>CM072548.1:33366844-33955646 GCA_036898215.1 Platycarya strobilacea | reverse complement strand
GGGGTGGGGCCGTTTATGCCAAAATTCCACTCCGATGCGACCTTTTTGTTAAGAGAAATGATTTTTCACACGTACCGATCCACCGAAGGTACCGAAAGTATCTCCCGAGTAATTATATGTTTTTGTTTTCAATTAATTATTTTAAAAGTTTTTTTAAATGAGGGCGTGGCCTTTGTATTAATTTTTTTCGGAGATGGTTTTCGGCAGATGCTGCATCCCACTTTTGTGAATTATTTTTCGAAAGTCTGTTGAAAAAAAAGGGGGGTGCAACACGAGGACTTCCCAGGAGGTCACCCATCCTAGTACTACTCTCGCCCAAGCACGCTTAACTGCGGAGCTCTGATGGGATCCGGTGCATTAGTGCTGGTATGATCCCATCCATCAAGCTACCTGCAGAAAATTCATATAATCATGTTGCGAACCAGCTGCTTCCGCTCGGTCCCCATGCGTACCGGCGATCCGATCGATACCCATTGCTACGCGATGGGGTGGGGCCGTTTATGCCAAAATTCCACTCCGATGCGACCTTTTTGTTAAGAGAAATGATTTTTCACACGTACCGATCCACCGAAGGTACCGAAAGTATCTGCCGAGCCATTATATGTTTTTTTTTTTTTCAATTAATGATTTTAAAAGTTTTTTTAAATGAGGGCGTGGCCTTTGTATTAATTTTTCTCGGAGATGGTTTTCGGCAGATGCTGCATCCCACTTTTGTGAATTATTTTTCGAAAGTCTGTTGAAAAAAAGGGGGGGTGCAACACGAGGACTTCCCAGGAGGTCACCCATCCTAGTACTACTCTCGCCCAAGCACGCTTAACTGCGGAGTTCTGATGGGATCCGGTGCATTAGTGCTGGTATGATCGCATCCATCAAGCTACCTGCAGAAAATTCATATAATCATGTTGCGAACCAGCTGCTTCCGCTCGGTCCCCGTGCGTACCGGCGATCCGATCGATACCCATTGCTACGCGATGGGGTGGGGCCGTTTATGCCAAAATTCCACTCCGATGGGACCTTTTTGTTAAGAGAAATGATTTTTCACACGTACCGATCCACCGAAGGTACCGAAAGTATCTCCCGAGTAATTATATGTTTTTGTTTTCAATTAATTATTTTAAAAGTTTTTTTAAATGAGGGCGTGGCCTTTGTATTAATTTTTTTCGGAGATGGTTTTCGGCAGATGCTGCATCCCACTTTTGTGAATTATTTTTCGAAAGTCTGTTGAAAAAAAGGGGGGGTGCAACACGAGGACTTCCCAGGAGGTCACCCATCCTAGTACTACTCTCGCCCAACCACGCTTAACTGCGGAGTTCTGATGGGATCCGGTGCATTAGTGCTGGTATGATCGCATCCATCAAGCTACCTGCAGAAAATTCATATAATCATGTTGCGAACCAGCTGCTTCCGCTCGGTCCCCATGCGTACCGGCGATCCGATCGATACCCATTGCTACGCGATGGGGTGGGGCCGTTTATGCCAAAATTCCACTCCGATGCGACCTTTTTGTTAAGAGAAATGATTTTTCACACGTACCGATCCACCGAAGGTACCGAAAGTATCTCCCGAGTAATTATATGTTTTTATTTTCAATTAATTATTTTAAAAGTTTTTTTAAATGAGGGCGTGGCCTTTGTATTAATTTTTTTCGGAGATGGTTTTCGGCAGATGCTGCATCCCACTTTTGTGAATTATTTTTCGAAAGTCTGTTGAAAAAAAGAGGGGGTGCAACACGAGGACTTCCCAGGAGGTCACCCATCCTAGTACTACTCTCGCCCAACCACGCTTAACTGCGGAGTTCTGATGGGATCCGGTGCATTAGTGCTGGTATGATCGCATCCATCAAGCTACCTGCAGAAAATTCATATAATCATGTTGCGAACCAGCTGCTTCCGCTCGGTCCCCATGCGTACCGGCGATCCGATCGATACCCATAGCTACGCGATGGGGTGGGGCCGTTTATGCCAAAATTCCACTCCGATGCGACCTTTTTGTTAAGAGAAATGATTTTTCACACGTACCGATCCACCGAAGGTACCGAAAGTATCTCCCGAGTAATTATATGTTTTTGTTTTCAATTAATTATTTTAAAAGTTTTTTTAAATGAGGGCGTGGCCTTTGTATTAATTTTTTTCGGAGATGGTTTTCGGCCGTTGCTGCATCCCACTTTTGTGAATTATTTTTCGAAAGTCTGTTGAAAAAAAGGGGGGGTGCAACACGAGGACTTCCCAGGAGGTCACCCATCCTAGTACTACTCTCGCCCAAGCGCGCTTAACTGCGGAGTTCTGATGGGATCCGGTGCATTAGTGCTGGTATGATCGCATCCATCAAGCTACCTGCAGAAAATTCATATAATCATGTTGCGAACCAGCTGCTTCCGCTCGGTCCCCATGCGTACCGGCGATCCGATCGATACCCATAGCTACGCGATAGGGTGGGGCCGTTTATGCCAAAATTCCACTCCGATGCGACCTTTTTGTTAAGAGAAATGATTTTTCACACGTACCGATCCACCGAAGGTACCGAAAGTATCTCCCGAGTAATTATATGTTTTTGTTTTCAATTAATTATTTTAAAAGTTTTTTTAAATGAGGGCGTGGCCTTTGTATTAATTTTTTTCGGAGATGGTTTTCGGCCGATGCTGCATCCCACTTTTGTGAATTATTTTTCGAAAGTCTGTTGAAAAAAAGGGGGGGTGCAACACGAGGACTTCCCAGGAGGTCACCCATCCTAGTACTACTCTCGCCCAAGCACGCTTAACTGCGGAGTTCTGATGGGATCCGGTGCATTAGTGCTGGTATGATCGCATCCATCAAGCTACCTGCAGAAAATTCATATAATCATGTTGCGAACCAGCTGCTTCCGCTCGGTTCCCATGCGTACCGGCGATCCGATCGATACCCATAGCTACGCGATGGGGTGGGGCCGTTTATGCCAAAATTCCACTCCGATGCGACCTTTTTGTTAAGAGAAATGATTTTTCACACGTACCGATCCACCGAAGGTACCGAAAGTATCTGCCGAGCCATTATATGTTTTTTTTTTTTTCAATTAATGATTTTAAAAGTTTTTTTAAATGAGGGCGTGGCCTTTGTATTAATTTTTCTCGGAGATGGTTTTCGGCAGATGCTGCATCCCACTTTTGTGAATTATTTTTCGAAAGTCTGTTGAAAAAAAGGGGGGGTGCAACACGAGGACTTCCCAGGAGGTCACCCATCCTAGTACTACTCTCGCCCAAGCACGCTTAACTGCGGAGTTCTGATGGGATCCGGTGCATTAGTGCTGGTATGATCGCATCCATCAAGCTACCTGCAGAAAATTCATATAATCATGTTGCGAACCAGCTGCTTCCGCTCGGTCCCCGTGCGTACCGGCGATCCGATCGATACCCATTGCTACGCGATGGGGTGGGGCCGTTTATGCCAAAATTCCACTCCGATGGGACCTTTTTGTTAAGAGAAATGATTTTTCACACGTACCGATCCACCGAAGGTACCGAAAGTATCTCCCGAGTAATTATATGTTTTTGTTTTCAATTAATTATTTTAAAAGTTTTTTTAAATGAGGGCGTGGCCTTTGTATTAATTTTTTTCGGAGATGGTTTTCGGCAGATGCTGCATCCCACTTTTGTGAATTATTTTTCGAAAGTCTGTTGAAAAAAAGGGGGGGTGCAACACGAGGACTTCCCAGGAGGTCACCCATCCTAGTACTACTCTCGCCCAACCACGCTTAACTGCGGAGTTCTGATGGGATCCGGTGCATTAGTGCTGGTATGATCGCATCCATCAAGCTACCTGCAGAAAATTCATATAATCATGTTGCGAACCAGCTGCTTCCGCTCGGTCCCCGTGCGTACCGGCGATCCGATCGATACCCATTGCTACGCGATGGGGTGGGGCCGTTTATGCCAAAATTCCACTCCGATGCGACCTTTTTGTTAAGAGAAATGATTTTTCACACGTACCGATCCACCGAAGGTACCGAAAGTATCTCCCGAGTAATTATATGTTTTTGTTTTCAATTAATTATTTTAAAAGTTTTTTTAAATGAGGGCGTGGCCTTTGTATTAATTTTTTTCGGAGATGGTTTTCGGCAGATGCTGCATCCCACTTTTGTGAATTATTTTTCGAAAGTCTGTTGAAAAAAAAGGGGGGTGCAACACGAGGACTTCCCAGGAGGTCACCCATCCTAGTACTACTCTCGCCCAAGCACGCTTAACTGCGGAGCTCTGATGGGATCCGGTGCATTAGTGCTGGTATGATCCCATCCATCAAGCTACCTGCAGAAAATTCATATAATCATGTTGCGAACCAGCTGCTTCCGCTCGGTCCCCATGCGTACCGGCGATCCGATCGATACCCATTGCTACGCGATGGGGTGGGGCCGTTTATGCCAAAATTCCACTCCGATGCGACCTTTTTGTTAAGAGAAATGATTTTTCACACGTACCGATCCACCGAAGGTACCGAAAGTATCTGCCGAGCCATTATATGTTTTTTTTTTTTTCAATTAATGATTTTAAAAGTTTTTTTAAATGAGGGCGTGGCCTTTGTATTAATTTTTCTCGGAGATGGTTTTCGGCAGATGCTGCATCCCACTTTTGTGAATTATTTTTCGAAAGTCTGTTGAAAAAAAGGGGGGGTGCAACACGAGGACTTCCCAGGAGGTCACCCATCCTAGTACTACTCTCGCCCAAGCACGCTTAACTGCGGAGTTCTGATGGGATCCGGTGCATTAGTGCTGGTATGATCGCATCCATCAAGCTACCTGCAGAAAATTCATATAATCATGTTGCGAACCAGCTGCTTCCGCTCGGTCCCCGTGCGTACCGGCGATCCGATCGATACCCATTGCTACGCGATGGGGTGGGGCCGTTTATGCCAAAATTCCACTCCGATGGGACCTTTTTGTTAAGAGAAATGATTTTTCACACGTACCGATCCACCGAAGGTACCGAAAGTATCTCCCGAGTAATTATATGTTTTTGTTTTCAATTAATTATTTTAAAAGTTTTTTTAAATGAGGGCGTGGCCTTTGTATTAATTTTTTTCGGAGATGGTTTTCGGCAGATGCTGCATCCCACTTTTGTGAATTATTTTTCGAAAGTCTGTTGAAAAAAAGGGGGGGTGCAACACGAGGACTTCCCAGGAGGTCACCCATCCTAGTACTACTCTCGCCCAACCACGCTTAACTGCGGAGTTCTGATGGGATCCGGTGCATTAGTGCTGGTATGATCGCATCCATCAAGCTACCTGCAGAAAATTCATATAATCATGTTGCGAACCAGCTGCTTCCGCTCGGTCCCCATGCGTACCGGCGATCCGATCGATACCCATTGCTACGCGATGGGGTGGGGCCGTTTATGCCAAAATTCCACTCCGATGCGACCTTTTTGTTAAGAGAAATGATTTTTCACACGTACCGATCCACCGAAGGTACCGAAAGTATCTCCCGAGTAATTATATGTTTTTATTTTCAATTAATTATTTTAAAAGTTTTTTTAAATGAGGGCGTGGCCTTTGTATTAATTTTTTTCGGAGATGGTTTTCGGCAGATGCTGCATCCCACTTTTGTGAATTATTTTTCGAAAGTCTGTTGAAAAAAAGGGGGGGTGCAACACGAGGACTTCCCAGGAGGTCACCCATCCTAGTACTACTCTCGCCCAACCACGCTTAACTGCGGAGTTCTGATGGGATCCGGTGCATTAGTGCTGGTATGATCGCATCCATCAAGCTACCTGCAGAAAATTCATATAATCATGTTGCGAACCAGCTGCTTCCGCTCGGTCCCCATGCGTACCGGCGATCCGATCGATACCCATAGCTACGCGATGGGGTGGGGCCGTTTATGCCAAAATTCCACTCCGATGCGACCTTTTTGTTAAGAGAAATGATTTTTCACACGTACCGATCCACCGAAGGTACCGAAAGTATCTGCCGAGCCATTATATGTTTTTTTTTTTTTCAATTAATGATTTTAAAAGTTTTTTTAAATGAGGGCGTGGCCTTTGTATTAATTTTTCTCGGAGATGGTTTTCGGCAGATGCTGCATCCCACTTTTGTGAATTATTTTTCGAAAGTCTGTTGAAAAAAAGGGGGGGTGCAACACGAGGACTTCCCAGGAGGTCACCCATCCTAGTACTACTCTCGCCCAAGCACGCTTAACTGCGGAGTTCTGATGGGATCCGGTGCATTAGTGCTGGTATGATCGCATCCATCAAGCTACCTGCAGAAAATTCATATAATCATGTTGCGAACCAGCTGCTTCCGCTCGGTCCCCGTGCGTACCGGCGATCCGATCGATACCCATTGCTACGCGATGGGGTGGGGCCGTTTATGCCAAAATTCCACTCCGATGGGACCTTTTTGTTAAGAGAAATGATTTTTCACACGTACCGATCCACCGAAGGTACCGAAAGTATCTCCCGAGTAATTATATGTTTTTGTTTTCAATTAATTATTTTAAAAGTTTTTTTAAATGAGGGCGTGGCCTTTGTATTAATTTTTTTCGGAGATGGTTTTCGGCAGATGCTGCATCCCACTTTTGTGAATTATTTTTCGAAAGTCTGTTGAAAAAAAGGGGGGGTGCAACACGAGGACTTCCCAGGAGGTCACCCATCCTAGTACTACTCTCGCCCAACCACGCTTAACTGCGGAGTTCTGATGGGATCCGGTGCATTAGTGCTGGTATGATCGCATCCATCAAGCTACCTGCAGAAAATTCATATAATCATGTTGCGAACCAGCTGCTTCCGCTCGGTCCCCGTGCGTACCGGCGATCCGATCGATACCCATTGCTACGCGATGGGGTGGGGCCGTTTATGCCAAAATTCCACTCCGATGCGACCTTTTTGTTAAGAGAAATGATTTTTCACACGTACCGATCCACCGAAGGTACCGAAAGTATCTCCCGAGTAATTATATGTTTTTGTTTTCAATTAATTATTTTAAAAGTTTTTTTAAATGAGGGCGTGGCCTTTGTATTAATTTTTTTCGGAGATGGTTTTCGGCAGATGCTGCATCCCACTTTTGTGAATTATTTTTCGAAAGTCTGTTGAAAAAAAAGGGGGGTGCAACACGAGGACTTCCCAGGAGGTCACCCATCCTAGTACTACTCTCGCCCAAGCACGCTTAACTGCGGAGCTCTGATGGGATCCGGTGCATTAGTGCTGGTATGATCCCATCCATCAAGCTACCTGCAGAAAATTCATATAATCATGTTGCGAACCAGCTGCTTCCGCTCGGTCCCCATGCGTACCGGCGATCCGATCGATACCCATTGCTACGCGATGGGGTGGGGCCGTTTATGCCAAAATTCCACTCCGATGCGACCTTTTTGTTAAGAGAAATGATTTTTCACACGTACCGATCCACCGAAGGTACCGAAAGTATCTGCCGAGCCATTATATGTTTTTTTTTTTTTCAATTAATGATTTTAAAAGTTTTTTTAAATGAGGGCGTGGCCTTTGTATTAATTTTTCTCGGAGATGGTTTTCGGCAGATGCTGCATCCCACTTTTGTGAATTATTTTTCGAAAGTCTGTTGAAAAAAAGGGGGGGTGCAACACGAGGACTTCCCAGGAGGTCACCCATCCTAGTACTACTCTCGCCCAAGCACGCTTAACTGCGGAGTTCTGATGGGATCCGGTGCATTAGTGCTGGTATGATCGCATCCATCAAGCTACCTGCAGAAAATTCATATAATCATGTTGCGAACCAGCTGCTTCCGCTCGGTCCCCATGCGTACCGGCGATCCGATCGATACCCATTGCTACGCGATGGGGTGGGGCCGTTTATGCCAAAATTCCACTCCGATGCGACCTTTTTGTTAAGAGAAATGATTTTTCACACGTACCGATCCACCGAAGGTACCGAAAGTATCTCCCGAGTAATTATATGTTTTTATTTTCAATTAATTATTTTAAAAGTTTTTTTAAATGAGGGCGTGGCCTTTGTATTAATTTTTTTCGGAGATGGTTTTCGGCAGATGCTGCATCCCACTTTTGTGAATTATTTTTCGAAAGTCTGTTGAAAAAAAGAGGGGGTGCAACACGAGGACTTCCCAGGAGGTCACCCATCCTAGTACTACTCTCGCCCAACCACGCTTAACTGCGGAGTTCTGATGGGATCCGGTGCATTAGTGCTGGTATGATCGCATCCATCAAGCTACCTGCAGAAAATTCATATAATCATGTTGCGAACCAGCTGCTTCCGCTCGGTCCCCATGCGTACCGGCGATCCGATCGATACCCATAGCTACGCGATGGGGTGGGGCCGTTTATGCCAAAATTCCACTCCGATGCGACCTTTTTGTTAAGAGAAATGATTTTTCACACGTACCGATCCACCGAAGGTACCGAAAGTATCTCCCGAGTAATTATATGTTTTTGTTTTCAATTAATTATTTTAAAAGTTTTTTTAAATGAGGGCGTGGCCTTTGTATTAATTTTTTTCGGAGATGGTTTTCGGCCGTTGCTGCATCCCACTTTTGTGAATTATTTTTCGAAAGTCTGTTGAAAAAAAGGGGGGGTGCAACACGAGGACTTCCCAGGAGGTCACCCATCCTAGTACTACTCTCGCCCAAGCACGCTTAACTGCGGAGTTCTGATGGGATCCGGTGCATTAGTGCTGGTATGATCGCATCCATCAAGCTACCTGCAGAAAATTCATATAATCATGTTGCGAACCAGCTGCTTCCGCTCGGTCCCCATGCGTACCGGCGATCCGATCGATACCCATAGCTACGCGATAGGGTGGGGCCGTTTATGCCAAAATTCCACTCCGATGCGACCTTTTTGTTAAGAGAAATGATTTTTCACACGTACCGATCCACCGAAGGTACCGAAAGTATCTCCCGAGTAATTATATGTTTTTGTTTTCAATTAATTATTTTAAAAGTTTTTTTAAATGAGGGCGTGGCCTGTGTATTAATTTTTTTCGGAGATGGTTTTCGGCCGATGCTGCATCCCACTTTTGTGAATTATTTTTCGAAAGTCTGTTGAAAAAAAGGGGGGGTGCAACACGAGGACTTCCCAGGAGGTCACCCATCCTAGTACTACTCTCGCCCAAGCACGCTTAACTGCGGAGTTCTGATGGGATCCGGTGCATTAGTGCTGGTATGATCGCATCCATCAAGCTACCTGCAGAAAATTCATATAATCATGTTGCGAACCAGCTGCTTCCGCTCGGTCCCCATGCGTACCGGCGATCCGATCGATACCCATAGCTACGCGATGGGGTGGGGCCGTTTATGCCAAAATTCCACTCCGATGCGACCTTTTTGTTAAGAGAAATGATTTTTCACACGTACCGATCCACCGAAGGTACCGAAAGTATCTGCCGAGCCATTATATGTTTTTTTTTTTTTCAATTAATGATTTTAAAAGTTTTTTTAAATGAGGGCGTGGCCTTTGTATTAATTTTTCTCGGAGATGGTTTTCGGCAGATGCTGCATCCCACTTTTGTGAATTATTTTTCGAAAGTCTGTTGAAAAAAAGGGGGGGTGCAACACGAGGACTTCCCAGGAGGTCACCCATCCTAGTACTACTCTCGCCCAAGCACGCTTAACTGCGGAGTTCTGATGGGATCCGGTGCATTAGTGCTGGTATGATCGCATCCATCAAGCTACCTGCAGAAAATTCATATAATCATGTTGCGAACCAGCTGCTTCCGCTCGGTCCCCGTGCGTACCGGCGATCCGATCGATACCCATTGCTACGCGATGGGGTGGGGCCGTTTATGCCAAAATTCCACTCCGATGGGACCTTTTTGTTAAGAGAAATGATTTTTCACACGTACCGATCCACCGAAGGTACCGAAAGTATCTCCCGAGTAATTATATGTTTTTGTTTTCAATTAATTATTTTAAAAGTTTTTTTAAATGAGGGCGTGGCCTTTGTATTAATTTTTTTCGGAGATGGTTTTCGGCAGATGCTGCATCCCACTTTTGTGAATTATTTTTCGAAAGTCTGTTGAAAAAAAGGGGGGGTGCAACACGAGGACTTCCCAGGAGGTCACCCATCCTAGTACTACTCTCGCCCAACCACGCTTAACTGCGGAGTTCTGATGGGATCCGGTGCATTAGTGCTGGTATGATCGCATCCATCAAGCTACCTGCAGAAAATTCATATAATCATGTTGCGAACCAGCTGCTTCCGCTCGGTCCCCGTGCGTACCGGCGATCCGATCGATACCCATTGCTACGCGATGGGGTGGGGCCGTTTATGCCAAAATTCCACTCCGATGCGACCTTTTTGTTAAGAGAAATGATTTTTCACACGTACCGATCCACCGAAGGTACCGAAAGTATCTCCCGAGTAATTATATGTTTTTGTTTTCAATTAATTATTTTAAAAGTTTTTTTAAATGAGGGCGTGGCCTTTGTATTAATTTTTTTCGGAGATGGTTTTCGGCAGATGCTGCATCCCACTTTTGTGAATTATTTTTCGAAAGTCTGTTGAAAAAAAAGGGGGGTGCAACACGAGGACTTCCCAGGAGGTCACCCATCCTAGTACTACTCTCGCCCAAGCACGCTTAACTGCGGAGCTCTGATGGGATCCGGTGCATTAGTGCTGGTATGATCCCATCCATCAAGCTACCTGCAGAAAATTCATATAATCATGTTGCGAACCAGCTGCTTCCGCTCGGTCCCCATGCGTACCGGCGATCCGATCGATACCCATTGCTACGCGATGGGGTGGGGCCGTTTATGCCAAAATTCCACTCCGATGCGACCTTTTTGTTAAGAGAAATGATTTTTCACACGTACCGATCCACCGAAGGTACCGAAAGTATCTGCCGAGCCATTATATGTTTTTTTTTTTTTCAATTAATGATTTTAAAAGTTTTTTTAAATGAGGGCGTGGCCTTTGTATTAATTTTTCTCGGAGATGGTTTTCGGCAGATGCTGCATCCCACTTTTGTGAATTATTTTTCGAAAGTCTGTTGAAAAAAAGGGGGGGTGCAACACGAGGACTTCCCAGGAGGTCACCCATCCTAGTACTACTCTCGCCCAAGCACGCTTAACTGCGGAGTTCTGATGGGATCCGGTGCATTAGTGCTGGTATGATCGCATCCATCAAGCTACCTGCAGAAAATTCATATAATCATGTTGCGAACCAGCTGCTTCCGCTCGGTCCCCGTGCGTACCGGCGATCCGATCGATACCCATTGCTACGCGATGGGGTGGGGCCGTTTATGCCAAAATTCCACTCCGATGGGACCTTTTTGTTAAGAGAAATGATTTTTCACACGTACCGATCCACCGAAGGTACCGAAAGTATCTCCCGAGTAATTATATGTTTTTGTTTTCAATTAATTATTTTAAAAGTTTTTTTAAATGAGGGCGTGGCCTTTGTATTAATTTTTTTCGGAGATGGTTTTCGGCAGATGCTGCATCCCACTTTTGTGAATTATTTTTCGAAAGTCTGTTGAAAAAAAGGGGGGGTGCAACACGAGGACTTCCCAGGAGGTCACCCATCCTAGTACTACTCTCGCCCAACCACGCTTAACTGCGGAGTTCTGATGGGATCCGGTGCATTAGTGCTGGTATGATCGCATCCATCAAGCTACCTGCAGAAAATTCATATAATCATGTTGCGAACCAGCTGCTTCCGCTCGGTCCCCATGCGTACCGGCGATCCGATCGATACCCATTGCTACGCGATGGGGTGGGGCCGTTTATGCCAAAATTCCACTCCGATGCGACCTTTTTGTTAAGAGAAATGATTTTTCACACGTACCGATCCACCGAAGGTACCGAAAGTATCTCCCGAGTAATTATATGTTTTTATTTTCAATTAATTATTTTAAAAGTTTTTTTAAATGAGGGCGTGGCCTTTGTATTAATTTTTTTCGGAGATGGTTTTCGGCAGATGCTGCATCCCACTTTTGTGAATTATTTTTCGAAAGTCTGTTGAAAAAAAGAGGGGGTGCAACACGAGGACTTCCCAGGAGGTCACCCATCCTAGTACTACTCTCGCCCAACCACGCTTAACTGCGGAGTTCTGATGGGATCCGGTGCATTAGTGCTGGTATGATCGCATCCATCAAGCTACCTGCAGAAAATTCATATAATCATGTTGCGAACCAGCTGCTTCCGCTCGGTCCCCATGCGTACCGGCGATCCGATCGATACCCATAGCTACGCGATGGGGTGGGGCCGTTTATGCCAAAATTCCACTCCGATGCGACCTTTTTGTTAAGAGAAATGATTTTTCACACGTACCGATCCACCGAAGGTACCGAAAGTATCTCCCGAGTAATTATATGTTTTTGTTTTCAATTAATTATTTTAAAAGTTTTTTTAAATGAGGGCGTGGCCTTTGTATTAATTTTTTTCGGAGATGGTTTTCGGCCGTTGCTGCATCCCACTTTTGTGAATTATTTTTCGAAAGTCTGTTGAAAAAAAGGGGGGGTGCAACACGAGGACTTCCCAGGAGGTCACCCATCCTAGTACTACTCTCGCCCAAGCGCGCTTAACTGCGGAGTTCTGATGGGATCCGGTGCATTAGTGCTGGTATGATCGCATCCATCAAGCTACCTGCAGAAAATTCATATAATCATGTTGCGAACCAGCTGCTTCCGCTCGGTCCCCATGCGTACCGGCGATCCGATCGATACCCATAGCTACGCGATAGGGTGGGGCCGTTTATGCCAAAATTCCACTCCGATGCGACCTTTTTGTTAAGAGAAATGATTTTTCACACGTACCGATCCACCGAAGGTACCGAAAGTATCTCCCGAGTAATTATATGTTTTTGTTTTCAATTAATTATTTTAAAAGTTTTTTTAAATGAGGGCGTGGCCTTTGTATTAATTTTTTTCGGAGATGGTTTTCGGCCGATGCTGCATCCCACTTTTGTGAATTATTTTTCGAAAGTCTGTTGAAAAAAAGGGGGGGTGCAACACGAGGACTTCCCAGGAGGTCACCCATCCTAGTACTACTCTCGCCCAAGCACGCTTAACTGCGGAGTTCTGATGGGATCCGGTGCATTAGTGCTGGTATGATCGCATCCATCAAGCTACCTGCAGAAAATTCATATAATCATGTTGCGAACCAGCTGCTTCCGCTCGGTTCCCATGCGTACCGGCGATCCGATCGATACCCATAGCTACGCGATGGGGTGGGGCCGTTTATGCCAAAATTCCACTCCGATGCGACCTTTTTGTTAAGAGAAATGATTTTTCACACGTACCGATCCACCGAAGGTACCGAAAGTATCTGCCGAGCCATTATATGTTTTTTTTTTTTTCAATTAATGATTTTAAAAGTTTTTTTAAATGAGGGCGTGGCCTTTGTATTAATTTTTCTCGGAGATGGTTTTCGGCAGATGCTGCATCCCACTTTTGTGAATTATTTTTCGAAAGTCTGTTGAAAAAAAGGGGGGGTGCAACACGAGGACTTCCCAGGAGGTCACCCATCCTAGTACTACTCTCGCCCAAGCACGCTTAACTGCGGAGTTCTGATGGGATCCGGTGCATTAGTGCTGGTATGATCGCATCCATCAAGCTACCTGCAGAAAATTCATATAATCATGTTGCGAACCAGCTGCTTCCGCTCGGTCCCCGTGCGTACCGGCGATCCGATCGATACCCATTGCTACGCGATGGGGTGGGGCCGTTTATGCCAAAATTCCACTCCGATGGGACCTTTTTGTTAAGAGAAATGATTTTTCACACGTACCGATCCACCGAAGGTACCGAAAGTATCTCCCGAGTAATTATATGTTTTTGTTTTCAATTAATTATTTTAAAAGTTTTTTTAAATGAGGGCGTGGCCTTTGTATTAATTTTTTTCGGAGATGGTTTTCGGCAGATGCTGCATCCCACTTTTGTGAATTATTTTTCGAAAGTCTGTTGAAAAAAAGGGGGGGTGCAACACGAGGACTTCCCAGGAGGTCACCCATCCTAGTACTACTCTCGCCCAACCACGCTTAACTGCGGAGTTCTGATGGGATCCGGTGCATTAGTGCTGGTATGATCGCATCCATCAAGCTACCTGCAGAAAATTCATATAATCATGTTGCGAACCAGCTGCTTCCGCTCGGTCCCCGTGCGTACCGGCGATCCGATCGATACCCATTGCTACGCGATGGGGTGGGGCCGTTTATGCCAAAATTCCACTCCGATGCGACCTTTTTGTTAAGAGAAATGATTTTTCACACGTACCGATCCACCGAAGGTACCGAAAGTATCTCCCGAGTAATTATATGTTTTTGTTTTCAATTAATTATTTTAAAAGTTTTTTTAAATGAGGGCGTGGCCTTTGTATTAATTTTTTTCGGAGATGGTTTTCGGCAGATGCTGCATCCCACTTTTGTGAATTATTTTTCGAAAGTCTGTTGAAAAAAAAGGGGGGTGCAACACGAGGACTTCCCAGGAGGTCACCCATCCTAGTACTACTCTCGCCCAAGCACGCTTAACTGCGGAGCTCTGATGGGATCCGGTGCATTAGTGCTGGTATGATCCCATCCATCAAGCTACCTGCAGAAAATTCATATAATCATGTTGCGAACCAGCTGCTTCCGCTCGGTCCCCATGCGTACCGGCGATCCGATCGATACCCATTGCTACGCGATGGGGTGGGGCCGTTTATGCCAAAATTCCACTCCGATGCGACCTTTTTGTTAAGAGAAATGATTTTTCACACGTACCGATCCACCGAAGGTACCGAAAGTATCTGCCGAGCCATTATATGTTTTTTTTTTTTTCAATTAATGATTTTAAAAGTTTTTTTAAATGAGGGCGTGGCCTTTGTATTAATTTTTCTCGGAGATGGTTTTCGGCAGATGCTGCATCCCACTTTTGTGAATTATTTTTCGAAAGTCTGTTGAAAAAAAGGGGGGGTGCAACACGAGGACTTCCCAGGAGGTCACCCATCCTAGTACTACTCTCGCCCAAGCACGCTTAACTGCGGAGTTCTGATGGGATCCGGTGCATTAGTGCTGGTATGATCGCATCCATCAAGCTACCTGCAGAAAATTCATATAATCATGTTGCGAACCAGCTGCTTCCGCTCGGTCCCCGTGCGTACCGGCGATCCGATCGATACCCATTGCTACGCGATGGGGTGGGGCCGTTTATGCCAAAATTCCACTCCGATGGGACCTTTTTGTTAAGAGAAATGATTTTTCACACGTACCGATCCACCGAAGGTACCGAAAGTATCTCCCGAGTAATTATATGTTTTTGTTTTCAATTAATTATTTTAAAAGTTTTTTTAAATGAGGGCGTGGCCTTTGTATTAATTTTTTTCGGAGATGGTTTTCGGCAGATGCTGCATCCCACTTTTGTGAATTATTTTTCGAAAGTCTGTTGAAAAAAAGGGGGGGTGCAACACGAGGACTTCCCAGGAGGTCACCCATCCTAGTACTACTCTCGCCCAACCACGCTTAACTGCGGAGTTCTGATGGGATCCGGTGCATTAGTGCTGGTATGATCGCATCCATCAAGCTACCTGCAGAAAATTCATATAATCATGTTGCGAACCAGCTGCTTCCGCTCGGTCCCCGTGCGTACCGGCGATCCGATCGATACCCATTGCTACGCGATGGGGTGGGGCCGTTTATGCCAAAATTCCACTCCGATGCGACCTTTTTGTTAAGAGAAATGATTTTTCACACGTACCGATCCACCGAAGGTACCGAAAGTATCTCCCGAGTAATTATATGTTTTTGTTTTCAATTAATTATTTTAAAAGTTTTTTTAAATGAGGGCGTGGCCTTTGTATTAATTTTTTTCGGAGATGGTTTTCGGCAGATGCTGCATCCCACTTTTGTGAATTATTTTTCGAAAGTCTGTTGAAAAAAAAGGGGGGTGCAACACGAGGACTTCCCAGGAGGTCACCCATCCTAGTACTACTCTCGCCCAAGCACGCTTAACTGCGGAGCTCTGATGGGATCCGGTGCATTAGTGCTGGTATGATCCCATCCATCAAGCTACCTGCAGAAAATTCATATAATCATGTTGCGAACCAGCTGCTTCCGCTCGGTCCCCATGCGTACCGGCGATCCGATCGATACCCATTGCTACGCGATGGGGTGGGGCCGTTTATGCCAAAATTCCACTCCGATGCGACCTTTTTGTTAAGAGAAATGATTTTTCACACGTACCGATCCACCGAAGGTACCGAAAGTATCTGCCGAGCCATTATATGTTTTTTTTTTTTTCAATTAATGATTTTAAAAGTTTTTTTAAATGAGGGCGTGGCCTTTGTATTAATTTTTCTCGGAGATGGTTTTCGGCAGATGCTGCATCCCACTTTTGTGAATTATTTTTCGAAAGTCTGTTGAAAAAAAGGGGGGGTGCAACACGAGGACTTCCCAGGAGGTCACCCATCCTAGTACTACTCTCGCCCAACCACGCTTAACTGCGGAGTTCTGATGGGATCCGGTGCATTAGTGCTGGTATGATCGCATCCATCAAGCTACCTGCAGAAAATTCATATAATCATGTTGCGAACCAGCTGCTTCCGCTCGGTCCCCGTGCGTACCGGCGATCCGATCGATACCCATTGCTACGCGATGGGGTGGGGCCGTTTATGCCAAAATTCCACTCCGATGGGACCTTTTTGTTAAGAGAAATGATTTTTCACACGTACCGATCCACCGAAGGTACCGAAAGTATCTCCCGAGTAATTATATGTTTTTGTTTTCAATTAATTATTTTAAAAGTTTTTTTAAATGAGGGCGTGGCCTTTGTATTAATTTTTTTCGGAGATGGTTTTCGGCAGATGCTGCATCCCACTTTTGTGAATTATTTTTCGAAAGTCTGTTGAAAAAAAGGGGGGGTGCAACACGAGGACTTCCCAGGAGGTCACCCATCCTAGTACTACTCTCGCCCAAGCACGCTTAACTGCGGAGTTCTGATGGGATCCGGTGCATTAGTGCTGGTATGATCGCATCCATCAAGCTACCTGCAGAAAATTCATATAATCATGTTGCGAACCAGCTGCTTCCGCTCGGTCCCCATGCGTACCGGCGATCCGATCGATACCCATTGCTACGCGATGGGGTGGGGCCGTTTATGCCAAAATTCCACTCCGATGCGACCTTTTTGTTAAGAGAAATGATTTTTCACACGTACCGATCCACCGAAGGTACCGAAAGTATCTCCCGAGTAATTATATGTTTTTATTTTCAATTAATTATTTTAAAAGTTTTTTTAAATGAGGGCGTGGCCTTTGTATTAATTTTTTTCGGAGATGGTTTTCGGCAGATGCTGCATCCCACTTTTGTGAATTATTTTTCGAAAGTCTGTTGAAAAAAAGAGGGGGTGCAACACGAGGACTTCCCAGGAGGTCACCCATCCTAGTACTACTCTCGCCCAACCACGCTTAACTGCGGAGTTCTGATGGGATCCGGTGCATTAGTGCTGGTATGATCGCATCCATCAAGCTACCTGCAGAAAATTCATATAATCATGTTGCGAACCAGCTGCTTCCGCTCGGTCCCCATGCGTACCGGCGATCCGATCGATACCCATAGCTACGCGATGGGGTGGGGCCGTTTATGCCAAAATTCCACTCCGATGCGACCTTTTTGTTAAGAGAAATGATTTTTCACACGTACCGATCCACCGAAGGTACCGAAAGTATCTCCCGAGTAATTATATGTTTTTGTTTTCAATTAATTATTTTAAAAGTTTTTTTAAATGAGGGCGTGGCCTTTGTATTAATTTTTTTCGGAGATGGTTTTCGGCCGTTGCTGCATCCCACTTTTGTGAATTATTTTTCGAAAGTCTGTTGAAAAAAAGGGGGGGTGCAACACGAGGACTTCCCAGGAGGTCACCCATCCTAGTACTACTCTCGCCCAAGCGCGCTTAACTGCGGAGTTCTGATGGGATCCGGTGCATTAGTGCTGGTATGATCGCATCCATCAAGCTACCTGCAGAAAATTCATATAATCATGTTGCGAACCAGCTGCTTCCGCTCGGTCCCCATGCGTACTGGAGATCCGATCGATACCCATTGCTACGCGATGGGGTGGGGCCGTTTATGCGAAAATTCCACTCCGATGCGACCTTTTTGTTAAGAGAAATGATTTTTCACACGTACCGATCCACCGAAGGTATCGAAAGTATCTCCCGAGTCCTTATATGTTTTTTTTTTCAATTAATGATTTTAAATGTGTTTTTAAATGGGGGCGTGGCCTTTGTATTAATTTTTTTCGGAGATGGTTTTCGGCAGATGCTGCATCCCACTTTTGTGAATTATTTTTCGAAAGTCTGTTGAAAAAAAGGGGGGGTGCAACACGAGGACTTCCCAGGAGGTCACCCATCCTAGTACTACTCTCGCCCAAGCACGCTTAACTGCGGAGTTCTGATGGGATCCGGTGCATTAGTGCTGGTATGATCGCATCCATCAAGCTACCTGCAGAAAATTCATATAATCATGTTGCGAACCAGCTGCTTCCGCTCGGTCCCCGTGCGTACCGGCGATCCGATCGATACCCATTGCTACGCGATGGGGTGGGGCCGTTTATGCCAAAATTCCACTCCGATGCGACCTTTTTGTTAAGAGAAATGATTTTTCACACGTACCGATCCACCGAAGGTACCGAAAGTATCTCCCGAGCCATTATATGTTTTTTTTTTTTTCAATTAATGATTTTAAAAGTTTTTTTAAATGAGGGCGTGGCCTTTGTATTAATTTTTCTCGGAGATGGTTTTCGGCAGATGCTGCATCCCACTTTTGTGAATTATTTTTCGAAAGTCTGTTGAAAAAAAGGGGGGGTGCAACACGAGGACTTCCCAGGAGGTCACCCATCCTAGTACTACTCTCGCCCAACCACGCTTAACTGCGGAGTTCTGATGGGATCCGGTGCATTAGTGCTGGTATGATCGCATCCATCAAGCTACCTGCAGAAAATTCATATAATCATGTTGCGAACCAGCTGCTTCCGCTCGGTCCCCGTGCGTACCGGCGATCCGATCGATACCCATTGCTACGCGATGGGGTGGGGCCGTTTATGCCAAAATTCCACTCCGATGCGACCTTTTTGTTAAGAGAAATGATTTTTCACACGTACCGATCCACCGAAGGTACCGAAAGTATCTCCCGAGTAATTATATGTTTTTGTTTTCAATTAATTATTTTAAAAGTTTTTTTAAATGAGGGCGTGGCCTTTGTATTAATTTTTTTCGGAGATGGTTTTCGGCAGATGCTGCATCCCACTTTTGTGAATTATTTTTCGAAAGTCTGTTGAAAAAAAAGGGGGGTGCAACACGAGGACTTCCCAGGAGGTCACCCATCCTAGTACTACTCTCGCCCAAGCACGCTTAACTGCGGAGCTCTGATGGGATCCGGTGCATTAGTGCTGGTATGATCGCATCCATCAAGCTACCTGCAGAAAATTCATATAATCATGTTGCGAACCAGCTGCTTCCGCTCGGTCCCCGTGCGTACCGGCGATCCGATCGATACCCATTGCTACGCGATGGGGTGGGGCCGTTTATGCCAAAATTCCACTCCGATGCGACCTTTTTGTTAAGAGAAATGATTTTTCACACGTACCGATCCACCGAAGGTACCGAAAGTATCTCCCGAGTAATTATATGTTTTTGTTTTCAATTAATGATTTTAAAAGTTTTTTTAAATGAGGGCGTGGCCTTTGTATTAATTTTTCTCGGAGATGGTTTTCGGCAGATGCTGCATCCCACTTTTGTGAATTATTTTTCGAAAGTCTGTTGAAAAAAAAGGGGGGTGCAACACGAGGACTTCCCAGGAGGTCACCCATCCTAGTACTACTCTCGCCCAAGCACGCTTAACTGCGGAGCTCTGATGGGATCCGGTGCATTAGTGCTGGTATGATCCCATCCATCAAGCTACCTGCAGAAAATTCATATAATCATGTTGCGAACCAGCTGCTTCCGCTCGGTCCCCATGCGTACCGGCGATCCGATCGATACCCATTGCTACGCGATGGGGTGGGGCCGTTTATGCCAAAATTCCACTCCGATGCGACCTTTTTGTTAAGAGAAATGATTTTTCACACGTACCGATCCACCGAAGGTACCGAAAGTATCTGCCGAGCCATTATATGTTTTTTTTTTTTTCAATTAATGATTTTAAAAGTTTTTTTAAATGAGGGCGTGGCCTTTGTATTAATTTTTCTCGGAGATGGTTTTCGGCAGATGCTGCATCCCACTTTTGTGAATTATTTTTCGAAAGTCTGTTGAAAAAAAGGGGGGGTGCAACACGAGGACTTCCCAGGAGGTCACCCATCCTAGTACTACTCTCGCCCAAGCACGCTTAACTGCGGAGTTCTGATGGGATCCGGTGCATTAGTGCTGGTATGATCGCATCCATCAAGCTACCTGCAGAAAATTCATATAATCATGTTGCGAACCAGCTGCTTCCGCTCGGTCCCCGTGCGTACCGGCGATCCGATCGATACCCATTGCTACGCGATGGGGTGGGGCCGTTTATGCCAAAATTCCACTCCGATGGGACCTTTTTGTTAAGAGAAATGATTTTTCACACGTACCGATCCACCGAAGGTACCGAAAGTATCTCCCGAGTAATTATATGTTTTTGTTTTCAATTAATTATTTTAAAAGTTTTTTTAAATGAGGGCGTGGCCTTTGTATTAATTTTTTTCGGAGATGGTTTTCGGCAGATGCTGCATCCCACTTTTGTGAATTATTTTTCGAAAGTCTGTTGAAAAAAAGGGGGGGTGCAACACGAGGACTTCCCAGGAGGTCACCCATCCTAGTACTACTCTCGCCCAACCACGCTTAACTGCGGAGTTCTGATGGGATCCGGTGCATTAGTGCTGGTATGATCGCATCCATCAAGCTACCTGCAGAAAATTCATATAATCATGTTGCGAACCAGCTGCTTCCGCTCGGTCCCCGTGCGTACCGGCGATCCGATCGATACCCATTGCTACGCGATGGGGTGGGGCCGTTTATGCCAAAATTCCACTCCGATGCGACCTTTTTGTTAAGAGAAATGATTTTTCACACGTACCGATCCACCGAAGGTACCGAAAGTATCTCCCGAGTAATTATATGTTTTTGTTTTCAATTAATTATTTTAAAAGTTTTTTTAAATGAGGGCGTGGCCTTTGTATTAATTTTTTTCGGAGATGGTTTTCGGCAGATGCTGCATCCCACTTTTGTGAATTATTTTTCGAAAGTCTGTTGAAAAAAAAGGGGGGTGCAACACGAGGACTTCCCAGGAGGTCACCCATCCTAGTACTACTCTCGCCCAAGCACGCTTAACTGCGGAGCTCTGATGGGATCCGGTGCATTAGTGCTGGTATGATCCCATCCATCAAGCTACCTGCAGAAAATTCATATAATCATGTTGCGAACCAGCTGCTTCCGCTCGGTCCCCATGCGTACCGGCGATCCGATCGATACCCATTGCTACGCGATGGGGTGGGGCCGTTTATGCCAAAATTCCACTCCGATGCGACCTTTTTGTTAAGAGAAATGATTTTTCACACGTACCGATCCACCGAAGGTACCGAAAGTATCTGCCGAGCCATTATATGTTTTTTTTTTTTTCAATTAATGATTTTAAAAGTTTTTTTAAATGAGGGCGTGGCCTTTGTATTAATTTTTCTCGGAGATGGTTTTCGGCAGATGCTGCATCCCACTTTTGTGAATTATTTTTCGAAAGTCTGTTGAAAAAAAGGGGGGGTGCAACACGAGGACTTCCCAGGAGGTCACCCATCCTAGTACTACTCTCGCCCAAGCACGCTTAACTGCGGAGTTCTGATGGGATCCGGTGCATTAGTGCTGGTATGATCGCATCCATCAAGCTACCTGCAGAAAATTCATATAATCATGTTGCGAACCAGCTGCTTCCGCTCGGTCCCCGTGCGTACCGGCGATCCGATCGATACCCATTGCTACGCGATGGGGTGGGGCCGTTTATGCCAAAATTCCACTCCGATGGGACCTTTTTGTTAAGAGAAATGATTTTTCACACGTACCGATCCACCGAAGGTACCGAAAGTATCTCCCGAGTAATTATATGTTTTTGTTTTCAATTAATTATTTTAAAAGTTTTTTTAAATGAGGGCGTGGCCTTTGTATTAATTTTTTTCGGAGATGGTTTTCGGCAGATGCTGCATCCCACTTTTGTGAATTATTTTTCGAAAGTCTGTTGAAAAAAAGGGGGGGTGCAACACGAGGACTTCCCAGGAGGTCACCCATCCTAGTACTACTCTCGCCCAAGCACGCTTAACTGCGGAGTTCTGATGGGATCCGGTGCATTAGTGCTGGTATGATCGCATCCATCAAGCTACCTGCAGAAAATTCATATAATCATGTTGCGAACCAGCTGCTTCCGCTCGGTCCCCATGCGTACCGGCGATCCGATCGATACCCATTGCTACGCGATGGGGTGGGGCCGTTTATGCCAAAATTCCACTCCGATGCGACCTTTTTGTTAAGAGAAATGATTTTTCACACGTACCGATCCACCGAAGGTACCGAAAGTATCTCCCGAGTAATTATATGTTTTTATTTTCAATTAATTATTTTAAAAGTTTTTTTAAATGAGGGCGTGGCCTTTGTATTAATTTTTTTCGGAGATGGTTTTCGGCAGATGCTGCATCCCACTTTTGTGAATTATTTTTCGAAAGTCTGTTGAAAAAAAGAGGGGGTGCAACACGAGGACTTCCCAGGAGGTCACCCATCCTAGTACTACTCTCGCCCAACCACGCTTAACTGCGGAGTTCTGATGGGATCCGGTGCATTAGTGCTGGTATGATCGCATCCATCAAGCTACCTGCAGAAAATTCATATAATCATGTTGCGAACCAGCTGCTTCCGCTCGGTCCCCATGCGTACCGGCGATCCGATCGATACCCATAGCTACGCGATGGGGTGGGGCCGTTTATGCCAAAATTCCACTCCGATGCGACCTTTTTGTTAAGAGAAATGATTTTTCACACGTACCGATCCACCGAAGGTACCGAAAGTATCTCCCGAGTAATTATATGTTTTTGTTTTCAATTAATTATTTTAAAAGTTTTTTTAAATGAGGGCGTGGCCTTTGTATTAATTTTTTTCGGAGATGGTTTTCGGCCGATGCTGCATCCCACTTTTGTGAATTATTTTTCGAAAGTCTGTTGAAAAAAAGGGGGGGTGCAACACGAGGACTTCCCAGGAGGTCACCCATCCTAGTACTACTCTCGCCCAAGCACGCTTAACTGCGGAGTTCTGATGGGATCCGGTGCATTAGTGCTGGTATGATCGCATCCATCAAGCTACCTGCAGAAAATTCATATAATCATGTTGCGAACCAGCTGCTTCCGCTCGGTCCCCATGCGTACTGGAGATCCGATCGATACCCATTGCTACGCGATGGGGTGGGGCCGTTTATGCGAAAATTCCACTCCGATGCGACCTTTTTGTTAAGAGAAATGATTTTTCACACGTACCGATCCACCGAAGGTATCGAAAGTATCTCCCGAGTCCTTATATGTTTTTTTTTTCAATTAATGATTTTAAATGTGTTTTTAAATGGGGGCGTGGCCTTTGTATTAATTTTTTTCGGAGATGGTTTTCGGCAGATGCTGCATCCCACTTTTGTGAATTATTTTTCGAAAGTCTGTTGAAAAAAAGGGGGGGTGCAACACGAGGACTTCCCAGGAGGTCACCCATCCTAGTACTACTCTCGCCCAAGCACGCTTAACTGCGGAGTTCTGATGGGATCCGGTGCATTAGTGCTGGTATGATCGCATCCATCAAGCTACCTGCAGAAAATTCATATAATCATGTTGCGAACCAGCTGCTTCCGCTCGGTCCCCGTGCGTACCGGCGATCCGATCGATACCCATTGCTACGCGATGGGGTGGGGCCGTTTATGCCAAAATTCCACTCCGATGCGACCTTTTTGTTAAGAGAAATGATTTTTCACACGTACCGATCCACCGAAGGTACCGAAAGTATCTCCCGAGTAATTATATGTTTTTGTTTTCAATTAATTATTTTAAAAGTTTTTTTAAATGAGGGCGTGGCCTTTGTATTAATTTTTTTCGGAGATGGTTTTCGGCAGATGCTGCATCCCACTTTTGTGAATTATTTTTCGAAAGTCTGTTGAAAAAAAAGGGGGGGTGCAACACGAGGACTTCCCAGGAGGTCACCCATCCTAGTACTACTCTCGCCCAACCACGCTTAACTGCGGAGTTCTGATGGGATCCGGTGCATTAGTGCTGGTATGATCGCATCCATCAAGCTACCTGCAGAAAATTCATATAATCATGTTGCGAACCAGCTGCTTCCGCTCGGTCCCCGTGCGTACCGGCGATCCGATCGATACCCATTGCTACGCGATGGGGTGGGGCCGTTTATGCCAAAATTCCACTCCGATGCGACCTTTTTGTTAAGAGAAATGATTTTTCACACGTACCGATCCACCGAAGGTACCGAAAGTATCTCCCGAGTAATTATATGTTTTTGTTTTCAATTAATTATTTTAAAAGTTTTTTTAAATGAGGGCGTGGCCTTTGTATTAATTTTTTTCGGAGATGGTTTTCGGCAGATGCTGCATCCCACTTTTGTGAATTATTTTTCGAAAGTCTGTTGAAAAAAAAGGGGGGTGCAACACGAGGACTTCCCAGGAGGTCACCCATCCTAGTACTACTCTCGCCCAAGCACGCTTAACTGCGGAGCTCTGATGGGATCCGGTGCATTAGTGCTGGTATGATCCCATCCATCAAGCTACCTGCAGAAAATTCATATAATCATGTTGCGAACCAGCTGCTTCCGCTCGGTCCCCATGCGTACCGGCGATCCGATCGATACCCATTGCTACGCGATGGGGTGGGGCCGTTTATGCCAAAATTCCACTCCGATGCGACCTTTTTGTTAAGAGAAATGATTTTTCACACGTACCGATCCACCGAAGGTACCGAAAGTATCTGCCGAGCCATTATATGTTTTTTTTTTTTTCAATTAATGATTTTAAAAGTTTTTTTAAATGAGGGCGTGGCCTTTGTATTAATTTTTCTCGGAGATGGTTTTCGGCAGATGCTGCATCCCACTTTTGTGAATTATTTTTCGAAAGTCTGTTGAAAAAAAGGGGGGGTGCAACACGAGGACTTCCCAGGAGGTCACCCATCCTAGTACTACTCTCGCCCAAGCACGCTTAACTGCGGAGTTCTGATGGGATCCGGTGCATTAGTGCTGGTATGATCGCATCCATCAAGCTACCTGCAGAAAATTCATATAATCATGTTGCGAACCAGCTGCTTCCGCTCGGTCCCCATGCGTACCGGCGATCCGATCGATACCCATTGCTACGCGATGGGGTGGGGCCGTTTATGCCAAAATTCCACTCCGATGCGACCTTTTTGTTAAGAGAAATGATTTTTCACACGTACCGATCCACCGAAGGTACCGAAAGTATCTCCCGAGTAATTATATGTTTTTATTTTCAATTAATTATTTTAAAAGTTTTTTTAAATGAGGGCGTGGCCTTTGTATTAATTTTTTTCGGAGATGGTTTTCGGCAGATGCTGCATCCCACTTTTGTGAATTATTTTTCGAAAGTCTGTTGAAAAAAAGAGGGGGTGCAACACGAGGACTTCCCAGGAGGTCACCCATCCTAGTACTACTCTCGCCCAACCACGCTTAACTGCGGAGTTCTGATGGGATCCGGTGCATTAGTGCTGGTATGATCGCATCCATCAAGCTACCTGCAGAAAATTCATATAATCATGTTGCGAACCAGCTGCTTCCGCTCGGTCCCCATGCGTACCGGCGATCCGATCGATACCCATAGCTACGCGATGGGGTGGGGCCGTTTATGCCAAAATTCCACTCCGATGCGACCTTTTTGTTAAGAGAAATGATTTTTCACACGTACCGATCCACCGAAGGTACCGAAAGTATCTCCCGAGTAATTATATGTTTTTGTTTTCAATTAATTATTTTAAAAGTTTTTTTAAATGAGGGCGTGGCCTTTGTATTAATTTTTTTCGGAGATGGTTTTCGGCCGTTGCTGCATCCCACTTTTGTGAATTATTTTTCGAAAGTCTGTTGAAAAAAAGGGGGGGTGCAACACGAGGACTTCCCAGGAGGTCACCCATCCTAGTACTACTCTCGCCCAAGCACGCTTAACTGCGGAGTTCTGATGGGATCCGGTGCATTAGTGCTGGTATGATCGCATCCATCAAGCTACCTGCAGAAAATTCATATAATCATGTTGCGAACCAGCTGCTTCCGCTCGGTCCCCATGCGTACCGGCGATCCGATCGATACCCATAGCTACGCGATAGGGTGGGGCCGTTTATGCCAAAATTCCACTCCGATGCGACCTTTTTGTTAAGAGAAAAGATTTTTCACACGTACCGATCCACCGAAGGTACCGAAAGTATCTCCCGAGTAATTATATGTTTTTGTTTTCAATTAATTATTTTAAAAGTTTTTTTAAATGAGGGCGTGGCCTTTGTATTAATTTTTTTCGGAGATGGTTTTCGGCCGATGCTGCATCCCACTTTTGTGAATTATTTTTCGAAAGTCTGTTGAAAAAAAGGGGGGGTGCAACACGAGGACTTCCCAGGAGGTCACCCATCCTAGTACTACTCTCGCCCAAGCACGCTTAACTGCGGAGTTCTGATGGGATCCGGTGCATTAGTGCTGGTATGATCGCATCCATCAAGCTACCTGCAGAAAATTCATATAATCATGTTGCGAACCAGCTGCTTCCGCTCGGTCCCCATGCGTACCGGCGATCCGATCGATACCCATAGCTACGCGATGGGGTGGGGCCGTTTATGCCAAAATTCCACTCCGATGCGACCTTTTTGTTAAGAGAAATGATTTTTCACACGTACCGATCCACCGAAGGTACCGAAAGTATCTGCCGAGCCATTATATGTTTTTTTTTTTTTCAATTAATGATTTTAAAAGTTTTTTTAAATGAGGGCGTGGCCTTTGTATTAATTTTTCTCGGAGATGGTTTTCGGCAGATGCTGCATCCCACTTTTGTGAATTATTTTTCGAAAGTCTGTTGAAAAAAAGGGGGGGTGCAACACGAGGACTTCCCAGGAGGTCACCCATCCTAGTACTACTCTCGCCCAAGCACGCTTAACTGCGGAGTTCTGATGGGATCCGGTGCATTAGTGCTGGTATGATCGCATCCATCAAGCTACCTGCAGAAAATTCATATAATCATGTTGCGAACCAGCTGCTTCCGCTCGGTCCCCGTGCGTACCGGCGATCCGATCGATACCCATTGCTACGCGATGGGGTGGGGCCGTTTATGCCAAAATTCCACTCCGATGGGACCTTTTTGTTAAGAGAAATGATTTTTCACACGTACCGATCCACCGAAGGTACCGAAAGTATCTCCCGAGTAATTATATGTTTTTGTTTTCAATTAATTATTTTAAAAGTTTTTTTAAATGAGGGCGTGGCCTTTGTATTAATTTTTTTCGGAGATGGTTTTCGGCAGATGCTGCATCCCACTTTTGTGAATTATTTTTCGAAAGTCTGTTGAAAAAAAGGGGGGGTGCAACACGAGGACTTCCCAGGAGGTCACCCATCCTAGTACTACTCTCGCCCAACCACGCTTAACTGCGGAGTTCTGATGGGATCCGGTGCATTAGTGCTGGTATGATCGCATCCATCAAGCTACCTGCAGAAAATTCATATAATCATGTTGCGAACCAGCTGCTTCCGCTCGGTCCCCGTGCGTACCGGCGATCCGATCGATACCCATTGCTACGCGATGGGGTGGGGCCGTTTATGCCAAAATTCCACTCCGATGCGACCTTTTTGTTAAGAGAAATGATTTTTCACACGTACCGATCCACCGAAGGTACCGAAAGTATCTCCCGAGTAATTATATGTTTTTGTTTTCAATTAATTATTTTAAAAGTTTTTTTAAATGAGGGCGTGGCCTTTGTATTAATTTTTTTCGGAGATGGTTTTCGGCAGATGCTGCATCCCACTTTTGTGAATTATTTTTCGAAAGTCTGTTGAAAAAAAAGGGGGGTGCAACACGAGGACTTCCCAGGAGGTCACCCATCCTAGTACTACTCTCGCCCAAGCACGCTTAACTGCGGAGCTCTGATGGGATCCGGTGCATTAGTGCTGGTATGATCCCATCCATCAAGCTACCTGCAGAAAATTCATATAATCATGTTGCGAACCAGCTGCTTCCGCTCGGTCCCCATGCGTACCGGCGATCCGATCGATACCCATTGCTACGCGATGGGGTGGGGCCGTTTATGCCAAAATTCCACTCCGATGCGACCTTTTTGTTAAGAGAAATGATTTTTCACACGTACCGATCCACCGAAGGTACCGAAAGTATCTGCCGAGCCATTATATGTTTTTTTTTTTTTCAATTAATGATTTTAAAAGTTTTTTTAAATGAGGGCGTGGCCTTTGTATTAATTTTTCTCGGAGATGGTTTTCGGCAGATGCTGCATCCCACTTTTGTGAATTATTTTTCGAAAGTCTGTTGAAAAAAAGGGGGGGTGCAACACGAGGACTTCCCAGGAGGTCACCCATCCTAGTACTACTCTCGCCCAAGCACGCTTAACTGCGGAGTTCTGATGGGATCCGGTGCATTAGTGCTGGTATGATCGCATCCATCAAGCTACCTGCAGAAAATTCATATAATCATGTTGCGAACCAGCTGCTTCCGCTCGGTCCCCGTGCGTACCGGCGATCCGATCGATACCCATTGCTACGCGATGGGGTGGGGCCGTTTATGCCAAAATTCCACTCCGATGGGACCTTTTTGTTAAGAGAAATGATTTTTCACACGTACCGATCCACCGAAGGTACCGAAAGTATCTCCCGAGTAATTATATGTTTTTGTTTTCAATTAATTATTTTAAAAGTTTTTTTAAATGAGGGCGTGGCCTTTGTATTAATTTTTTTCGGAGATGGTTTTCGGCAGATGCTGCATCCCACTTTTGTGAATTATTTTTCGAAAGTCTGTTGAAAAAAAGGGGGGGTGCAACACGAGGACTTCCCAGGAGGTCACCCATCCTAGTACTACTCTCGCCCAAGCACGCTTAACTGCGGAGTTCTGATGGGATCCGGTGCATTAGTGCTGGTATGATCGCATCCATCAAGCTACCTGCAGAAAATTCATATAATCATGTTGCGAACCAGCTGCTTCCGCTCGGTCCCCATGCGTACCGGCGATCCGATCGATACCCATTGCTACGCGATGGGGTGGGGCCGTTTATGCCAAA
This sequence comes from Platycarya strobilacea, assembly GCA_036898215.1. Taxonomy (NCBI): domain Eukaryota; kingdom Viridiplantae; phylum Streptophyta; class Magnoliopsida; order Fagales; family Juglandaceae; genus Platycarya; species Platycarya strobilacea. The sequence continues at coordinate 33,926,474 of CM072548.1, read as the reverse complement.
ATTCCACTCCGATGCGACCTTTTTGTTAAGAGAAATGATTTTTCACACGTACCGATCCACCGAAGGTACCGAAAGTATCTCCCGAGTAATTATATGTTTTTATTTTCAATTAATTATTTTAAAAGTTTTTTTAAATGAGGGCGTGGCCTTTGTATTAATTTTTTTCGGAGATGGTTTTCGGCAGATGCTGCATCCCACTTTTGTGAATTATTTTTCGAAAGTCTGTTGAAAAAAAGAGGGGGTGCAACACGAGGACTTCCCAGGAGGTCACCCATCCTAGTACTACTCTCGCCCAACCACGCTTAACTGCGGAGTTCTGATGGGATCCGGTGCATTAGTGCTGGTATGATCGCATCCATCAAGCTACCTGCAGAAAATTCATATAATCATGTTGCGAACCAGCTGCTTCCGCTCGGTCCCCATGCGTACCGGCGATCCGATCGATACCCATAGCTACGCGATGGGGTGGGGCCGTTTATGCCAAAATTCCACTCCGATGCGACCTTTTTGTTAAGAGAAATGATTTTTCACACGTACCGATCCACCGAAGGTACCGAAAGTATCTCCCGAGTAATTATATGTTTTTGTTTTCAATTAATTATTTTAAAAGTTTTTTTAAATGAGGGCGTGGCCTTTGTATTAATTTTTTTCGGAGATGGTTTTCGGCCGATGCTGCATCCCACTTTTGTGAATTATTTTTCGAAAGTCTGTTGAAAAAAAGGGGGGGTGCAACACGAGGACTTCCCAGGAGGTCACCCATCCTAGTACTACTCTCGCCCAAGCACGCTTAACTGCGAAGTTCTGATGGGATCCGGTGCATTAGTGCTGGTATGATCGCATCCATCAAGCTACCTGCAGAAAATTCATATAATCATGTTGCGAACCAGCTGCTTCCGCTCGGTCCCCATGCGTACTGGAGATCCGATCGATACCCATTGCTACGCGATGGGGTGGGGCCGTTTATGCGAAAATTCCACTCCGATGCGACCTTTTTGTTAAGAGAAATGATTTTTCACACGTACCGATCCACCGAAGGTATCGAAAGTATCTCCCGAGTCCTTATATGTTTTTTTTTTCAATTAATGATTTTAAATGTGTTTTTAAATGGGGGCGTGGCCTTTGTATTAATTTTTTTCGGAGATGGTTTTCGGCAGATGCTGCATCCCACTTTTGTGAATTATTTTTCGAAAGTCTGTTGAAAAAAAGGGGGGGTGCAACACGAGGACTTCCCAGGAGGTCACCCATCCTAGTACTACTCTCGCCCAAGCACGCTTAACTGCGGAGTTCTGATGGGATCCGGTGCATTAGTGCTGGTATGATCGCATCCATCAAGCTACCTGCAGAAAATTCATATAATCATGTTGCGAACCAGCTGCTTCCGCTCGGTCCCCGTGCGTACCGGCGATCCGATCGATACCCATTGCTACGCGATGGGGTGGGGCCGTTTATGCCAAAATTCCACTCCGATGCGACCTTTTTGTTAAGAGAAATGATTTTTCACACGTACCGATCCACCGAAGGTACCGAAAGTATCTCCCGAGGAATTATATGTTTTTGTTTTCAATTAATTATTTTAAAAGTTTTTTTAAATGAGGGCGTGGCCTTTGTATTAATTTTTTTCGGAGATGGTTTTCGGCAGATGCTGCATCCCACTTTTGTGAATTATTTTTCGAAAGTCTGTTGAAAAAAAAGGGGGGTGCAACACGAGGACTTCCCAGGAGGTCACCCATCCTAGTACTACTCTCGCCCAAGCACGCTTAACTGCGGAGCTCTGATGGGATCCGGTGCATTAGTGCTGGTATGATCCCATCCATCAAGCTACCTGCAGAAAATTCATATAATCATGTTGCGAACCAGCTGCTTCCGCTCGGTCCCCATGCGTACCGGCGATCCGATCGATACCCATTGCTACGCGATGGGGTGGGGCCGTTTATGCCAAAATTCCACTCCGATGCGACCTTTTTGTTAAGAGAAATGATTTTTCACACGTACCGATCCACCGAAGGTACCGAAAGTATCTGCCGAGCCATTATATGTTTTTTTTTTTTCAATTAATGATTTTAAAAGTTTTTTTAAATGAGGGCGTGGCCTTTGTATTAATTTTTCTCGGAGATGGTTTTCGGCAGATGCTGCATCCCACTTTTGTGAATTATTTTTCGAAAGTCTGTTGAAAAAAAGGGGGGGTGCAACACGAGGACTTCCCAGGAGGTCACCCATCCTAGTACTACTCTCGCCCAAGCACGCTTAACTGCGGAGTTCTGATGGGATCCGGTGCATTAGTGCTGGTATGATCGCATCCATCAAGCTACCTGCAGAAAATTCATATAATCATGTTGCGAACCAGCTGCTTCCGCTCGGTCCCCGTGCGTACCGGCGATCCGATCGATACCCATTGCTACGCGATGGGGTGGGGCCGTTTATGCCAAAATTCCACTCCGATGGGACCTTTTTGTTAAGAGAAATGATTTTTCACACGTACCGATCCACCGAAGGTACCGAAAGTATCTCCCGAGTAATTATATGTTTTTGTTTTCAATTAATTATTTTAAAAGTTTTTTTAAATGAGGGCGTGGCCTTTGTATTAATTTTTTTCGGAGATGGTTTTCGGCAGATGCTGCATCCCACTTTTGTGAATTATTTTTCGAAAGTCTGTTGAAAAAAAGGGGGGGTGCAACACGAGGACTTCCCAGGAGGTCACCCATCCTAGTACTACTCTCGCCCAAGCACGCTTAACTGCGGAGTTCTGATGGGATCCGGTGCATTAGTGCTGGTATGATCGCATCCATCAAGCTACCTGCAGAAAATTCATATAATCATGTTGCGAACCAGCTGCTTCCGCTCGGTCCCCATGCGTACCGGCGATCCGATCGATACCCATTGCTACGCGATGGGGTGGGGCCGTTTATGCCAAAATTCCACTCCGATGCGACCTTTTTGTTAAGAGAAATGATTTTTCACACGTACCGATCCACCGAAGGTACCGAAAGTATCTGCCGAGCCATTATATGTTTTTTTTTTCAATTAATTATTTTAAAAGTTTTTTTAAATGAGGGCGTGGCCTTTGTATTAATTTTTTTCGGAGATGGTTTTCGGCAGATGCTGCATCCCACTTTTGTGAATTATTTTTCGAAAGTCTGTTGAAAAAAAGAGGGGGTGCAACACGAGGACTTCCCAGGAGGTCACCCATCCTAGTACTACTCTCGCCCAACCACGCTTAACTGCGGAGTTCTGATGGGATCCGGTGCATTAGTGCTGGTATGATCGCATCCATCAAGCTACCTGCAGAAAATTCATATAATCATGTTGCGAACCAGCTGCTTCCGCTCGGTCCCCGTGCGTACCGGCGATCCGATCGATACCCATTGCTACGCGATGGGGTGGGGCCGTTTATGCCAAAATTCCACTCCGATGGGACCTTTTTGTTAAGAGAAATGATTTTTCACACGTACCGATCCACCGAAGGTACCGAAAGTATCTCCCGAGTAATTATATGTTTTTGTTTTCAATTAATTATTTTAAAAGTTTTTTTAAATGAGGGCGTGGCCTTTGTATTAATTTTTTTCGGAGATGGTTTTCGGCAGATGCTGCATCCCACTTTTGTGAATTATTTTTCGAAAGTCTGTTGAAAAAAAGGGGGGGTGCAACACGAGGACTTCCCAGGAGGTCACCCATCCTAGTACTACTCTCGCCCAACCACGCTTAACTGCGGAGTTCTGATGGGATCCGGTGCATTAGTGCTGGTATGATCGCATCCATCAAGCTACCTGCAGAAAATTCATATAATCATGTTGCGAACCAGCTGCTTCCGCTCGGTCCCCGTGCGTACCGGCGATCCGATCGATACCCATTGCTACGCGATGGGGTGGGGCCGTTTATGCCAAAATTCCACTCCGATGCGACCTTTTTGTTAAGAGAAATGATTTTTCACACGTACCGATCCACCGAAGGTACCGAAAGTATCTCCCGAGTAATTATATGTTTTTGTTTTCAATTAATTATTTTAAAAGTTTTTTTAAATGAGGGCGTGGCCTTTGTATTAATTTTTTTCGGAGATGGTTTTCGGCAGATGCTGCATCCCACTTTTGTGAATTATTTTTCGAAAGTCTGTTGAAAAAAAAGGGGGGTGCAACACGAGGACTTCCCAGGAGGTCACCCATCCTAGTACTACTCTCGCCCAAGCACGCTTAACTGCGGAGCTCTGATGGGATCCGGTGCATTAGTGCTGGTATGATCCCATCCATCAAGCTACCTGCAGAAAATTCATATAATCATGTTGCGAACCAGCTGCTTCCGCTCGGTCCCCATGCGTACCGGCGATCCGATCGATACCCATTGCTACGCGATGGGGTGGGGCCGTTTATGCCAAAATTCCACTCCGATGCGACCTTTTTGTTAAGAGAAATGATTTTTCACACGTACCGATCCACCGAAGGTACCGAAAGTATCTGCCGAGCCATTATATGTTTTTTTTTTTTTCAATTAATGATTTTAAAAGTTTTTTTAAATGAGGGCGTGGCCTTTGTATTAATTTTTCTCGGAGATGGTTTTCGGCAGATGCTGCATCCCACTTTTGTGAATTATTTTTCGAAAGTCTGTTGAAAAAAAGGGGGGGTGCAACACGAGGACTTCCCAGGAGGTCACCCATCCTAGTACTACTCTCGCCCAAGCACGCTTAACTGCGGAGTTCTGATGGGATCCGGTGCATTAGTGCTGGTATGATCGCATCCATCAAGCTACCTGCAGAAAATTCATATAATCATGTTGCGAACCAGCTGCTTCCGCTCGGTCCCCGTGCGTACCGGCGATCCGATCGATACCCATTGCTACGCGATGGGGTGGGGCCGTTTATGCCAAAATTCCACTCCGATGGGACCTTTTTGTTAAGAGAAATGATTTTTCACACGTACCGATCCACCGAAGGTACCGAAAGTATCTCCCGAGTAATTATATGTTTTTGTTTTCAATTAATTATTTTAAAAGTTTTTTTAAATGAGGGCGTGGCCTTTGTATTAATTTTTTTCGGAGATGGTTTTCGGCAGATGCTGCATCCCACTTTTGTGAATTATTTTTCGAAAGTCTGTTGAAAAAAAGGGGGGGTGCAACACGAGGACTTCCCAGGAGGTCACCCATCCTAGTACTACTCTCGCCCAAGCACGCTTAACTGCGGAGTTCTGATGGGATCCGGTGCATTAGTGCTGGTATGATCGCATCCATCAAGCTACCTGCAGAAAATTCATATAATCATGTTGCGAACCAGCTGCTTCCGCTCGGTCCCCATGCGTACCGGCGATCCGATCGATACCCATTGCTACGCGATGGGGTGGGGCCGTTTATGCCAAAATTCCACTCCGATGCGACCTTTTTGTTAAGAGAAATGATTTTTCACACGTACCGATCCACCGAAGGTACCGAAAGTATCTGCCGAGCCATTATATGTTTTTTTTTTCAATTAATTATTTTAAAAGTTTTTTTAAATGAGGGCGTGGCCTTTGTATTAATTTTTTTCGGAGATGGTTTTCGGCAGATGCTGCATCCCACTTTTGTGAATTATTTTTCGAAAGTCTGTTGAAAAAAAGAGGGGGTGCAACACGAGGACTTCCCAGGAGGTCACCCATCCTAGTACTACTCTCGCCCAACCACGCTTAACTGCGGAGTTCTGATGGGATCCGGTGCATTAGTGCTGGTATGATCGCATCCATCAAGCTACCTGCAGAAAATTCATATAATCATGTTGCGAACCAGCTGCTTCCGCTCGGTCCCCGTGCGTACCGGCGATCCGATCGATACCCATTGCTACGCGATGGGGTGGGGCCGTTTATGCCAAAATTCCACTCCGATGGGACCTTTTTGTTAAGAGAAATGATTTTTCACACGTACCGATCCACCGAAGGTACCGAAAGTATCTCCCGAGTAATTATATGTTTTTGTTTTCAATTAATTATTTTAAAAGTTTTTTTAAATGAGGGCGTGGCCTTTGTATTAATTTTTTTCGGAGATGGTTTTCGGCAGATGCTGCATCCCACTTTTGTGAATTATTTTTCGAAAGTCTGTTGAAAAAAAGGGGGGGTGCAACACGAGGACTTCCCAGGAGGTCACCCATCCTAGTACTACTCTCGCCCAACCACGCTTAACTGCGGAGTTCTGATGGGATCCGGTGCATTAGTGCTGGTATGATCGCATCCATCAAGCTACCTGCAGAAAATTCATATAATCATGTTGCGAACCAGCTGCTTCCGCTCGGTCCCCGTGCGTACCGGCGATCCGATCGATACCCATTGCTACGCGATGGGGTGGGGCCGTTTATGCCAAAATTCCACTCCGATGCGACCTTTTTGTTAAGAGAAATGATTTTTCACACGTACCGATCCACCGAAGGTACCGAAAGTATCTCCCGAGTAATTATATGTTTTTGTTTTCAATTAATTATTTTAAAAGTTTTTTTAAATGAGGGCGTGGCCTTTGTATTAATTTTTTTCGGAGATGGTTTTCGGCAGATGCTGCATCCCACTTTTGTGAATTATTTTTCGAAAGTCTGTTGAAAAAAAAGGGGGGTGCAACACGAGGACTTCCCAGGAGGTCACCCATCCTAGTACTACTCTCGCCCAAGCACGCTTAACTGCGGAGCTCTGATGGGATCCGGTGCATTAGTGCTGGTATGATCCCATCCATCAAGCTACCTGCAGAAAATTCATATAATCATGTTGCGAACCAGCTGCTTCCGCTCGGTCCCCATGCGTACCGGCGATCCGATCGATACCCATTGCTACGCGATGGGGTGGGGCCGTTTATGCCAAAATTCCACTCCGATGCGACCTTTTTGTTAAGAGAAATGATTTTTCACACGTACCGATCCACCGAAGGTACCGAAAGTATCTGCCGAGCCATTATATGTTTTTTTTTTTTTCAATTAATGATTTTAAAAGTTTTTTTAAATGAGGGCGTGGCCTTTGTATTAATTTTTCTCGGAGATGGTTTTCGGCAGATGCTGCATCCCACTTTTGTGAATTATTTTTCGAAAGTCTGTTGAAAAAAAGGGGGGGTGCAACACGAGGACTTCCCAGGAGGTCACCCATCCTAGTACTACTCTCGCCCAAGCACGCTTAACTGCGGAGTTCTGATGGGATCCGGTGCATTAGTGCTGGTATGATCGCATCCATCAAGCTACCTGCAGAAAATTCATATAATCATGTTGCGAACCAGCTGCTTCCGCTCGGTCCCCGTGCGTACCGGCGATCCGATCGATACCCATTGCTACGCGATGGGGTGGGGCCGTTTATGCCAAAATTCCACTCCGATGGGACCTTTTTGTTAAGAGAAATGATTTTTCACACGTACCGATCCACCGAAGGTACCGAAAGTATCTCCCGAGTAATTATATGTTTTTGTTTTCAATTAATTATTTTAAAAGTTTTTTTAAATGAGGGCGTGGCCTTTGTATTAATTTTTTTCGGAGATGGTTTTCGGCAGATGCTGCATCCCACTTTTGTGAATTATTTTTCGAAAGTCTGTTGAAAAAAAGGGGGGGTGCAACACGAGGACTTCCCAGGAGGTCACCCATCCTAGTACTACTCTCGCCCAAGCACGCTTAACTGCGGAGTTCTGATGGGATCCGGTGCATTAGTGCTGGTATGATCGCATCCATCAAGCTACCTGCAGAAAATTCATATAATCATGTTGCGAACCAGCTGCTTCCGCTCGGTCCCCATGCGTACCGGCGATCCGATCGATACCCATTGCTACGCGATGGGGTGGGGCCGTTTATGCCAAAATTCCACTCCGATGCGACCTTTTTGTTAAGAGAAATGATTTTTCACACGTACCGATCCACCGAAGGTACCGAAAGTATCTCCCGAGTAATTATATGTTTTTATTTTCAATTAATTATTTTAAAAGTTTTTTTAAATGAGGGCGTGGCCTTTGTATTAATTTTTTTCGGAGATGGTTTTCGGCAGATGCTGCATCCCACTTTTGTGAATTATTTTTCGAAAGTCTGTTGAAAAAAAGAGGGGGTGCAACACGAGGACTTCCCAGGAGGTCACCCATCCTAGTACTACTCTCGCCCAACCACGCTTAACTGCGGAGTTCTGATGGGATCCGGTGCATTAGTGCTGGTATGATCGCATCCATCAAGCTACCTGCAGAAAATTCATATAATCATGTTGCGAACCAGCTGCTTCCGCTCGGTCCCCATGCGTACCGGCGATCCGATCGATACCCATAGCTACGCGATGGGGTGGGGCCGTTTATGCCAAAATTCCACTCCGATGCGACCTTTTTGTTAAGAGAAATGATTTTTCACACGTACCGATCCACCGAAGGTACCGAAAGTATCTCCCGAGTAATTATATGTTTTTGTTTTCAATTAATTATTTTAAAAGTTTTTTTAAATGAGGGCGTGGCCTTTGTATTAATTTTTTTCGGAGATGGTTTTCGGCCGATGCTGCATCCCACTTTTGTGAATTATTTTTCGAAAGTCTGTTGAAAAAAAGGGGGGGTGCAACACGAGGACTTCCCAGGAGGTCACCCATCCTAGTACTACTCTCGCCCAAGCACGCTTAACTGCGAAGTTCTGATGGGATCCGGTGCATTAGTGCTGGTATGATCGCATCCATCAAGCTACCTGCAGAAAATTCATATAATCATGTTGCGAACCAGCTGCTTCCGCTCGGTCCCCATGCGTACTGGAGATCCGATCGATACCCATTGCTACGCGATGGGGTGGGGCCGTTTATGCGAAAATTCCACTCCGATGCGACCTTTTTGTTAAGAGAAATGATTTTTCACACGTACCGATCCACCGAAGGTATCGAAAGTATCTCCCGAGTCCTTATATGTTTTTTTTTTCAATTAATGATTTTAAATGTGTTTTTAAATGGGGGCGTGGCCTTTGTATTAATTTTTTTCGGAGATGGTTTTCGGCAGATGCTGCATCCCACTTTTGTGAATTATTTTTCGAAAGTCTGTTGAAAAAAAGGGGGGGTGCAACACGAGGACTTCCCAGGAGGTCACCCATCCTAGTACTACTCTCGCCCAAGCACGCTTAACTGCGGAGTTCTGATGGGATCCGGTGCATTAGTGCTGGTATGATCGCATCCATCAAGCTACCTGCAGAAAATTCATATAATCATGTTGCGAACCAGCTGCTTCCGCTCGGTCCCCGTGCGTACCGGCGATCCGATCGATACCCATTGCTACGCGATGGGGTGGGGCCGTTTATGCCAAAATTCCACTCCGATGCGACCTTTTTGTTAAGAGAAATGATTTTTCACACGTACCGATCCACCGAAGGTACCGAAAGTATCTCCCGAGGAATTATATGTTTTTGTTTTCAATTAATTATTTTAAAAGTTTTTTTAAATGAGGGCGTGGCCTTTGTATTAATTTTTTTCGGAGATGGTTTTCGGCAGATGCTGCATCCCACTTTTGTGAATTATTTTTCGAAAGTCTGTTGAAAAAAAAGGGGGGTGCAACACGAGGACTTCCCAGGAGGTCACCCATCCTAGTACTACTCTCGCCCAAGCACGCTTAACTGCGGGGCTCTGATGGGATCCGGTGCATTAGTGCTGGTATGATCCCATCCATCAAGCTAACTGCAGAAAATTCATATAATCATGTTGCGAACCAGCTGCTTCCGCTCGGTCCCCATGCGTACCGGCGATCCGATCGATACCCATTGCTACGCGATGGGGTGGGGCCGTTTATGCCAAAATTCCACTCCGATGCGACCTTTTTGTTAAGAGAAATGATTTTTCACACGTACCGATCCACCGAAGGTACCGAAAGTATCTGCCGAGCCATTATATGTTTTTTTTTTTTTCAATTAATGATTTTAAAAGTTTTTTTAAATGAGGGCGTGGCCTTTGTATTAATTTTTCTCGGAGATGGTTTTCGGCAGATGCTGCATCCCACTTTTGTGAATTATTTTTCGAAAGTCTGTTGAAAAAAAGGGGGGGTGCAACACGAGGACTTCCCAGGAGGTCACCCATCCTAGTACTACTCTCGCCCAAGCACGCTTAACTGCGGAGTTCTGATGGGATCCGGTGCATTAGTGCTGGTATGATCGCATCCATCAAGCTACCTGCAGAAAATTCATATAATCATGTTGCGAACCAGCTGCTTCCGCTCGGTCCCCGTGCGTACCGGCGATCCGATCGATACCCATTGCTACGCGATGGGGTGGGGCCGTTTATGCCAAAATTCCACTCCGATGGGACCTTTTTGTTAAGAGAAATGATTTTTCACACGTACCGATCCACCGAAGGTACCGAAAGTATCTCCCGAGTAATTATATGTTTTTGTTTTCAATTAATTATTTTAAAAGTTTTTTTAAATGAGGGCGTGGCCTTTGTATTAATTTTTTTCGGAGATGGTTTTCGGCAGATGCTGCATCCCACTTTTGTGAATTATTTTTCGAAAGTCTGTTGAAAAAAAGGGGGGGTGCAACACGAGGACTTCCCAGGAGGTCACCCATCCTAGTACTACTCTCGCCCAACCACGCTTAACTGCGGAGTTCTGATGGGATCCGGTGCATTAGTGCTGGTATGATCGCATCCATCAAGCTACCTGCAGAAAATTCATATAATCATGTTGCGAACCAGCTGCTTCCGCTCGGTCCCCATGCGTACCGGCGATCCGATCGATACCCATTGCTACGCGATGGGGTGGGGCCGTTTATGCCAAAATTCCACTCCGATGCGACCTTTTTGTTAAGAGAAATGATTTTTCACACGTACCGATCCACCGAAGGTACCGAAAGTATCTCCCGAGTAATTATATGTTTTTATTTTCAATTAATTATTTTAAAAGTTTTTTTAAATGAGGGCGTGGCCTTTGTATTAATTTTTTTCGGAGATGGTTTTCGGCAGATGCTGCATCCCACTTTTGTGAATTATTTTTCGAAAGTCTGTTGAAAAAAAGAGGGGGTGCAACACGAGGACTTCCCAGGAGGTCACCCATCCTAGTACTACTCTCGCCCAACCACGCTTAACTGCGGAGTTCTGATGGGATCCGGTGCATTAGTGCTGGTATGATCGCATCCATCAAGCTACCTGCAGAAAATTCATATAATCATGTTGCGAACCAGCTGCTTCCGCTCGGTCCCCATGCGTACCGGCGATCCGATCGATACCCATAGCTACGCGATGGGGTGGGGCCGTTTATGCCAAAATTCCACTCCGATGCGACCTTTTTGTTAAGAGAAATGATTTTTCACACGTACCGATCCACCGAAGGTACCGAAAGTATCTCCCGAGTAATTATATGTTTTTGTTTTCAATTAATTATTTTAAAAGTTTTTTTAAATGAGGGCGTGGCCTTTGTATTAATTTTTTTCGGAGATGGTTTTCGGCAGATGCTGCATCCCACTTTTGTGAATTATTTTTCGAAAGTCTGTTGAAAAAAAGGGGGGGTGCAACACGAGGACTTCCCAGGAGGTCACCCATCCTAGTACTACTCTCGCCCAACCACGCTTAACTGCGGAGTTCTGATGGGATCCGGTGCATTAGTGCTGGTATGATCGCATCCATCAAGCTACCTGCAGAAAATTCATATAATCATGTTGCGAACCAGCTGCTTCCGCTCGGTCCCCGTGCGTACCGGCGATCCGATCGATACCCATTGCTACGCGATGGGGTGGGGCCGTTTATGCCAAAATTCCACTCCGATGCGACCTTTTTGTTAAGAGAAATGATTTTTCACACGTACCGATCCACCGAAGGTACCGAAAGTATCTCCCGAGTAATTATATGTTTTTGTTTTCAATTAATTATTTTAAAAGTTTTTTTAAATGAGGGCGTGGCCTTTGTATTAATTTTTTTCGGAGATGGTTTTCGGCAGATGCTGCATCCCACTTTTGTGAATTATTTTTCGAAAGTCTGTTGAAAAAAAAGGGGGGTGCAACACGAGGACTTCCCAGGAGGTCACCCATCCTAGTACTACTCTCGCCCAAGCACGCTTAACTGCGGAGCTCTGATGGGATCCGGTGCATTAGTGCTGGTATGATCCCATCCATCAAGCTACCTGCAGAAAATTCATATAATCATGTTGCGAACCAGCTGCTTCCGCTCGGTCCCCATGCGTACCGGCGATCCGATCGATACCCATTGCTACGCGATGGGGTGGGGCCGTTTATGCCAAAATTCCACTCCGATGCGACCTTTTTGTTAAGAGAAATGATTTTTCACACGTACCGATCCACCGAAGGTACCGAAAGTATCTGCCGAGCCATTATATGTTTTTTTTTTTTTCAATTAATGATTTTAAAAGTTTTTTTAAATGAGGGCGTGGCCTTTGTATTAATTTTTCTCGGAGATGGTTTTCGGCAGATGCTGCATCCCACTTTTGTGAATTATTTTTCGAAAGTCTGTTGAAAAAAAGGGGGGGTGCAACACGAGGACTTCCCAGGAGGTCACCCATCCTAGTACTACTCTCGCCCAAGCACGCTTAACTGCGGAGTTCTGATGGGATCCGGTGCATTAGTGCTGGTATGATCGCATCCATCAAGCTACCTGCAGAAAATTCATATAATCATGTTGCGAACCAGCTGCTTCCGCTCGGTCCCCGTGCGTACCGGCGATCCGATCGATACCCATTGCTACGCGATGGGGTGGGGCCGTTTATGCCAAAATTCCACTCCGATGGGACCTTTTTGTTAAGAGAAATGATTTTTCACACGTACCGATCCACCGAAGGTACCGAAAGTATCTCCCGAGTAATTATATGTTTTTGTTTTCAATTAATGATTTTAAATGTGTTTTTAAATGGGGGCGTGGCCTTTGTATTAATTTTTTTCGGAGATGGTTTTCGGCAGATGCTGCATCCCACTTTTGTGAATTATTTTTCGAAAGTCTGTTGAAAAAAAGGGGGGGTGCAACACGAGGACTTCCCAGGAGGTCACCCATCCTAGTACTACTCTCGCCCAAGCACGCTTAACTGCGGAGTTCTGATGGGATCCGGTGCATTAGTGCTGGTATGATCGCATCCATCAAGCTACCTGCAGAAAATTCATATAATCATGTTGCGAACCAGCTGCTTCCGCTCGGTCCCCGTGCGTACCGGCGATCCGATCGATACCCATAGCTACGCGATGGGGTGGGGCCGTTTATGCCAAAATTCCACTCCGATGCGACCTTTTTGTTAAGAGAAATGATTTTTCACACGTACCGATCCACCGAAGGTACCGAAAGTATCTCCCGAGTAATTATATGTTTTTGTTTTCAATTAATTATTTTAAAAGTTTTTTTAAATGAGGGCGTGGCCTTTGTATTAATTTTTTTCGGAGATGGTTTTCGGCCGATGCTGCATCCCACTTTTGTGAATTATTTTTCGAAAGTCTGTTGAAAAAAAGGGGGGGTGCAACACGAGGACTTCCCAGGAGGTCACCCATCCTAGTACTACTCTCGCCCAAGCACGCTTAACTGCGGAGTTCTGATGGGATCCGGTGCATTAGTGCTGGTATGATCGCATCCATCAAGCTACCTGCAGAAAATTCATATAATCATGTTGCGAACCAGCTGCTTCCGCTCGGTCCCCATGCGTACCGGCGATCCGATCGATACCCATAGCTACGCGATGGGGTGGGGCCGTTTATGCCAAAATTCCACTCCGATGCGACCTTTTTGTTAAGAGAAATGATTTTTCACACGTACCGATCCACCGAAGGTACCGAAAGTATCTGCCGAGCCATTATATGTTTTTTTTTTTTTCAATTAATGATTTTAAAAGTTTTTTTAAATGAGGGCGTGGCCTTTGTATTAATTTTTCTCGGAGATGGTTTTCGGCAGATGCTGCATCCCACTTTTGTGAATTATTTTTCGAAAGTCTGTTGAAAAAAAGGGGGGGTGCAACACGAGGACTTCCCAGGAGGTCACCCATCCTAGTACTACTCTCGCCCAAGCACGCTTAACTGCGGAGTTCTGATGGGATCCGGTGCATTAGTGCTGGTATGATCGCATCCATCAAGCTACCTGCAGAAAATTCATATAATCATGTTGCGAACCAGCTGCTTCCGCTCGGTCCCCTTGCGTACCGGCGATCCGATCGATACCCATTGCTACGCGATGGGGTGGGGCCGTTTATGCCAAAATTCCACTCCGATGGGACCTTTTTGTTAAGAGAAATGATTTTTCACACGTACCGATCCACCGAAGGTACCGAAAGTATCTCCCGAGTAATTATATGTTTTTGTTTTCAATTAATTATTTTAAAAGTTTTTTTAAATGAGGGCGTGGCCTTTGTATTAATTTTTTTCGGAGATGGTTTTCGGCAGATGCTGCATCCCACTTTTGTGAATTATTTTTCGAAAGTCTGTTGAAAAAAAGGGGGGGTGCAACACGAGGACTTCCCAGGAGGTCACCCATCCTAGTACTACTCTCGCCCAACCACGCTTAACTGCGGAGTTCTGATGGGATCCGGTGCATTAGTGCTGGTATGATCGCATCCATCAAGCTACCTGCAGAAAATTCATATAATCATGTTGCGAACCAGCTGCTTCCGCTCGGTCCCCATGCGTACCGGCGATCCGATCGATACCCATTGCTACGCGATGGGGTGGGGCCGTTTATGCCAAAATTCCACTCCGATGGGACCTTTTTGTTAAGAGAAATGATTTTTCACACGTACCGATCCACCGAAGGTACCGAAAGTATCTCCCGAGTAATTATATGTTTTTGTTTTCAATTAATTATTTTAAAAGTTTTTTTAAATGAGGGCGTGGCCTTTGTATTAATTTTTTTCGGAGATGGTTTTCGGCAGATGCTGCATCCCACTTTTGTGAATTATTTTTCGAAAGTCTGTTGAAAAAAAAGGGGGGTGCAACACGAGGACTTCCCAGGAGGTCACCCATCCTAGTACTACTCTCGCCCAAGCACGCTTAACTGCGGAGTTCTGATGGGATCCGGTGCATTAGTGCTGGTATGATCGCATCCATCAAGCTACCTGCAGAAAATTCATATAATCATGTTGCGAACCAGCTGCTTCCGCTCGGTCCCCATGCGTACCGGCGATCCGATCGATACCCATTGCTACGCGATGGGGTGGGGCCGTTTATGCCAAAATTCCACTCCGATGCGACCTTTTTGTTAAGAGAAATGATTTTTCACACGTACCGATCCACCGAAGGTACCGAAAGTATCTCCCGAGGAATTATATGTTTTTATTTTCAATTAATTATTTTAAAAGTTTTTTTAAATGAGGGCGTGGCCTTTGTATTAATTTTTTTCGGAGATGGTTTTCGGCAGATGCTGCATCCCACTTTTGTGAATTATTTTTCGAAAGTCTGTTGAAAAAAAGGGGGGGTGCAACACGAGGACTTCCCAGGAGGTCACCCATCCTAGTACTACTCTCGCCCAAGCACGCTTAACTGCGGAGTTCTGATGGGATCCGGTGCATTAGTGCTGGTATGATCGCATCCATCAAGCTACCTGCAGAAAATTCATATAATCATGTTGCGAACCAGCTGCTTCCGCTCGGTCCCCGTGCGTACCGGCGATCCGATCGATACCCATCGCTACGCGATGGGGTGGGGCCGTTTATGCCAAAATTCCACTCCGATGCGACCTTTTTGTTAAGAGAAATGATTTTTCACACGTACCGATCCACCGAAGGTACCGAAAGTATCTCCCGAGTAATTATATGTTTTTGTTTTCAATTAATTATTTTAAAAGTTTTTTTAAATGAGGGCGTGGCCTTTGTATTAATTTTTTTCGGAGATGGTTTTCGGCAGATGCTGCATCCCACTTTTGTGAATTATTTTTCGAAAGTCTGTTGAAAAAAAGGGGGGGTGCAACACGAGGACTTCCCAGGAGGTCACCCATCCTAGTACTACTCTCGCCCAAGCACGCTTACCTGCGGAGTTCTGATGGGATCTGGTGCATTAGTGCTGGTATGATCGCATCCATCAAGCTACCTGCAGAAAATTCATATAATCATGTTGCGAACCAGCTGCTTCCGCTCGGTCCCCATGCGTACCGGCGATCCGATCGATACCCATAGCTACGCGATGGGGTGGGGCCGTTTATGCCAAAATTCCACTCCGATGCGACCTTTTTGTTAAGAGAAATGATTTTTCACACGTACCGATCCACCGAAGGTACCGAAAGTATCTGCCGAGCCATTATATGTTTTTTTTTTTTTCAATTAATGATTTTAAAAGTTTTTTTAAATGAGGGCGTGGCCTTTGTATTAATTTTTCTCGGAGATGGTTTTCGGCAGATGCTGCATCCCACTTTTGTGAATTATTTTTCGAAAGTCTGTTGAAAAAAAGGGGGGGTGCAACACGAGGACTTCCCAGGAGGTCACCCATCCTAGTACTACTCTCGCCCAAGCACGCTTAACTGCGGAGTTCTGATGGGATCCGGTGCATTAGTGCTGGTATGATCGCATCCATCAAGCTACCCGCAGAAAATTCATATAATCATGTTGCGAACCAGCTGCTTCCGCTCGGTCCCCGTGCGTACCGGCGATCCGATCGATACCCATTGCTACGCGATGGGGTGGGGCCGTTTATGCCAAAATTCCACTCCGATGGGACCTTTTTGTTAAGAGAAATGATTTTTCACACGTACCGATCCACCGAAGGTACCGAAAGTATCTCCCGAGTAATTATATGTTTTTGTTTTCAATTAATTATTTTAAAAGTTTTTTTAAATGAGGGCGTGGCCTTTGTATTAATTTTTTTCGGAGATGGTTTTCGGCAGATGCTGCATCCCACTTTTGTGAATTATTTTTCGAAAGTCTGTTGAAAAAAAGGGGGGGTGCAACACGAGGACTTCCCAGGAGGTCACCCATCCTAGTACTACTCTCGCCCAACCACGCTTAACTGCGGAGTTCTGATGGGATCCGGTGCATTAGTGCTGGTATGATCGCATCCATCAAGCTACCTGCAGAAAATTCATATAATCATGTTGCGAACCAGCTGCTTCCGCTCGGTCCCCGTGCGTACCGGCGATCCGATCGATACCCATCGCTACGCGATGGGGTGGGGCCGTTTATGCCAAAATTCCACTCCGATGCGACCTTTTTGTTAAGAGAAATGATTTTTCACACGTACCGATCCACCGAAGGTACCGAAAGTATCTCCCGAGTAATTATATGTTTTTATTTTCAATTAATTATTTTAAAAGTTTTTTTAAATGAGAGCGTGGCCTTTGTATTAATTTTTTTCGGAGATGGTTTTCGGCCGATGCTGCATCCCACTTTTGTGAATTATTTTTCGAAAGTCTGTTGAAAAAAAGGGGGGGTGCAACACGAGGACTTCCCAGGAGGTCACCCATCCTAGTACTACTCTCGCCCAAGCACGCTTAACTGCGGAGTTCTGATGGGATCCGGTGCATTAGTGCTGGTATGATCGCATCCATCAAGCTACCTGCAGAAAATTCATATAATCATGTTGCGAACCAGCTGCTTCCGCTCGGTCCCCGTGCGTACCGGCGATCCGATCGATACCCATCGCTACGCGATGGGGTGGGGCCGTTTATGCCAAAATTCCACTCCGATGCGACCTTTTTGTTAAGAGAAATGATTTTTCACACGTACCGATCCACCGAAGGTACCGAAAGTATCTGCCGAGCCATTATATGTTTTTTTTTTTTTCAATTAATGATTTTAAAAGTTTTTTTAAATGAGAGCGTGGCCTTTGTATTAATTTTTTTCGGAGATGGTTTTCGGCAGATGCTGCATCCCACTTTTGTGAATTATTTTTCGAAAGTCTGTTGAAAAAAAGGGGGGGTGCAACACGAGGACTTCCCAGGAGGTCACCCATCCTAGTACTACTCTCGCCCAACCACGCTTAACTGCGGAGTTCTGATGGGATCCGGTGCATTAGTGCTGGTATGATCGCATCCATCAAGCTACCTGCAGAAAATTCATATAATCATGTTGCGAACCAGCTGCTTCCGCTCGGTCCCCATGCGTACCGGCGATCCGATCGATACCCATTGCTACGCGATGGGGTGGGGCCGTTTATGCCAAAATTCCACTCCGATGCGACCTTTTTGTTAAGAGAAATGATTTTTCACACGTACCGATCCACCGAAGGTACCGAAAGTATCTGCCGAGCCATTATATGTTTTTATTTTCAATTAATTATTTTAAAAGTTTTTTTAAATGAGGGCGTGGCCTTTGTATTAATTTTTTTCGGAGATGGTTTTCGGCAGATGCTGCATCCCACTTTTGTGAATTATTTTTCGAAAGTCTGTTGAAAAAAAGAGGGGGTGCAACACGAGGACTTCCCAGGAGGTCACCCATCCTAGTACTACTCTCGCCCAAGCACGCTTAACTGCGGAGTTCTGATGGGATCCGGTGCATTAGTGCTGGTATGATCGCATCCATCAAGCTACCTGCAGAAAATTCATATAATCATGTTGCGAACCAGCTGCTTCCGCTCGGTCCCCATGCGTACCGGCGATCCGATCGATACCCATAGCTACGCGATGGGGTGGGGCCGTTTATGCCAAAATTCCACTCCGATGCGACCTTTTTGTTAAGAGAAATGATTTTTCACACGTACCGATCCACCGAAGGTACCGAAAGTATCTCCCGAGTAATTATATGTTTTTGTTTTCAATTAATTATTTTAAAAGTTTTTTTAAATGAGGGCGTGGCCTTTGTATTAATTTTTTTCGGAGATGGTTTTCGGCCGATGCTGCATCCCACTTTTGTGAATTATTTTTCGAAAGTCTGTTGAAAAAAAGGGGGGGTGCAACACGAGGACTTCCCAGGAGGTCACCCATCCTAGTACTACTCTCGCCCAACCACGCTTAACTGCGGAGTTCTGATGGGATCCGGTGCATTAGTGCTGGTATGATCGCATCCATCAAGCTACCTGCAGAAAATTCATATAATCATGTTGCGAACCAGCTGCTTCCGCTCGGTCCCCATGCGTACCGGCGATCCGATCGATACCCATAGCTACGCGATAGGGTGGGGCCGTTTATGCCAAAATTCCACTCCGATGCGACCTTTTTGTTAAGAGAAATGATTTTTCACACGTACCGATCCACCGAAGGTACCGAAAGTATCTCCCGAGTAATTATATGTTTTTGTTTTCAATTAATTATTTTAAAAGTTTTTTTAAATGAGGGCGTGGCCTTTGTATTAATTTTTTTCGGAGATGGTTTTCGGCCGATGCTGCATCCCACTTTTGTGAATTATTTTTCGAAAGTCTGTTGAAAAAAAGGGGGGGTGCAACACGAGGACTTCCCAGGAGGTCACCCATCCTAGTACTACTCTCGCCCAAGCACGCTTAACTGCGGAGTTCTGATGGGATCCGGTGCATTAGTGCTGGTATGATCGCATCCATCAAGCTACCTGCAGAAAATTCATATAATCATGTTGCGAACCAGCTGCTTCCGCTCGGTCCCCATGCGTACCGGCGATCCGATCGATACCCATAGCTACGCGATGGGGTGGGGCCGTTTATGCCAAAATTCCACTCCGATGCGACCTTTTTGTTAAGAGAAATGATTTTTCACACGTACCGATCCACCGAAGGTACCGAAAGTATCTCCCGAGTAATTATATGTTTTTGTTTTCAATTAATTATTTTAAAAGTTTTTTTAAATGAGGGCGTGGCCTTTGTATTAATTTTTTTCGGAGATGGTTTTCGGCCGATGCTGCATCCCACTTTTGTGAATTATTTTTCGAAAGTCTGTTGAAAAAAAGGGGGGGTGCAACACGAGGACTTCCCAGGAGGTCACCCATCCTAGTACTACTCTCGCCCAAGCACGCTTAACTGCGGGGCTCTGATGGGATCCGGTGCATTAGTGCTGGTATGATCCCATCCATCAAGCTAACTGCAGAAAATTCATATAATCATGTTGCGAACCAGCTGCTTCCGCTCGGTCCCCATGCGTACCGGCGATCCGATCGATACCCATTGCTACGCGATGGGGTGGGGCCGTTTATGCCAAAATTCCACTCCGATGCGACCTTTTTGTTAAGAGAAATGATTTTTCACACGTACCGATCCACCGAAGGTACCGAAAGTATCTGCCGAGCCATTATATGTTTTTTTTTTTTTCAATTAATGATTTTAAAAGTTTTTTTAAATGAGGGCGTGGCCTTTGTATTAATTTTTCTCGGAGATGGTTTTCGGCAGATGCTGCATCCCACTTTTGTGAATTATTTTTCGAAAGTCTGTTGAAAAAAAGGGGGGGTGCAACACGAGGACTTCCCAGGAGGTCACCCATCCTAGTACTACTCTCGCCCAAGCACGCTTAACTGCGGAGTTCTGATGGGATCCGGTGCATTAGTGCTGGTATGATCGCATCCATCAAGCTACCTGCAGAAAATTCATATAATCATGTTGCGAACCAGCTGCTTCCGCTCGGTCCCCGTGCGTACCGGCGATCCGATCGATACCCATTGCTACGCGATGGGGTGGGGCCGTTTATGCCAAAATTCCACTCCGATGGGACCTTTTTGTTAAGAGAAATGATTTTTCACACGTACCGATCCACCGAAGGTACCGAAAGTATCTCCCGAGTAATTATATGTTTTTGTTTTCAATTAATTATTTTAAAAGTTTTTTTAAATGAGGGCGTGGCCTTTGTATTAATTTTTTTCGGAGATGGTTTTCGGCAGATGCTGCATCCCACTTTTGTGAATTATTTTTCGAAAGTCTGTTGAAAAAAAGGGGGGGTGCAACACGAGGACTTCCCAGGAGGTCACCCATCCTAGTACTACTCTCGCCCAACCACGCTTAACTGCGGAGTTCTGATGGGATCCGGTGCATTAGTGCTGGTATGATCGCATCCATCAAGCTACCTGCAGAAAATTCATATAATCATGTTGCGAACCAGCTGCTTCCGCTCGGTCCCCATGCGTACCGGCGATCCGATCGATACCCATCGCTACGCGATGGGGTGGGGCCGTTTATGCCAAAATTCCACTCCGATGGGACCTTTTTGTTAAGAGAAATGATTTTTCACACGTACCGATCCACCGAAGGTACCGAAAGTATCTCCCGAGTAATTATATGTTTTTGTTTTCAATTAATTATTTTAAAAGTTTTTTTAAATGAGGGCGTGGCCTTTGTATTAATTTTTTTCGGAGATGGTTTTCGGCAGACGCTGCATCCCACTTTTGTGAATTATTTTTCGAAAGTCTGTTGAAAAAAAAGGGGGGTGCAACACGAGGACTTCCCAGGAGGTCACCCATCCTAGTACTACTCTCGCCCAAGCACGCTTAACTGCGGAGTTCTGATGGGATCCGGTGCATTAGTGCTGGTATGATCGCATCCATCAAGCTACCTGCAGAAAATTCATATAATCATGTTGCGAACCAGCTGCTTCCGCTCGGTCCCCATGCGTACCGGCGATCCGATCGATACCCATTGCTACGCGATGGGGTGGGGCCGTTTATGCCAAAATTCCACTCCGATGCGACCTTTTTGTTAAGAGAAATGATTTTTCACACGTACCGATCCACCGAAGGTACCGAAAGTATCTCCCGAGGAATTATATGTTTTTATTTTCAATTAATTATTTTAAAAGTTTTTTTAAATGAGGGCGTGGCCTTTGTATTAATTTTTTTCGGAGATGGTTTTCGGCAGATGCTGCATCCCACTTTTGTGAATTATTTTTCGAAAGTCTGTTGAAAAAAAGGGGGGGTGCAACACGAGGACTTCCCAGGAGGTCACCCATCCTAGTACTACTCTCGCCCAAGCACGCTTAACTGCGGAGTTCTGATGGGATCCGGTGCATTAGTGCTGGTATGATCGCATCCATCAAGCTACCTGCAGAAAATTCATATAATCATGTTGCGAACCAGCTGCTTCCGCTCGGTCCCCGTGCGTACCGGCGATCCGATCGATACCCATCGCTACGCGATGGGGTGGGGCCGTTTATGCCAAAATTCCACTCCGATGCGACCTTTTTGTTAAGAGAAATGATTTTTCACACGTACCGATCCACCGAAGGTACCGAAAGTATCTCCCGAGTAATTATATGTTTTTGTTTTCAATTAATTATTTTAAAAGTTTTTTTAAATGAGGGCGTGGCCTTTGTATTAATTTTTTTCGGAGATGGTTTTCGGCAGATGCTGCATCCCACTTTTGTGAATTATTTTTCGAAAGTCTGTTGAAAAAAAGGGGGGGTGCAACACGAGGACTTCCCAGGAGGTCACCCATCCTAGTACTACTCTCGCCCAAGCACGCTTACCTGCGGAGTTCTGATGGGATCTGGTGCATTAGTGCTGGTATGATCGCATCCATCAAGCTACCTGCAGAAAATTCATATAATCATGTTGCGAACCAGCTGCTTCCGCTCGGTCCCCATGCGTACCGGCGATCCGATCGATACCCATAGCTACGCGATGGGGTGGGGCCGTTTATGCCAAAATTCCACTCCGATGCGACCTTTTTGTTAAGAGAAATGATTTTTCACACGTACCGATCCACCGAAGGTACCGAAAGTATCTGCCGAGCCATTATATGTTTTTTTTTTTTTCAATTAATGATTTTAAAAGTTTTTTTAAATGAGGGCGTGGCCTTTGTATTAATTTTTCTCGGAGATGGTTTTCGGCAGATGCTGCATCCCACTTTTGTGAATTATTTTTCGAAAGTCTGTTGAAAAAAAGGGGGGGTGCAACACGAGGACTTCCCAGGAGGTCACCCATCCTAGTACTACTCTCGCCCAAGCACGCTTAACTGCGGAGTTCTGATGGGATCCGGTGCATTAGTGCTGGTATGATCGCATCCATCAAGCTACCCGCAGAAAATTCATATAATCATGTTGCGAACCAGCTGCTTCCGCTCGGTCCCCGTGCGTACCGGCGATCCGATCGATACCCATTGCTACGCGATGGGGTGGGGCCGTTTATGCCAAAATTCCACTCCGATGGGACCTTTTTGTTAAGAGAAATGATTTTTCACACGTACCGATCCACCGAAGGTACCGAAAGTATCTCCCGAGTAATTATATGTTTTTGTTTTCAATTAATTATTTTAAAAGTTTTTTTAAATGAGGGCGTGGCCTTTGTATTAATTTTTTTCGGAGATGGTTTTCGGCAGATGCTGCATCCCACTTTTGTGAATTATTTTTCGAAAGTCTGTTGAAAAAAAGGGGGGGTGCAACACGAGGACTTCCCAGGAGGTCACCCATCCTAGTACTACTCTCGCCCAAGCACGCTTAACTGCGGAGTTCTGATGGGATCCGGTGCATTAGTGCTGGTATGATCGCATCCATCAAGCTACCTGCAGAAAATTCATATAATCATGTTGCGAACCAGCTGCTTCCGCTCGGTCCCCGTGCGTACCGGCGATCCGATCGATACCCATCGCTACGCGATGGGGTGGGGCCGTTTATGCCAAAATTCCACTCCGATGCGACCTTTTTGTTAAGAGAAATGATTTTTCACACGTACCGATCCACCGAAGGTACCGAAAGTATCTGCCGAGCCATTATATGTTTTTTTTTTTTTCAATTAATGATTTTAAAAGTTTTTTTAAATGAGAGCGTGGCCTTTGTATTAATTTTTTTCGGAGATGGTTTTCGGCAGATGCTGCATCCCACTTTTGTGAATTATTTTTCGAAAGTCTGTTGAAAAAAAGGGGGGGTGCAACACGAGGACTTCCCAGGAGGTCACCCATCCTAGTACTACTCTCGCCCAAGCACGCTTAACTGCGGAGTTCTGATGGGATCCGGTGCATTAGTGCTGGTATGATCGCATCCATCAAGCTACCCGCAGAAAATTCATATAATCATGTTGCGAACCAGCTGCTTCCGCTCGGTCCCCGTGCGTACCGGCGATCCGATCGATACCCATTGCTACGCGATGGGGTGGGGCCGTTTATGCCAAAATTCCACTCCGATGGGACCTTTTTGTTAAGAGAAATGATTTTTCACACGTACCGATCCACCGAAGGTACCGAAAGTATCTCCCGAGTAATTATATGTTTTTGTTTTCAATTAATTATTTTAAAAGTTTTTTTAAATGAGGGCGTGGCCTTTGTATTAATTTTTTTCGGAGATGGTTTTCGGCAGATGCTGCATCCCACTTTTGTGAATTATTTTTCGAAAGTCTGTTGAAAAAAAGGGGGGGTGCAACACGAGGACTTCCCAGGAGGTCACCCATCCTAGTACTACTCTCGCCCAAGCACGCTTAACTGCGGAGTTCTGATGGGATCCGGTGCATTAGTGCTGGTATGATCGCATCCATCAAGCTACCTGCAGAAAATTCATATAATCATGTTGCGAACCAGCTGCTTCCGCTCGGTCCCCGTGCGTACCGGCGATCCGATCGATACCCATCGCTACGCGATGGGGTGGGGCCGTTTATGCCAAAATTCCACTCCGATGCGACCTTTTTGTTAAGAGAAATGATTTTTCACACGTACCGATCCACCGAAGGTACCGAAAGTATCTGCCGAGCCATTATATGTTTTTTTTTTTTTCAATTAATGATTTTAAAAGTTTTTTTAAATGAGAGCGTGGCCTTTGTATTAATTTTTTTCGGAGATGGTTTTCGGCAGATGCTGCATCCCACTTTTGTGAATTATTTTTCGAAAGTCTGTTGAAAAAAAGGGGGGGTGCAACACGAGGACTTCCCAGGAGGTCACCCATCCTAGTACTACTCTCGCCCAACCACGCTTAACTGCGGAGTTCTGATGGGATCCGGTGCATTAGTGCTGGTATGATCGCATCCATCAAGCTACCTGCAGAAAATTCATATAATCATGTTGCGAACCAGCTGCTTCCGCTCGGTCCCCATGCGTACCGGCGATCCGATCGATACCCATTGCTACGCGATGGGGTGGGGCCGTTTATGCCAAAATTCCACTCCGATGCGACCTTTTTGTTAAGAGAAATGATTTTTCACACGTACCGATCCACCGAAGGTACCGAAAGTATCTCCCGAGTAATTATATGTTTTTATTTTCAATTAATTATTTTAAAAGTTTTTTTAAATGAGGGCGTGGCCTTTGTATTAATTTTTTTCGGAGATGGTTTTCGGCAGATGCTGCATCCCACTTTTGTGAATTATTTTTCGAAAGTCTGTTGAAAAAAAGAGGGGGTGCAACACGAGGACTTCCCAGGAGGTCACCCATCCTAGTACTACTCTCGCCCAACCACGCTTAACTGCGGAGTTCTGATGGGATCCGGTGCATTAGTGCTGGTATGATCGCATCCATCAAGCTACCTGCAGAAAATTCATATAATCATGTTGCGAACCAGCTGCTTCCGCTCGGTCCCCATGCGTACCGGCGATCCGATCGATACCCATAGCTACGCGATGGGGTGGGGCCGTTTATGCCAAAATTCCACTCCGATGCGACCTTTTTGTTAAGAGAAATGATTTTTCACACGTACCGATCCACCGAAGGTACCGAAAGTATCTCCCGAGTAATTATATGTTTTTGTTTTCAATTAATTATTTTAAAAGTTTTTTTAAATGAGGGCGTGGCCTTTGTATTAATTTTTTTCGGAGATGGTTTTCGGCCGATGCTGCATCCCACTTTTGTGAATTATTTTTCGAAAGTCTGTTGAAAAAAAGGGGGGGTGCAACACGAGGACTTCCCAGGAGGTCACCCATCCTAGTACTACTCTCGCCCAAGCACGCTTAACTGCGGAGTTCTGATGGGATCCGGTGCATTAGTGCTGGTATGATCGCATCCATCAAGCTACCTGCAGAAAATTCATATAATCATGTTGCGAACCAGCTGCTTCCGCTCGGTCCCCATGCGTACCGGCGATCCGATCGATACCCATAGCTACGCGATAGGGTGGGGCCGTTTATGCCAAAATTCCACTCCGATGCGACCTTTTTGTTAAGAGAAATGATTTTTCACACGTACCGATCCACCGAAGGTACCGAAAGTATCTCCCGAGTAATTATATGTTTTTGTTTTCAATTAATTATTTTAAAAGTTTTTTTAAATGAGGGCGTGGCCTTTGTATTAATATTTTTCGGAGATGGTTTTCGGCCGATGCTGCATCCCACTTTTGTGAATTATTTTTCGAAAGTCTGTTGAAAAAAAGGGGGGGTGCAACACGAGGACTTCCCAGGAGGTCACCCATCCTAGTACTACTCTCGCCCAAGCACGCTTAACTGCGGAGTTCTGATGGGATCCGGTGCATTAGTGCTGGTATGATCGCATCCATCAAGCTACCTGCAGAAAATTCATATAATCATGTTGCGAACCAGCTGCTTCCGCTCGGTCCCCATGCGTACCGGCGATCCGATCGATACCCATAGCTACGCGATGGGGTGGGGCCGTTTATGCCAAAATTCCACTCCGATGCGACCTTTTTGTTAAGAGAAATGATTTTTCACACGTACCGATCCACCGAAGGTACCGAAAGTATCTCCCGAGTAATTATATGTTTTTGTTTTCAATTAATTATTTTAAAAGTTTTTTTAAATGAGGGCGTGGCCTTTGTATTAATTTTTTTCGGAGATGGTTTTCGGCAGATGCTGCATCCCACTTTTGTGAATTATTTTTCGAAAGTCTGTTGAAAAAAAAGGGGGGTGCAACACGAGGACTTCCCAGGAGGTCACCCATCCTAGTACTACTCTCGCCCAAGCACGCTTAACTGCGGGGCTCTGATGGGATCCGGTGCATTAGTGCTGGTATGATCCCATCCATCAAGCTAACTGCAGAAAATTCATATAATCATGTTGCGAACCAGCTGCTTCCGCTCGGTCCCCATGCGTACCGGCGATCCGATCGATACCCATTGCTACGCGATGGGGTGGGGCCGTTTATGCCAAAATTCCACTCCGATGCGACCTTTTTGTTAAGAGAAATGATTTTTCACACGTACCGATCCACCGAAGGTACCGAAAGTATCTGCCGAGCCATTATATGTTTTTTTTTTTTTCAATTAATGATTTTAAAAGTTTTTTTAAATGAGGGCGTGGCCTTTGTATTAATTTTTCTCGGAGATGGTTTTCGGCAGATGCTGCATCCCACTTTTGTGAATTATTTTTCGAAAGTCTGTTGAAAAAAAGGGGGGGTGCAACACGAGGACTTCCCAGGAGGTCACCCATCCTAGTACTACTCTCGCCCAAGCACGCTTAACTGCGGAGTTCTGATGGGATCCGGTGCATTAGTGCTGGTATGATCGCATCCATCAAGCTACCTGCAGAAAATTCATATAATCATGTTGCGAACCAGCTGCTTCCGCTCGGTCCCCGTGCGTACCGGCGATCCGATCGATACCCATTGCTACGCGATGGGGTGGGGCCGTTTATGCCAAAATTCCACTCCGATGGGACCTTTTTGTTAAGAGAAATGATTTTTCACACGTACCGATCCACCGAAGGTACCGAAAGTATCTCCCGAGTAATTATATGTTTTTGTTTTCAATTAATTATTTTAAAAGTTTTTTTAAATGAGGGCGTGGCCTTTGTATTAATTTTTTTCGGAGATGGTTTTCGGCAGATGCTGCATCCCACTTTTGTGAATTATTTTTCGAAAGTCTGTTGAAAAAAAGGGGGGGTGCAACACGAGGACTTCCCAGGAGGTCACCCATCCTAGTACTACTCTCGCCCAACCACGCTTAACTGCGGAGTTCTGATGGGATCCGGTGCATTAGTGCTGGTATGATCGCATCCATCAAGCTACCTGCAGAAAATTCATATAATCATGTTGCGAACCAGCTGCTTCCGCTCGGTCCCCATGCGTACCGGCGATCCGATCGATACCCATTGCTACGCGATGGGGTGGGGCCGTTTATGCCAAAATTCCACTCCGATGGGACCTTTTTGTTAAGAGAAATGATTTTTCACACGTACCGATCCACCGAAGGTACCGAAAGTATCTCCCGAGTAATTATATGTTTTTGTTTTCAATTAATTATTTTAAAAGTTTTTTTAAATGAGGGCGTGGCCTTTGTATTAATTTTTTTCGGAGATGGTTTTCGGCAGATGCTGCATCCCACTTTTGTGAATTATTTTTCGAAAGTCTGTTGAAAAAAAAGGGGGGTGCAACACGAGGACTTCCCAGGAGGTCACCCATCCTAGTACTACTCTCGCCCAAGCACGCTTAACTGCGGAGTTCTGATGGGATCCGGTGCATTAGTGCTGGTATGATCGCATCCATCAAGCTACCTGCAGAAAATTCATATAATCATGTTGCGAACCAGCTGCTTCCGCTCGGTCCCCATGCGTACCGGCG
Source organism: Platycarya strobilacea (assembly GCA_036898215.1). Lineage (NCBI taxonomy): Eukaryota > Viridiplantae > Streptophyta > Magnoliopsida > Fagales > Juglandaceae > Platycarya > Platycarya strobilacea. The sequence goes on along the minus strand of CM072548.1, from coordinate 33,898,357 downwards.
ATCCGATCGATACCCATTGCTACGCGATGGGGTGGGGCCGTTTATGCCAAAATTCCACTCCGATGCGACCTTTTTGTTAAGAGAAATGATTTTTCACACGTACCGATCCACCGAAGGTACCGAAAGTATCTCCCGAGGAATTATATGTTTTTATTTTCAATTAATTATTTTAAAAGTTTTTTTAAATGAGGGCGTGGCCTTTGTATTAATTTTTTTCGGAGATGGTTTTCGGCAGATGCTGCATCCCACTTTTGTGAATTATTTTTCGAAAGTCTGTTGAAAAAAAGGGGGGGTGCAACACGAGGACTTCCCAGGAGGTCACCCATCCTAGTACTACTCTCGCCCAAGCACGCTTAACTGCGGAGTTCTGATGGGATCCGGTGCATTAGTGCTGGTATGATCGCATCCATCAAGCTACCTGCAGAAAATTCATATAATCATGTTGCGAACCAGCTGCTTCCGCTCGGTCCCCGTGCGTACCGGCGATCCGATCGATACCCATCGCTACGCGATGGGGTGGGGCCGTTTATGCCAAAATTCCACTCCGATGCGACCTTTTTGTTAAGAGAAATGATTTTTCACACGTACCGATCCACCGAAGGTACCGAAAGTATCTCCCGAGTAATTATATGTTTTTGTTTTCAATTAATTATTTTAAAAGTTTTTTTAAATGAGGGCGTGGCCTTTGTATTAATTTTTTTCGGAGATGGTTTTCGGCAGATGCTGCATCCCACTTTTGTGAATTATTTTTCGAAAGTCTGTTGAAAAAAAGGGGGGGTGCAACACGAGGACTTCCCAGGAGGTCACCCATCCTAGTACTACTCTCGCCCAAGCACGCTTACCTGCGGAGTTCTGATGGGATCTGGTGCATTAGTGCTGGTATGATCGCATCCATCAAGCTACCTGCAGAAAATTCATATAATCATGTTGCGAACCAGCTGCTTCCGCTCGGTCCCCATGCGTACCGGCGATCCGATCGATACCCATAGCTACGCGATGGGGTGGGGCCGTTTATGCCAAAATTCCACTCCGATGCGACCTTTTTGTTAAGAGAAATGATTTTTCACACGTACCGATCCACCGAAGGTACCGAAAGTATCTGCCGAGCCATTATATGTTTTTTTTTTTTTCAATTAATGATTTTAAAAGTTTTTTTAAATGAGGGCGTGGCCTTTGTATTAATTTTTCTCGGAGATGGTTTTCGGCAGATGCTGCATCCCACTTTTGTGAATTATTTTTCGAAAGTCTGTTGAAAAAAAGGGGGGGTGCAACACGAGGACTTCCCAGGAGGTCACCCATCCTAGTACTACTCTCGCCCAAGCACGCTTAACTGCGGAGTTCTGATGGGATCCGGTGCATTAGTGCTGGTATGATCGCATCCATCAAGCTACCCGCAGAAAATTCATATAATCATGTTGCGAACCAGCTGCTTCCGCTCGGTCCCCGTGCGTACCGGCGATCCGATCGATACCCATTGCTACGCGATGGGGTGGGGCCGTTTATGCCAAAATTCCACTCCGATGGGACCTTTTTGTTAAGAGAAATGATTTTTCACACGTACCGATCCACCGAAGGTACCGAAAGTATCTCCCGAGTAATTATATGTTTTTGTTTTCAATTAATTATTTTAAAAGTTTTTTTAAATGAGGGCGTGGCCTTTGTATTAATTTTTTTCGGAGATGGTTTTCGGCAGATGCTGCATCCCACTTTTGTGAATTATTTTTCGAAAGTCTGTTGAAAAAAAGGGGGGGTGCAACACGAGGACTTCCCAGGAGGTCACCCATCCTAGTACTACTCTCGCCCAACCACGCTTAACTGCGGAGTTCTGATGGGATCCGGTGCATTAGTGCTGGTATGATCGCATCCATCAAGCTACCTGCAGAAAATTCATATAATCATGTTGCGAACCAGCTGCTTCCGCTCGGTCCCCGTGCGTACCGGCGATCCGATCGATACCCATCGCTACGCGATGGGGTGGGGCCGTTTATGCCAAAATTCCACTCCGATGCGACCTTTTTGTTAAGAGAAATGATTTTTCACACGTACCGATCCACCGAAGGTACCGAAAGTATCTCCCGAGTAATTATATGTTTTTATTTTCAATTAATTATTTTAAAAGTTTTTTTAAATGAGAGCGTGGCCTTTGTATTAATTTTTTTCGGAGATGGTTTTCGGCCGATGCTGCATCCCACTTTTGTGAATTATTTTTCGAAAGTCTGTTGAAAAAAAGGGGGGGTGCAACACGAGGACTTCCCAGGAGGTCACCCATCCTAGTACTACTCTCGCCCAAGCACGCTTAACTGCGGAGTTCTGATGGGATCCGGTGCATTAGTGCTGGTATGATCGCATCCATCAAGCTACCTGCAGAAAATTCATATAATCATGTTGCGAACCAGCTGCTTCCGCTCGGTCCCCGTGCGTACCGGCGATCCGATCGATACCCATCGCTACGCGATGGGGTGGGGCCGTTTATGCCAAAATTCCACTCCGATGCGACCTTTTTGTTAAGAGAAATGATTTTTCACACGTACCGATCCACCGAAGGTACCGAAAGTATCTGCCGAGCCATTATATGTTTTTTTTTTTTTCAATTAATGATTTTAAAAGTTTTTTTAAATGAGAGCGTGGCCTTTGTATTAATTTTTTTCGGAGATGGTTTTCGGCAGATGCTGCATCCCACTTTTGTGAATTATTTTTCGAAAGTCTGTTGAAAAAAAGGGGGGGTGCAACACGAGGACTTCCCAGGAGGTCACCCATCCTAGTACTACTCTCGCCCAACCACGCTTAACTGCGGAGTTCTGATGGGATCCGGTGCATTAGTGCTGGTATGATCGCATCCATCAAGCTACCTGCAGAAAATTCATATAATCATGTTGCGAACCAGCTGCTTCCGCTCGGTCCCCATGCGTACCGGCGATCCGATCGATACCCATTGCTACGCGATGGGGTGGGGCCGTTTATGCCAAAATTCCACTCCGATGCGACCTTTTTGTTAAGAGAAATGATTTTTCACACGTACCGATCCACCGAAGGTACCGAAAGTATCTGCCGAGCCATTATATGTTTTTATTTTCAATTAATTATTTTAAAAGTTTTTTTAAATGAGGGCGTGGCCTTTGTATTAATTTTTTTCGGAGATGGTTTTCGGCAGATGCTGCATCCCACTTTTGTGAATTATTTTTCGAAAGTCTGTTGAAAAAAAGAGGGGGTGCAACACGAGGACTTCCCAGGAGGTCACCCATCCTAGTACTACTCTCGCCCAAGCACGCTTAACTGCGGAGTTCTGATGGGATCCGGTGCATTAGTGCTGGTATGATCGCATCCATCAAGCTACCTGCAGAAAATTCATATAATCATGTTGCGAACCAGCTGCTTCCGCTCGGTCCCCATGCGTACCGGCGATCCGATCGATACCCATAGCTACGCGATGGGGTGGGGCCGTTTATGCCAAAATTCCACTCCGATGCGACCTTTTTGTTAAGAGAAATGATTTTTCACACGTACCGATCCACCGAAGGTACCGAAAGTATCTCCCGAGTAATTATATGTTTTTGTTTTCAATTAATTATTTTAAAAGTTTTTTTAAATGAGGGCGTGGCCTTTGTATTAATTTTTTTCGGAGATGGTTTTCGGCCGATGCTGCATCCCACTTTTGTGAATTATTTTTCGAAAGTCTGTTGAAAAAAAGGGGGGGTGCAACACGAGGACTTCCCAGGAGGTCACCCATCCTAGTACTACTCTCGCCCAACCACGCTTAACTGCGGAGTTCTGATGGGATCCGGTGCATTAGTGCTGGTATGATCGCATCCATCAAGCTACCTGCAGAAAATTCATATAATCATGTTGCGAACCAGCTGCTTCCGCTCGGTCCCCATGCGTACCGGCGATCCGATCGATACCCATAGCTACGCGATAGGGTGGGGCCGTTTATGCCAAAATTCCACTCCGATGCGACCTTTTTGTTAAGAGAAATGATTTTTCACACGTACCGATCCACCGAAGGTACCGAAAGTATCTCCCGAGTAATTATATGTTTTTGTTTTCAATTAATTATTTTAAAAGTTTTTTTAAATGAGGGCGTGGCCTTTGTATTAATTTTTTTCGGAGATGGTTTTCGGCCGATGCTGCATCCCACTTTTGTGAATTATTTTTCGAAAGTCTGTTGAAAAAAAGGGGGGGTGCAACACGAGGACTTCCCAGGAGGTCACCCATCCTAGTACTACTCTCGCCCAAGCACGCTTAACTGCGGAGTTCTGATGGGATCCGGTGCATTAGTGCTGGTATGATCGCATCCATCAAGCTACCTGCAGAAAATTCATATAATCATGTTGCGAACCAGCTGCTTCCGCTCGGTCCCCATGCGTACCGGCGATCCGATCGATACCCATAGCTACGCGATGGGGTGGGGCCGTTTATGCCAAAATTCCACTCCGATGCGACCTTTTTGTTAAGAGAAATGATTTTTCACACGTACCGATCCACCGAAGGTACCGAAAGTATCTCCCGAGTAATTATATGTTTTTGTTTTCAATTAATTATTTTAAAAGTTTTTTTAAATGAGGGCGTGGCCTTTGTATTAATTTTTTTCGGAGATGGTTTTCGGCCGATGCTGCATCCCACTTTTGTGAATTATTTTTCGAAAGTCTGTTGAAAAAAAGGGGGGGTGCAACACGAGGACTTCCCAGGAGGTCACCCATCCTAGTACTACTCTCGCCCAAGCACGCTTAACTGCGGGGCTCTGATGGGATCCGGTGCATTAGTGCTGGTATGATCCCATCCATCAAGCTAACTGCAGAAAATTCATATAATCATGTTGCGAACCAGCTGCTTCCGCTCGGTCCCCATGCGTACCGGCGATCCGATCGATACCCATTGCTACGCGATGGGGTGGGGCCGTTTATGCCAAAATTCCACTCCGATGCGACCTTTTTGTTAAGAGAAATGATTTTTCACACGTACCGATCCACCGAAGGTACCGAAAGTATCTGCCGAGCCATTATATGTTTTTTTTTTTTTCAATTAATGATTTTAAAAGTTTTTTTAAATGAGGGCGTGGCCTTTGTATTAATTTTTCTCGGAGATGGTTTTCGGCAGATGCTGCATCCCACTTTTGTGAATTATTTTTCGAAAGTCTGTTGAAAAAAAGGGGGGGTGCAACACGAGGACTTCCCAGGAGGTCACCCATCCTAGTACTACTCTCGCCCAAGCACGCTTAACTGCGGAGTTCTGATGGGATCCGGTGCATTAGTGCTGGTATGATCGCATCCATCAAGCTACCTGCAGAAAATTCATATAATCATGTTGCGAACCAGCTGCTTCCGCTCGGTCCCCGTGCGTACCGGCGATCCGATCGATACCCATTGCTACGCGATGGGGTGGGGCCGTTTATGCCAAAATTCCACTCCGATGGGACCTTTTTGTTAAGAGAAATGATTTTTCACACGTACCGATCCACCGAAGGTACCGAAAGTATCTCCCGAGTAATTATATGTTTTTGTTTTCAATTAATTATTTTAAAAGTTTTTTTAAATGAGGGCGTGGCCTTTGTATTAATTTTTTTCGGAGATGGTTTTCGGCAGATGCTGCATCCCACTTTTGTGAATTATTTTTCGAAAGTCTGTTGAAAAAAAGGGGGGGTGCAACACGAGGACTTCCCAGGAGGTCACCCATCCTAGTACTACTCTCGCCCAACCACGCTTAACTGCGGAGTTCTGATGGGATCCGGTGCATTAGTGCTGGTATGATCGCATCCATCAAGCTACCTGCAGAAAATTCATATAATCATGTTGCGAACCAGCTGCTTCCGCTCGGTCCCCATGCGTACCGGCGATCCGATCGATACCCATCGCTACGCGATGGGGTGGGGCCGTTTATGCCAAAATTCCACTCCGATGGGACCTTTTTGTTAAGAGAAATGATTTTTCACACGTACCGATCCACCGAAGGTACCGAAAGTATCTCCCGAGTAATTATATGTTTTTGTTTTCAATTAATTATTTTAAAAGTTTTTTTAAATGAGGGCGTGGCCTTTGTATTAATTTTTTTCGGAGATGGTTTTCGGCAGACGCTGCATCCCACTTTTGTGAATTATTTTTCGAAAGTCTGTTGAAAAAAAAGGGGGGTGCAACACGAGGACTTCCCAGGAGGTCACCCATCCTAGTACTACTCTCGCCCAAGCACGCTTAACTGCGGAGTTCTGATGGGATCCGGTGCATTAGTGCTGGTATGATCGCATCCATCAAGCTACCTGCAGAAAATTCATATAATCATGTTGCGAACCAGCTGCTTCCGCTCGGTCCCCATGCGTACCGGCGATCCGATCGATACCCATTGCTACGCGATGGGGTGGGGCCGTTTATGCCAAAATTCCACTCCGATGCGACCTTTTTGTTAAGAGAAATGATTTTTCACACGTACCGATCCACCGAAGGTACCGAAAGTATCTCCCGAGGAATTATATGTTTTTATTTTCAATTAATTATTTTAAAAGTTTTTTTAAATGAGGGCGTGGCCTTTGTATTAATTTTTTTCGGAGATGGTTTTCGGCAGATGCTGCATCCCACTTTTGTGAATTATTTTTCGAAAGTCTGTTGAAAAAAAGGGGGGGTGCAACACGAGGACTTCCCAGGAGGTCACCCATCCTAGTACTACTCTCGCCCAAGCACGCTTAACTGCGGAGTTCTGATGGGATCCGGTGCATTAGTGCTGGTATGATCGCATCCATCAAGCTACCTGCAGAAAATTCATATAATCATGTTGCGAACCAGCTGCTTCCGCTCGGTCCCCGTGCGTACCGGCGATCCGATCGATACCCATCGCTACGCGATGGGGTGGGGCCGTTTATGCCAAAATTCCACTCCGATGCGACCTTTTTGTTAAGAGAAATGATTTTTCACACGTACCGATCCACCGAAGGTACCGAAAGTATCTCCCGAGTAATTATATGTTTTTGTTTTCAATTAATTATTTTAAAAGTTTTTTTAAATGAGGGCGTGGCCTTTGTATTAATTTTTTTCGGAGATGGTTTTCGGCAGATGCTGCATCCCACTTTTGTGAATTATTTTTCGAAAGTCTGTTGAAAAAAAGGGGGGGTGCAACACGAGGACTTCCCAGGAGGTCACCCATCCTAGTACTACTCTCGCCCAAGCACGCTTACCTGCGGAGTTCTGATGGGATCTGGTGCATTAGTGCTGGTATGATCGCATCCATCAAGCTACCTGCAGAAAATTCATATAATCATGTTGCGAACCAGCTGCTTCCGCTCGGTCCCCATGCGTACCGGCGATCCGATCGATACCCATAGCTACGCGATGGGGTGGGGCCGTTTATGCCAAAATTCCACTCCGATGCGACCTTTTTGTTAAGAGAAATGATTTTTCACACGTACCGATCCACCGAAGGTACCGAAAGTATCTGCCGAGCCATTATATGTTTTTTTTTTTTTCAATTAATGATTTTAAAAGTTTTTTTAAATGAGGGCGTGGCCTTTGTATTAATTTTTCTCGGAGATGGTTTTCGGCAGATGCTGCATCCCACTTTTGTGAATTATTTTTCGAAAGTCTGTTGAAAAAAAGGGGGGGTGCAACACGAGGACTTCCCAGGAGGTCACCCATCCTAGTACTACTCTCGCCCAAGCACGCTTAACTGCGGAGTTCTGATGGGATCCGGTGCATTAGTGCTGGTATGATCGCATCCATCAAGCTACCCGCAGAAAATTCATATAATCATGTTGCGAACCAGCTGCTTCCGCTCGGTCCCCGTGCGTACCGGCGATCCGATCGATACCCATTGCTACGCGATGGGGTGGGGCCGTTTATGCCAAAATTCCACTCCGATGGGACCTTTTTGTTAAGAGAAATGATTTTTCACACGTACCGATCCACCGAAGGTACCGAAAGTATCTCCCGAGTAATTATATGTTTTTGTTTTCAATTAATTATTTTAAAAGTTTTTTTAAATGAGGGCGTGGCCTTTGTATTAATTTTTTTCGGAGATGGTTTTCGGCAGATGCTGCATCCCACTTTTGTGAATTATTTTTCGAAAGTCTGTTGAAAAAAAGGGGGGGTGCAACACGAGGACTTCCCAGGAGGTCACCCATCCTAGTACTACTCTCGCCCAAGCACGCTTAACTGCGGAGTTCTGATGGGATCCGGTGCATTAGTGCTGGTATGATCGCATCCATCAAGCTACCTGCAGAAAATTCATATAATCATGTTGCGAACCAGCTGCTTCCGCTCGGTCCCCGTGCGTACCGGCGATCCGATCGATACCCATCGCTACGCGATGGGGTGGGGCCGTTTATGCCAAAATTCCACTCCGATGCGACCTTTTTGTTAAGAGAAATGATTTTTCACACGTACCGATCCACCGAAGGTACCGAAAGTATCTGCCGAGCCATTATATGTTTTTTTTTTTTTCAATTAATGATTTTAAAAGTTTTTTTAAATGAGAGCGTGGCCTTTGTATTAATTTTTTTCGGAGATGGTTTTCGGCAGATGCTGCATCCCACTTTTGTGAATTATTTTTCGAAAGTCTGTTGAAAAAAAGGGGGGGTGCAACACGAGGACTTCCCAGGAGGTCACCCATCCTAGTACTACTCTCGCCCAAGCACGCTTAACTGCGGAGTTCTGATGGGATCCGGTGCATTAGTGCTGGTATGATCGCATCCATCAAGCTACCCGCAGAAAATTCATATAATCATGTTGCGAACCAGCTGCTTCCGCTCGGTCCCCGTGCGTACCGGCGATCCGATCGATACCCATTGCTACGCGATGGGGTGGGGCCGTTTATGCCAAAATTCCACTCCGATGGGACCTTTTTGTTAAGAGAAATGATTTTTCACACGTACCGATCCACCGAAGGTACCGAAAGTATCTCCCGAGTAATTATATGTTTTTGTTTTCAATTAATTATTTTAAAAGTTTTTTTAAATGAGGGCGTGGCCTTTGTATTAATTTTTTTCGGAGATGGTTTTCGGCAGATGCTGCATCCCACTTTTGTGAATTATTTTTCGAAAGTCTGTTGAAAAAAAGGGGGGGTGCAACACGAGGACTTCCCAGGAGGTCACCCATCCTAGTACTACTCTCGCCCAAGCACGCTTAACTGCGGAGTTCTGATGGGATCCGGTGCATTAGTGCTGGTATGATCGCATCCATCAAGCTACCTGCAGAAAATTCATATAATCATGTTGCGAACCAGCTGCTTCCGCTCGGTCCCCGTGCGTACCGGCGATCCGATCGATACCCATCGCTACGCGATGGGGTGGGGCCGTTTATGCCAAAATTCCACTCCGATGCGACCTTTTTGTTAAGAGAAATGATTTTTCACACGTACCGATCCACCGAAGGTACCGAAAGTATCTGCCGAGCCATTATATGTTTTTTTTTTTTTCAATTAATGATTTTAAAAGTTTTTTTAAATGAGAGCGTGGCCTTTGTATTAATTTTTTTCGGAGATGGTTTTCGGCAGATGCTGCATCCCACTTTTGTGAATTATTTTTCGAAAGTCTGTTGAAAAAAAGGGGGGGTGCAACACGAGGACTTCCCAGGAGGTCACCCATCCTAGTACTACTCTCGCCCAACCACGCTTAACTGCGGAGTTCTGATGGGATCCGGTGCATTAGTGCTGGTATGATCGCATCCATCAAGCTACCTGCAGAAAATTCATATAATCATGTTGCGAACCAGCTGCTTCCGCTCGGTCCCCATGCGTACCGGCGATCCGATCGATACCCATTGCTACGCGATGGGGTGGGGCCGTTTATGCCAAAATTCCACTCCGATGCGACCTTTTTGTTAAGAGAAATGATTTTTCACACGTACCGATCCACCGAAGGTACCGAAAGTATCTCCCGAGTAATTATATGTTTTTATTTTCAATTAATTATTTTAAAAGTTTTTTTAAATGAGGGCGTGGCCTTTGTATTAATTTTTTTCGGAGATGGTTTTCGGCAGATGCTGCATCCCACTTTTGTGAATTATTTTTCGAAAGTCTGTTGAAAAAAAGAGGGGGTGCAACACGAGGACTTCCCAGGAGGTCACCCATCCTAGTACTACTCTCGCCCAACCACGCTTAACTGCGGAGTTCTGATGGGATCCGGTGCATTAGTGCTGGTATGATCGCATCCATCAAGCTACCTGCAGAAAATTCATATAATCATGTTGCGAACCAGCTGCTTCCGCTCGGTCCCCATGCGTACCGGCGATCCGATCGATACCCATAGCTACGCGATGGGGTGGGGCCGTTTATGCCAAAATTCCACTCCGATGCGACCTTTTTGTTAAGAGAAATGATTTTTCACACGTACCGATCCACCGAAGGTACCGAAAGTATCTCCCGAGTAATTATATGTTTTTGTTTTCAATTAATTATTTTAAAAGTTTTTTTAAATGAGGGCGTGGCCTTTGTATTAATTTTTTTCGGAGATGGTTTTCGGCCGATGCTGCATCCCACTTTTGTGAATTATTTTTCGAAAGTCTGTTGAAAAAAAGGGGGGGTGCAACACGAGGACTTCCCAGGAGGTCACCCATCCTAGTACTACTCTCGCCCAAGCACGCTTAACTGCGGAGTTCTGATGGGATCCGGTGCATTAGTGCTGGTATGATCGCATCCATCAAGCTACCTGCAGAAAATTCATATAATCATGTTGCGAACCAGCTGCTTCCGCTCGGTCCCCATGCGTACCGGCGATCCGATCGATACCCATAGCTACGCGATAGGGTGGGGCCGTTTATGCCAAAATTCCACTCCGATGCGACCTTTTTGTTAAGAGAAATGATTTTTCACACGTACCGATCCACCGAAGGTACCGAAAGTATCTCCCGAGTAATTATATGTTTTTGTTTTCAATTAATTATTTTAAAAGTTTTTTTAAATGAGGGCGTGGCCTTTGTATTAATATTTTTCGGAGATGGTTTTCGGCCGATGCTGCATCCCACTTTTGTGAATTATTTTTCGAAAGTCTGTTGAAAAAAAGGGGGGGTGCAACACGAGGACTTCCCAGGAGGTCACCCATCCTAGTACTACTCTCGCCCAAGCACGCTTAACTGCGGAGTTCTGATGGGATCCGGTGCATTAGTGCTGGTATGATCGCATCCATCAAGCTACCTGCAGAAAATTCATATAATCATGTTGCGAACCAGCTGCTTCCGCTCGGTCCCCATGCGTACCGGCGATCCGATCGATACCCATAGCTACGCGATGGGGTGGGGCCGTTTATGCCAAAATTCCACTCCGATGCGACCTTTTTGTTAAGAGAAATGATTTTTCACACGTACCGATCCACCGAAGGTACCGAAAGTATCTCCCGAGTAATTATATGTTTTTGTTTTCAATTAATTATTTTAAAAGTTTTTTTAAATGAGGGCGTGGCCTTTGTATTAATTTTTTTCGGAGATGGTTTTCGGCAGATGCTGCATCCCACTTTTGTGAATTATTTTTCGAAAGTCTGTTGAAAAAAAAGGGGGGTGCAACACGAGGACTTCCCAGGAGGTCACCCATCCTAGTACTACTCTCGCCCAAGCACGCTTAACTGCGGGGCTCTGATGGGATCCGGTGCATTAGTGCTGGTATGATCCCATCCATCAAGCTAACTGCAGAAAATTCATATAATCATGTTGCGAACCAGCTGCTTCCGCTCGGTCCCCATGCGTACCGGCGATCCGATCGATACCCATTGCTACGCGATGGGGTGGGGCCGTTTATGCCAAAATTCCACTCCGATGCGACCTTTTTGTTAAGAGAAATGATTTTTCACACGTACCGATCCACCGAAGGTACCGAAAGTATCTGCCGAGCCATTATATGTTTTTTTTTTTTTCAATTAATGATTTTAAAAGTTTTTTTAAATGAGGGCGTGGCCTTTGTATTAATTTTTCTCGGAGATGGTTTTCGGCAGATGCTGCATCCCACTTTTGTGAATTATTTTTCGAAAGTCTGTTGAAAAAAAGGGGGGGTGCAACACGAGGACTTCCCAGGAGGTCACCCATCCTAGTACTACTCTCGCCCAAGCACGCTTAACTGCGGAGTTCTGATGGGATCCGGTGCATTAGTGCTGGTATGATCGCATCCATCAAGCTACCTGCAGAAAATTCATATAATCATGTTGCGAACCAGCTGCTTCCGCTCGGTCCCCGTGCGTACCGGCGATCCGATCGATACCCATTGCTACGCGATGGGGTGGGGCCGTTTATGCCAAAATTCCACTCCGATGGGACCTTTTTGTTAAGAGAAATGATTTTTCACACGTACCGATCCACCGAAGGTACCGAAAGTATCTCCCGAGTAATTATATGTTTTTGTTTTCAATTAATTATTTTAAAAGTTTTTTTAAATGAGGGCGTGGCCTTTGTATTAATTTTTTTCGGAGATGGTTTTCGGCAGATGCTGCATCCCACTTTTGTGAATTATTTTTCGAAAGTCTGTTGAAAAAAAGGGGGGGTGCAACACGAGGACTTCCCAGGAGGTCACCCATCCTAGTACTACTCTCGCCCAACCACGCTTAACTGCGGAGTTCTGATGGGATCCGGTGCATTAGTGCTGGTATGATCGCATCCATCAAGCTACCTGCAGAAAATTCATATAATCATGTTGCGAACCAGCTGCTTCCGCTCGGTCCCCATGCGTACCGGCGATCCGATCGATACCCATTGCTACGCGATGGGGTGGGGCCGTTTATGCCAAAATTCCACTCCGATGGGACCTTTTTGTTAAGAGAAATGATTTTTCACACGTACCGATCCACCGAAGGTACCGAAAGTATCTCCCGAGTAATTATATGTTTTTGTTTTCAATTAATTATTTTAAAAGTTTTTTTAAATGAGGGCGTGGCCTTTGTATTAATTTTTTTCGGAGATGGTTTTCGGCAGATGCTGCATCCCACTTTTGTGAATTATTTTTCGAAAGTCTGTTGAAAAAAAAGGGGGGTGCAACACGAGGACTTCCCAGGAGGTCACCCATCCTAGTACTACTCTCGCCCAAGCACGCTTAACTGCGGAGTTCTGATGGGATCCGGTGCATTAGTGCTGGTATGATCGCATCCATCAAGCTACCTGCAGAAAATTCATATAATCATGTTGCGAACCAGCTGCTTCCGCTCGGTCCCCATGCGTACCGGCGATCCGATCGATACCCATTGCTACGCGATGGGGTGGGGCCGTTTATGCCAAAATTCCACTCCGATGCGACCTTTTTGTTAAGAGAAATGATTTTTCACACGTACCGATCCACCGAAGGTACCGAAAGTATCTCCCGAGGAATTATATGTTTTTATTTTCAATTAATTATTTTAAAAGTTTTTTTAAATGAGGGCGTGGCCTTTGTATTAATTTTTTTCGGAGATGGTTTTCGGCAGATGCTGCATCCCACTTTTGTGAATTATTTTTCGAAAGTCTGTTGAAAAAAAGGGGGGGTGCAACACGAGGACTTCCCAGGAGGTCACCCATCCTAGTACTACTCTCGCCCAAGCACGCTTAACTGCGGAGTTTTGATGGGATCCGGTGCATTAGTGCTGGTATGATCGCATCCATCAAGCTACCTGCAGAAAATTCATATAATCATGTTGCGAACCAGCTGCTTCCGCTCGGTCCCCGTGCGTACCGGCGATCCGATCGATACCCATCGCTACGCGATGGGGTGGGGCCGTTTATGCCAAAATTCCACTCCGATGCGACCTTTTTGTTAAGAGAAATGATTTTTCACACGTACCGATCCACCGAAGGTACCGAAAGTATCTCCCGAGTAATTATATGTTTTTGTTTTCAATTAATTATTTTAAAAGTTTTTTTAAATGAGGGCGTGGCCTTTGTATTAATTTTTTTCGGAGATGGTTTTCGGCAGATGCTGCATCCCACTTTTGTGAATTATTTTTCGAAAGTCTGTTGAAAAAAAGGGGGGGTGCAACACGAGGACTTCCCAGGAGGTCACCCATCCTAGTACTACTCTCGCCCAAGCACGCTTACCTGCGGAGTTCTGATGGGATCTGGTGCATTAGTGCTGGTATGATCGCATCCATCAAGCTACCTGCAGAAAATTCAAATAATCATGTTGCGAACCAGCTGCTTCCGCTCGGTCCCCATGCGTACCGGCGATCCGATCGATACCCATAGCTACGCGATGGGGTGGGGCCGTTTATGCCAAAATTCCACTCCGATGCGACCTTTTTGTTAAGAGAAATGATTTTTCACACGTACCGATCCACCGAAGGTACCGAAAGTATCTGCCGAGCCATTATATGTTTTTTTTTTTTTCAATTAATGATTTTAAAAGTTTTTTTAAATGAGGGCGTGGCCTTTGTATTAATTTTTCTCGGAGATGGTTTTCGGCAGATGCTGCATCCCACTTTTGTGAATTATTTTTCGAAAGTCTGTTGAAAAAAAGGGGGGGTGCAACACGAGGACTTCCCAGGAGGTCACCCATCCTAGTACTACTCTCGCCCAAGCACGCTTAACTGCGGAGTTCTGATGGGATCCGGTGCATTAGTGCTGGTATGATCGCATCCATCAAGCTACCCGCAGAAAATTCATATAATCATGTTGCGAACCAGCTGCTTCCGCTCGGTCCCCGTGCGTACCGGCGATCCGATCGATACCCATTGCTACGCGATGGGGTGGGGCCGTTTATGCCAAAATTCCACTCCGATGGGACCTTTTTGTTAAGAGAAATGATTTTTCACACGTACCGATCCACCGAAGGTACCGAAAGTATCTCCCGAGTAATTATATGTTTTTGTTTTCAATTAATTATTTTAAAAGTTTTTTTAAATGAGGGCGTGGCCTTTGTATTAATTTTTTTCGGAGATGGTTTTCGGCAGATGCTGCATCCCACTTTTGTGAATTATTTTTCGAAAGTCTGTTGAAAAAAAGGGGGGGTGCAACACGAGGACTTCCCAGGAGGTCACCCATCCTAGTACTACTCTCGTCCAACCACGCTTAACTGCGGAGTTCTGATGGGATCCGGTGCATTAGTGCTGGTATGATCGCATCCATCAAGCTACCTGCAGAAAATTCATATAATCATGTTGCGAACCAGCTGCTTCCGCTCGGTCCCCATGCGTACCGGCGATCCGATCGATACCCATTGCTACGCGATGGGGTGGGGCCGTTTATGCCAAAATTCCACTCCGATGCGACCTTTTTGTTAAGAGAAATGATTTTTCACACGTACCGATCCACCGAAGGTACCGAAAGTATCTCCCGAGTAATTATATGTTTTTATTTTCAATTAATTATTTTAAAAGTTTTTTTAAATGAGAGCGTGGCCTTTGTATTAATTTTTTTCGGAGATGGTTTTCGGCAGATGCTGCATCCCACTTTTGTGAATTATTTTTCGAAAGTCTGTTGAAAAAAAGGGGGGGTGCAACACGAGGACTTCCCAGGAGGTCACCCATCCTAGTACTACTCTCGCCCAAGCACGCTTAACTGCGGAGTTCTGATGGGATCCGGTGCATTAGTGCTGGTATGATCGCATCCATCAAGCTACCTGCAGAAAATTCATATAATCATGTTGCGAACCAGCTGCTTCCGCTCGGTCCCCGTGCGTACCGGCGATCCGATCGATACCCATCGCTACGCGATGGGGTGGGGCCGTTTATGCCAAAATTCCACTCCGATGCGACCTTTTTGTTAAGAGAAATGATTTTTCACACGTACCGATCCACCGAAGGTACCGAAAGTATCTGCCGAGCCATTATATGTTTTTTTTTTTTTCAATTAATGATTTTAAAAGTTTTTTTAAATGAGGGCGTGGCCTTTGTATTAATTTTTCTCGGAGATGGTTTTCGGCAGATGCTGCATCCCACTTTTGTGAATTATTTTTCGAAAGTCTGTTGAAAAAAAGGGGGGGTGCAACACGAGGACTTCCCAGGAGGTCACCCATCCTAGTACTACTCTCGCCCAACCACGCTTAACTGCGGAGTTCTGATGGGATCCGGTGCATTAGTGCTGGTATGATCGCATCCATCAAGCTACCTGCAGAAAATTCATATAATCATGTTGCGAACCAGCTGCTTCCGCTCGGTCCCCGTGCGTACCGGCGATCCGATCGATACCCATTGCTACGCGATGGGGTGGGGCCGTTTATGCCAAAATTCCACTCCGATGGGACCTTTTTGTTAAGAGAAATGATTTTTCACACGTACCGATCCACCGAAGGTACCGAAAGTATCTCCCGAGTAATTATATGTTTTTGTTTTCAATTAATTATTTTAAAAGTTTTTTTAAATGAGGGCGTGGCCTTTGTATTAATTTTTTTCGGAGATGGTTTTCGGCAGATGCTGCATCCCACTTTTGTGAATTATTTTTCGAAAGTCTGTTGAAAAAAAGGGGGGGTGCAACACGAGGACTTCCCAGGAGGTCACCCATCCTAGTACTACTCTCGCCCAACCACGCTTAACTGCGGAGTTCTGATGGGATCCGGTGCATTAGTGCTGGTATGATCGCATCCATCAAGCTACCTGCAGAAAATTCATATAATCATGTTGCGAACCAGCTGCTTCCGCTCAGTCCCCATGCGTACCGGCGATCCGATCGATACCCATTGCTACGCGATGGGGTGGGGCCGTTTATGCCAAAATTCCACTCCGATGCGACCTTTTTGTTAAGAGAAATGATTTTTCACACGTACCGATCCACCGAAGGTACCGAAAGTATCTCCCGAGTAATTATATGTTTTTATTTTCAATTAATTATTTTAAAAGTTTTTTTAAATGAGGGCGTGGCCTTTGTATTAATTTTTTTCGGAGATGGTTTTCGGCAGATGCTGCATCCCACTTTTGTGAATTATTTTTCGAAAGTCTGTTGAAAAAAAGAGGGGGTGCAACACGAGGACTTCCCAGGAGGTCACCCATCCTAGTACTACTCTCGCCCAACCACGCTTAACTGCGGAGTTCTGATGGGATCCGGTGCATTAGTGCTGGTATGATCGCATCCATCAAGCTACCTGCAGAAAATTCATATAATCATGTTGCGAACCAGCTGCTTCCGCTCGGTCCCCATGCGTACCGGCGATCCGATCGATACCCATAGCTACGCGATGGGGTGGGGCCGTTTATGCCAAAATTCCACTCCGATGCGACCTTTTTGTTAAGAGAAATGATTTTTCACACGTACCGATCCACCGAAGGTACCGAAAGTATCTCCCGAGTAATTATATGTTTTTGTTTTCAATTAATTATTTTAAAAGTTTTTTTAAATGAGGGCGTGGCCTTTGTATTAATTTTTTTCGGAGATGGTTTTCGGCCGATGCTGCATCCCACTTTTGTGAATTATTTTTCGAAAGTCTGTTGAAAAAAAGGGGGGGTGCAACACGAGGACTTCCCAGGAGGTCACCCATCCTAGTACTACTCTCGCCCAAGCACGCTTAACTGCGGAGTTCTGATGGGATCCGGTGCATTAGTGCTGGTATGATCGCATCCATCAAGCTACCTGCAGAAAATTCATATAATCATGTTGCGAACCAGCTGCTTCCGCTCGGTCCCCATGCGTACCGGCGATCCGATCGATACCCATAGCTACGCGATAGGGTGGGGCCGTTTATGCCAAAATTCCACTCCGATGCGACCTTTTTGTTAAGAGAAATGATTTTTCACACGTACCGATCCACCGAAGGTACCGAAAGTATCTCCCGAGTAATTATATGTTTTTGTTTTCAATTAATTATTTTAAAAGTTTTTTTAAATGAGGGCGTGGCCTTTGTATTAATTTTTTTCGGAGATGGTTTTCGGCCGATGCTGCATCCCACTTTTGTGAATTATTTTTCGAAAGTCTGTTGAAAAAAAGGGGGGGTGCAACACGAGGACTTCCCAGGAGGTCACCCATCCTAGTACTACTCTCGCCCAAGCACGCTTAACTGCGGAGTTCTGATGGGATCCGGTGCATTAGTGCTGGTATGATCGCATCCATCAAGCTACCTGCAGAAAATTCATATAATCATGTTGCGAACCAGCTGCTTCCGCTCGGTCCCCATGCGTACCGGCGATCCGATCGATACCCATAGCTACGCGATGGGGTGGGGCCGTTTATGCCAAAATTCCACTCCGATGCGACCTTTTTGTTAAGAGAAATGATTTTTCACACGTACCGATCCACCGAAGGTACCGAAAGTATCTCCCGAGTAATTATATGTTTTTGTTTTCAATTAATTATTTTAAAAGTTTTTTTAAATGAGGGCGTGGCCTTTGTATTAATTTTTTTCGGAGATGGTTTTCGGCAGATGCTGCATCCCACTTTTGTGAATTATTTTTCGAAAGTCTGTTGAAAAAAAAGGGGGGTGCAACACGAGGACTTCCCAGGAGGTCACCCATCCTAGTACTACTCTCGCCCAAGCACGCTTAACTGCGGGGCTCTGATGGGATCCGGTGCATTAGTGCTGGTATGATCCCATCCATCAAGCTAACTGCAGAAAATTCATATAATCATGTTGCGAACCAGCTGCTTCCGCTCGGTCCCCATGCGTACCGGCGATCCGATCGATACCCATTGCTACGCGATGGGGTGGGGCCGTTTATGCCAAAATTCCACTCCGATGCGACCTTTTTGTTAAGAGAAATGATTTTTCACACGTACCGATCCACCGAAGGTACCGAAAGTATCTGCCGAGCCATTATATGTTTTTTTTTTTTTCAATTAATGATTTTAAAAGTTTTTTTAAATGAGGGCGTGGCCTTTGTATTAATTTTTCTCGGAGATGGTTTTCGGCAGATGCTGCATCCCACTTTTGTGAATTATTTTTCGAAAGTCTGTTGAAAAAAAGGGGGGGTGCAACACGAGGACTTCCCAGGAGGTCACCCATCCTAGTACTACTCTCGCCCAAGCACGCTTAACTGCGGAGTTCTGATGGGATCCGGTGCATTAGTGCTGGTATGATCGCATCCATCAAGCTACCTGCAGAAAATTCATATAATCATGTTGCGAACCAGCTGCTTCCGCTCGGTCCCCGTGCGTACCGGCGATCCGATCGATACCCATTGCTACGCGATGGGGTGGGGCCGTTTATGCCAAAATTCCACTCCGATGGGACCTTTTTGTTAAGAGAAATGATTTTTCACACGTACCGATCCACCGAAGGTACCGAAAGTATCTCCCGAGTAATTATATGTTTTTGTTTTCAATTAATTATTTTAAAAGTTTTTTTAAATGAGGGCGTGGCCTTTGTATTAATTTTTTTCGGAGATGGTTTTCGGCAGATGCTGCATCCCACTTTTGTGAATTATTTTTCGAAAGTCTGTTGAAAAAAAGGGGGGGTGCAACACGAGGACTTCCCAGGAGGTCACCCATCCTAGTACTACTCTCGCCCAACCACGCTTAACTGCGGAGTTCTGATGGGATCCGGTGCATTAGTGCTGGTATGATCGCATCCATCAAGCTACCTGCAGAAAATTCATATAATCATGTTGCGAACCAGCTGCTTCCGCTCGGTCCCCATGCGTACCGGCGATCCGATCGATACCCATTGCTACGCGATGGGGTGGGGCCGTTTATGCCAAAATTCCACTCCGATGCGACCTTTTTGTTAAGAGAAATGATTTTTCACACGTACCGATCCACCGAAGGTACCGAAAGTATCTCCCGAGTAATTATATGTTTTTATTTTCAATTAATTATTTTAAAAGTTTTTTTAAATGAGGGCGTGGCCTTTGTATTAATTTTTTTCGGAGATGGTTTTCGGCAGATGCTGCATCCCACTTTTGTGAATTATTTTTCGAAAGTCTGTTGAAAAAAAGAGGGGGTGCAACACGAGGACTTCCCAGGAGGTCACCCATCCTAGTACTACTCTCGCCCAACCACGCTTAACTGCGGAGTTCTGATGGGATCCGGTGCATTAGTGCTGGTATGATCGCATCCATCAAGCTACCTGCAGAAAATTCATATAATCATGTTGCGAACCAGCTGCTTCCGCTCGGTCCCCATGCGTACCGGCGATCCGATCGATACCCATAGCTACGCGATGGGGTGGGGCCGTTTATGCCAAAATTCCACTCCGATGCGACCTTTTTGTTAAGAGAAATGATTTTTCACACGTACCGATCCACCGAAGGTACCGAAAGTATCTCCCGAGTAATTATATGTTTTTGTTTTCAATTAATTATTTTAAAAGTTTTTTTAAATGAGGGCGTGGCCTTTGTATTAATTTTTTTCGGAGATGGTTTTCGGCCGTTGCTGCATCCCACTTTTGTGAATTATTTTTCGAAAGTCTGTTGAAAAAAAGGGGGGGTGCAACACGAGGACTTCCCAGGAGGTCACCCATCCTAGTACTACTCTCGCCCAAGCACGCTTAACTGCGGAGTTCTGATGGGATCCGGTGCATTAGTGCTGGTATGATCGCATCCATCAAGCTACCTGCAGAAAATTCATATAATCATGTTGCGAACCAGCTGCTTCCGCTCGGTCCCCATGCGTACCGGCGATCCGATCGATACCCATAGCTACGCGATAGGGTGGGGCCGTTTATGCCAAAATTCCACTCCGATGCGACCTTTTTGTTAAGAGAAATGATTTTTCACACGTACCGATCCACCGAAGGTACCGAAAGTATCTCCCGAGTAATTATATGTTTTTGTTTTCAATTAATTATTTTAAAAGTTTTTTTAAATGAGGGCGTGGCCTTTGTATTAATTTTTTTCGGAGATGGTTTTCGGCCGATGCTGCATCCCACTTTTGTGAATTATTTTTCGAAAGTCTGTTGAAAAAAAGGGGGGGTGCAACACGAGGACTTCCCAGGAGGTCACCCATCCTAGTACTACTCTCGCCCAAGCACGCTTAACTGCGGAGTTCTGATGGGATCCGGTGCATTAGTGCTGGTATGATCGCATCCATCAAGCTACCTGCAGAAAATTCATATAATCATGTTGCGAACCAGCTGCTTCCGCTCGGTCCCCATGCGTACCGGCGATCCGATCGATACCCATAGCTACGCGATGGGGTGGGGCCGTTTATGCCAAAATTCCACTCCGATGCGACCTTTTTGTTAAGAGAAATGATTTTTCACACGTACCGATCCACCGAAGGTACCGAAAGTATCTGCCGAGCCATTATATGTTTTTTTTTTTTTCAATTAATGATTTTAAAAGTTTTTTTAAATGAGGGCGTGGCCTTTGTATTAATTTTTCTCGGAGATGGTTTTCGGCAGATGCTGCATCCCACTTTTGTGAATTATTTTTCGAAAGTCTGTTGAAAAAAAGGGGGGGTGCAACACGAGGACTTCCCAGGAGGTCACCCATCCTAGTACTACTCTCGCCCAAGCACGCTTAACTGCGGAGTTCTGATGGGATCCGGTGCATTAGTGCTGGTATGATCGCATCCATCAAGCTACCTGCAGAAAATTCATATAATCATGTTGCGAACCAGCTGCTTCCGCTCGGTCCCCTTGCGTACCGGCGATCCGATCGATACCCATTGCTACGCGATGGGGTGGGGCCGTTTATGCCAAAATTCCACTCCGATGGGACCTTTTTGTTAAGAGAAATGATTTTTCACACGTACCGATCCACCGAAGGTACCGAAAGTATCTCCCGAGTAATTATATGTTTTTGTTTTCAATTAATTATTTTAAAAGTTTTTTTAAATGAGGGCGTGGCCTTTGTATTAATTTTTTTCGGAGATGGTTTTCGGCAGATGCTGCATCCCACTTTTGTGAATTATTTTTCGAAAGTCTGTTGAAAAAAAGGGGGGGTGCAACACGAGGACTTCCCAGGAGGTCACCCATCCTAGTACTACTCTCGCCCAACCACGCTTAACTGCGGAGTTCTGATGGGATCCGGTGCATTAGTGCTGGTATGATCGCATCCATCAAGCTACCTGCAGAAAATTCATATAATCATGTTGCGAACCAGCTGCTTCCGCTCGGTCCCCATGCGTACCGGCGATCCGATCGATACCCATTGCTACGCGATGGGGTGGGGCCGTTTATGCCAAAATTCCACTCCGATGGGACCTTTTTGTTAAGAGAAATGATTTTTCACACGTACCGATCCACCGAAGGTACCGAAAGTATCTCCCGAGTAATTATATGTTTTTGTTTTCAATTAATTATTTTAAAAGTTTTTTTAAATGAGGGCGTGGCCTTTGTATTAATTTTTTTCGGAGATGGTTTTCGGCAGATGCTGCATCCCACTTTTGTGAATTATTTTTCGAAAGTCTGTTGAAAAAAAAGGGGGGTGCAACACGAGGACTTCCCAGGAGGTCACCCATCCTAGTACTACTCTCGCCCAAGCACGCTTAACTGCGGAGTTCTGATGGGATCCGGTGCATTAGTGCTGGTATGATCGCATCCATCAAGCTACCTGCAGAAAATTCATATAATCATGTTGCGAACCAGCTGCTTCCGCTCGGTCCCCATGCGTACCGGCGATCCGATCGATACCCATTGCTACGCGATGGGGTGGGGCCGTTTATGCCAAAATTCCACTCCGATGCGACCTTTTTGTTAAGAGAAATGATTTTTCACACGTACCGATCCACCGAAGGTACCGAAAGTATCTCCCGAGGAATTATATGTTTTTATTTTCAATTAATTATTTTAAAAGTTTTTTTAAATGAGGGCGTGGCCTTTGTATTAATTTTTTTCGGAGATGGTTTTCGGCAGATGCTGCATCCCACTTTTGTGAATTATTTTTCGAAAGTCTGTTGAAAAAAAGGGGGGGTGCAACACGAGGACTTCCCAGGAGGTCACCCATCCTAGTACTACTCTCGCCCAAGCACGCTTAACTGCGGAGTTCTGATGGGATCCGGTGCATTAGTGCTGGTATGATCGCATCCATCAAGCTACCTGCAGAAAATTCATATAATCATGTTGCGAACCAGCTGCTTCCGCTCGGTCCCCGTGCGTACCGGCGATCCGATCGATACCCATCGCTACGCGATGGGGTGGGGCCGTTTATGCCAAAATTCCACTCCGATGCGACCTTTTTGTTAAGAGAAATGATTTTTCACACGTACCGATCCACCGAAGGTACCGAAAGTATCTCCCGAGTAATTATATGTTTTTGTTTTCAATTAATTATTTTAAAAGTTTTTTTAAATGAGGGCGTGGCCTTTGTATTAATTTTTTTCGGAGATGGTTTTCGGCAGATGCTGCATCCCACTTTTGTGAATTATTTTTCGAAAGTCTGTTGAAAAAAAGGGGGGGTGCAACACGAGGACTTCCCAGGAGGTCACCCATCCTAGTACTACTCTCGCCCAAGCACGCTTACCTGCGGAGTTCTGATGGGATCTGGTGCATTAGTGCTGGTATGATCGCATCCATCAAGCTACCTGCAGAAAATTCATATAATCATGTTGCGAACCAGCTGCTTCCGCTCGGTCCCCAAGCGTACCGGCGATCCGATCGATACCCATAGCTACGCGATGGGGTGGGGCCGTTTATGCCAAAATTCCACTCCGATGCGACCTTTTTGTTAAGAGAAATGATTTTTCACACGTACCGATCCACCGAAGGTACCGAAAGTATCTGCCGAGCCATTATATGTTTTTTTTTTTTTCAATTAATGATTTTAAAAGTTTTTTTAAATGAGGGCGTGGCCTTTGTATTAATTTTTCTCGGAGATGGTTTTCGGCAGATGCTGCATCCCACTTTTGTGAATTATTTTTCGAAAGTCTGTTGAAAAAAAGGGGGGGTGCAACACGAGGACTTCCCAGGAGGTCACCCATCCTAGTACTACTCTCGCCCAAGCACGCTTAACTGCGGAGTTCTGATGGGATCCGGTGCATTAGTGCTGGTATGATCGCATCCATCAAGCTACCCGCAGAAAATTCATATAATCATGTTGCGAACCAGCTGCTTCCGCTCGGTCCCCGTGCGTACCGGCGATCCGATCGATACCCATTGCTACGCGATGGGGTGGGGCCGTTTATGCCAAAATTCCACTCCGATGGGACCTTTTTGTTAAGAGAAATGATTTTTCACACGTACCGATCCACCGAAGGTACCGAAAGTATCTCCCGAGTAATTATATGTTTTTGTTTTCAATTAATTATTTTAAAAGTTTTTTTAAATGAGGGCGTGGCCTTTGTATTAATTTTTTTCGGAGATGGTTTTCGGCAGATGCTGCATCCCACTTTTGTGAATTATTTTTCGAAAGTCTGTTGAAAAAAAGGGGGGGTGCAACACGAGGACTTCCCAGGAGGTCACCCATCCTAGTACTACTCTCGCCCAACCACGCTTAACTGCGGAGTTCTGATGGGATCCGGTGCATTAGTGCTGGTATGATCGCATCCATCAAGCTACCTGCAGAAAATTCATATAATCATGTTGCGAACCAGCTGCTTCCGCTCGGTCCCCATGCGTACCGGCGATCCGATCGATACCCATTGCTACGCGATGGGGTGGGGCCGTTTATGCCAAAATTCCACTCCGATGCGACCTTTTTGTTAAGAGAAATGATTTTTCACACGTACCGATCCACCGAAGGTACCGAAAGTATCTCCCGAGTAATTATATGTTTTTGTTTTCAATTAATTATTTTAAAAGTTTTTTTAAATGAGGGCGTGGCCTTTGTATTAATTTTTTTCGGAGATGGTTTTCGGCAGATGCTGCATCCCACTTTTGTGAATTATTTTTCGAAAGTCTGTTGAAAAAAAGAGGGGGTGCAACACGAGGACTTCCCAGGAGGTCACCCATCCTAGTACTACTCTCGCCCAACCACGCTTAACTGCGGAGTTCTGATGGGATCCGGTGCATTAGTGCTGGTATGATCGCATCCATCAAGCTACCTGCAGAAAATTCATATAATCATGTTGCGAACCAGCTGCTTCCGCTCGGTCCCCATGCGTACCGGCGATCCGATCGATACCCATAGCTACGCGATGGGGTGGGGCCGTTTATGCCAAAATTCCACTCCGATGCGACCTTTTTGTTAAGAGAAATGATTTTTCACACGTACCGATCCACCGAAGGTACCGAAAGTATCTCCCGAGTAATTATATGTTTTTGTTTTCAATTAATTATTTTAAAAGTTTTTTTAAATGAGGGCGTGGCCTTTGTATTAATTTTTTTCGGAGATGGTTTTCGGCCGTTGCTGCATCCCACTTTTGTGAATTATTTTTCGAAAGTCTGTTGAAAAAAAGGGGGGGTGCAACACGAGGACTTCCCAGGAGGTCACCCATCCTAGTACTACTCTCGCCCAAGCACGCTTAACTGCGGAGTTCTGATGGGATCCGGTGCATTAGTGCTGGTATGATCGCATCCATCAAGCTACCTGCAGAAAATTCATATAATCATGTTGCGAACCAGCTGCTTCCGCTCGGTCCCCATGCGTACCGGCGATCCGATCGATACCCATAGCTACGCGATAGGGTGGGGCCGTTTATGCCAAAATTCCACTCCGATGCGACCTTTTTGTTAAGAGAAATGATTTTTCACACGTACCGATCCACCGAAGGTACCGAAAGTATCTCCCGAGTAATTATATGTTTTTGTTTTCAATTAATTATTTTAAAAGTTTTTTTAAATGAGGGCGTGGCCTTTGTATTAATTTTTTTCGGAGATGGTTTTCGGCCGATGCTGCATCCCACTTTTGTGAATTATTTTTCGAAAGTCTGTTGAAAAAAAGGGGGGGTGCAACACGAGGACTTCCCAGGAGGTCACCCATCCTAGTACTACTCTCGCCCAAGCACGCTTAACTGCGGAGTTCTGATGGGATCCGGTGCATTAGTGCTGGTATGATCGCATCCATCAAGCTACCTGCAGAAAATTCATATAATCATGTTGCGAACCAGCTGCTTCCGCTCGGTCCCCATGCGTACCGGCGATCCGATCGATACCCATAGCTACGCGATGGGGTGGGGCCGTTTATGCCAAAATTCCACTCCGATGCGACCTTTTTGTTAAGAGAAATGATTTTTCACACGTACCGATCCACCGAAGGTACCGAAAGTATCTGCCGAGCCATTATATGTTTTTTTTTTTTTCAATTAATGATTTTAAAAGTTTTTTTAAATGAGGGCGTGGCCTTTGTATTAATTTTTCTCGGAGATGGTTTTCGGCAGATGCTGCATCCCACTTTTGTGAATTATTTTTCGAAAGTCTGTTGAAAAAAAGGGGGGGTGCAACACGAGGACTTCCCAGGAGGTCACCCATCCTAGTACTACTCTCGCCCAAGCACGCTTAACTGCGGAGTTCTGATGGGATCCGGTGCATTAGTGCTGGTATGATCGCATCCATCAAGCTACCTGCAGAAAATTCATATAATCATGTTGCGAACCAGCTGCTTCCGCTCGGTCCCCTTGCGTACCGGCGATCCGATCGATACCCATTGCTACGCGATGGGGTGGGGCCGTTTATGCCAAAATTCCACTCCGATGGGACCTTTTTGTTAAGAGAAATGATTTTTCACACGTACCGATCCACCGAAGGTACCGAAAGTATCTCCCGAGTAATTATATGTTTTTGTTTTCAATTAATTATTTTAAAAGTTTTTTTAAATGAGGGCGTGGCCTTTGTATTAATTTTTTTCGGAGATGGTTTTCGGCAGATGCTGCATCCCACTTTTGTGAATTATTTTTCGAAAGTCTGTTGAAAAAAAGGGGGGGTGCAACACGAGGACTTCCCAGGAGGTCACCCATTCTAGTACTACTCTCGCCCAACCACGCTTAACTGCGGAGTTCTGATGGGATCCGGTGCATTAGTGCTGGTATGATCACATCCATCAAGCTACCTGCAGAAAATTCATATAATCATGTTTCGAACCAGCTGCTTCCGCTCGGTCCCCGTGCGTACCGGCGATCCGATCGATACCCATTGCTACGCGATGGGGTGGGGCCGTTTATGCCAAAATTCCACTCCGATGCGACCTTTTTGTTAAGAGAAATGATTTTTCACACGTACCGATCCACCGAAGGTACCGAAAGTATCTCCCGAGTAATTATATGTTTTTGTTTTCAATTAATTATTTTAAAAGTTTTTTTAAACGAGGGCGTGGCCTTTGTATTAATTTTTTTCGG
This sequence comes from Platycarya strobilacea, assembly GCA_036898215.1. Classification (NCBI taxonomy): domain Eukaryota; kingdom Viridiplantae; phylum Streptophyta; class Magnoliopsida; order Fagales; family Juglandaceae; genus Platycarya; species Platycarya strobilacea. The sequence continues at coordinate 33,871,424 of CM072548.1, read as the reverse complement.
AGATGGTTTTCGGCAGATGCTGCATCCCACTTTTGTGAATTATTTTTCGAAAGTCTGTTGAAAAAAAGGGGGGGTGCAACACGAGGACTTCCCAGGAGGTCACCCATCCTAGTACTACTCTCGCCCAAGCACGCTTAACTGCGGAGTTCTGATGGGATCCGGTGCATTAGTGCTGGTATGATCGCATCCATCAAGCTACCTGCAGAAAATTCATATAATCATGTTGCGAACCAGCTGCTTCCGCTCGGTCCCCGTGCGTACCGACGATCCGATCGATACCCATCGCTACGCGATGGGGTGGGGCCGTTTATGCCAAAATTCCACTCCAATGCGACCTTTTTGTTAAGAGAAATGATTTTTCACACGTACCGATCCACCGAAGGTACCGAAAGTATCTCCCGAGTAATTATATGTTTTTGTTTTCAATTAATTATTTTAAAAGTTTTTTTAAATGAGGGCGTGGCCTTTGTATTAATTTTTTTCGGAGATGGTTTTCGGCAGATGCTGCATCCCACTTTTGTGAATTATTTTTCGAAAGTCTGTTGAAAAAAAAGGGGGGTGCAACACGAGGACTTCCCAGGAGGTCACCCATCCTAGTACTACTCTCGCCCAAGCACGCTTAACTGCGGAGTTCTGATGGGATCCGGTGCATTAGTGCTGGTATGATCACATCCATCAAGCTACCTGCAGAAAATTCATATAATCATGTTTCGAACCAGCTGCTTCCGCTCGGTCCCCATGCGTACCGGCGATCCGATCGATACCCATTGCTACGCGATGGGGTGGGGCCGTTTATGCCAAAATTCCACTCCGATGCGACCTTTTTGTTAAGAGAAATGATTTTTCACACGTACCGATCCACCGAAGGTACCGAAAGTATCTCCCGAGTAATTATATGTTTTTGTTTTCAATTAATTATTTTAAAAGTTTTTTTAAATGAGGGCGTGGCCTTTGTATTAATTTTTTTCGGAGATGGTTTTCGGCAGATGCTGCATCCCACTTTTGTGAATTATTTTTCGAAAGTCTGTTGAAAAAAAGGGGGGGTGCAACACGAGGACTTCCCAGGAGGTCACCCATCCTAGTACTACTCTCGCCCAAGCACGCTTAACTGCGGAGTTCTGATGGGATCCGGTGCATTAGTGCTGGTATGATCGCATCCATCAAGCTACCTGCAGAAAATTCATATAATCATGTTGCGAACCAGCTGCTTCCGCTCGGTCCCCGTGCGTACCGGCGATCCGATCGATACCCATTGCTACGCGATGGGGTGGGGCCGTTTATGCCAAAATTCCACTCCGATGCGACCTTTTTGTTAAGAGAAATGATTTTTCACACGTACCGATCCACCGAAGGTACCGAAAGTATCTCCCGAGTAATTATATGTTTTTGTTTTCAATTAATTATTTTAAAAGTTTTTTTAAATGAGGGCGTGGCCTTTGTATTAATTTTTTTCGGAGATGGTTTTCGGCAGATGCTGCATCCCACTTTTGTGAATTATTTTTCGAAAGTCTGTTGAAAAAAAGGGGGGGTGCAACACGAGGACTTCCCAGGAGGTCACCCATCCTAGTACTACTCTCGCCCAAGCACGCTTAACTGCGGAGTTCTGATGGGATCCGGTGCATTAGTGCTGGTATGATCGCATCCATCAAGCTACCTGCAGAAAATTCATATAATCATGTTGCGAACCAGCTGCTTCCGCTCGGTCCCCGTGCGTACCGGCGATCCGATCGATACCCATTGCTACGCGATGGGGTGGGGCCGTTTATGCCAAAATTCCACTCCGATGCGACCTTTTTGTTAAGAGAAATGATTTTTCACACGTACCGATCCACCGAAGGTACCGAAAGTATCTCCCGAGTAATTATATGTTTTTGTTTTCAATTAATTATTTTAAAAGTTTTTTTAAATGAGGGCGTGGCCTTTGTATTAATTTTTTTCGGAGATGGTTTTCGGCAGATGCTGCATCCCACTTTTGTGAATTATTTTTCGAAAGTCTGTTGAAAAAAAGGGGGGGTGCAACACGAGGACTTCCCAGGAGGTCACCCATCCTAGTACTACTCTCGCCCAAGCACGCTTAACTGCGGAGTTCTGATGGGATCCGGTGCATTAGTGCTGGTATGATCGCATCCATCAAGCTACCTGCAGAAAATTCATATAATCATGTTGCGAACCAGCTGCTTCCGCTCGGTCCCCGTGCGTACCGGCGATCCGATCGATACCCATTGCTACGCGATGGGGTGGGGCCGTTTATGCCAAAATTCCACTCCGATGCGACCTTTTTGTTAAGAGAAATGATTTTTCACACGTACCGATCCACCGAAGGTACCGAAAGTATCTCCCGAGTAATTATATGTTTTTGTTTTCAATTAATTATTTTAAAAGTTTTTTTAAATGAGGGCGTGGCCTTTGTATTAATTTTTTTCGGAGATGGTTTTCGGCAGATGCTGCATCCCACTTTTGTGAATTATTTTTCGAAAGTCTGTTGAAAAAAAGGGGGGGGTGCAACACGAGGACTTCCCAGGAGGTCACCCATCCTAGTACTACTCTCGCCCAAGCACGCTTAACTGCGGAGTTCTGATGGGATCCGGTGCATTAGTGCTGGTATGATCGCATCCATCAAGCTACCTGCAGAAAATTCATATAATCATGTTGCGAACCAGCTGCTTCCGCTCGGTCCCCGTGCGTACCGGCGATCCGATCGATACCCATTGCTACGCGATGGGGTGGGGCCGTTTATGCCAAAATTCCACTCCGATGCGACCTTTTTGTTAAGAGAAATGATTTTTCACACGTACCGATCCACCGAAGGTACCGAAAGTATCTGCCGAGCCATTATATGTTTTTTTTTTTTCAATTAATGATTTTAAAAGTTTTTTTAAATGAGGGCGTGGCCTTTGTATTAATTTTTCTCGGAGATGGTTTTCGGCAGATGCTGCATCCCACTTTTGTGAATTATTTTTCGAAAGTCTGTTGAAAAAAAGGGGGGGTGCAACACGAGGACTTCCCAGGAGGTCACCCATCCTAGTACTACTCTCGCCCAAGCACGCTTAACTGCGGAGTTCTGATGGGATCCGGTGCATTAGTGCTGGTATGATCGCATCCATCAAGCTACCTGCAGAAAATTCATATAATCATGTTGCGAACCAGCTGCTTCCGCTCGGTCCCCATGCGTACCGGCGATCCGATCGATACCCATTGCTACGCGATGGGGTGGGGCCGTTTATGCCAAAATTCCACTCCGATGCGACCTTTTTGTTAAGAGAAATGATTTTTCACACGTACCGATCCACCGAAGGTACCGAAAGTATCTCCCGAGTAATTATATGTTTTTGTTTTCAATTAATTATTTTAAAAGTTTTTTTAAATGAGGGCGTGGCCTTTGTATTAATTTTTTTCGGAGATGGTTTTCGGCAGATGCTGCATCCCACTTTTGTGAATTATTTTTCGAAAGTCTGTTGAAAAAAAGGGGGGGTGCAACACGAGGACTTCCCAGGAGGTCACCCATCCTAGTACTACTCTCGCCCAAGCACGCTTAACTGCGGAGTTCTGATGGGATCCGGTGCATTAGTGCTGGTATGATCGCATCCATCAAGCTACCTGCAGAAACTTCATATAATCATGTTGCGAACCAGCTGCTTCCGCTCGGTCCCCGTGCGTACCGGCGATCCGATCGATACCCATTGCTACGCGATGGGGTGGGGCCGTTTATGCCAAAATTCCACTCCGATGCGACCTTTTTGTTAAGAGAAATGATTTTTCACACGTACCGATCCACCGAAGGTACCGAAAGTATCTCCCGAGTAATTATATGTTTTTGTTTTCAATTAATTATTTTAAAAGTTTTTTTAAATGAGGGCGTGGCCTTTGTATTAATATTTTTCGGAGATGGTTTTCGGCAGATGCTGCATCCCACTTTTGTGAATTATTTTTCGAAAGTCTGTTGAAAAAAAGGGGGGGTGCAACACGAGGACTTCCCAGGAGGTCACCCATCCTAGTACTACTCTCGCCCAAGCACGCTTAACTGCGGAGTTCTGATGGGATCCGGTGCATTAGTGCTGGTATGATCGCATCCATCAAGCTACCTGCAGAAAATTCATATAATCATGTTGCGAACCAGCTGCTTCCGCTCGGTCCCCGTGCGTACCGGCGATCCGATCGATACCCATTGCTACGCGATGGGGTGGGGCCGTTTATGCCAAAATTCCACTCCGATGCGACCTTTTTGTTAAGAGAAATGATTTTTCACACGTACCGATCCACCGAAGGTACCGAAAGTATCTCCCGAGTAATTATATGTTTTTGTTTTCAATTAATTATTTTAAAAGTTTTTTTAAATGAGGGCGTGGCCTTTGTATTAATTTTTTTCGGAGATGGTTTTCGGCAGATGCTGCATCCCACTTTTGTGAATTATTTTTCGAAAGTCTGTTGAAAAAAAGGGGGGGTGCAACACGAGGACTTCCCAGGAGGTCACCCATCCTAGTACTACTCTCGCCCAAGCACGCTTAACTGCGGAGTTCTGATGGGATCCGGTGCATTAGTGCTGGTATGATCGCATCCATCAAGCTACCTGCAGAAAATTCATATAATCATGTTGCGAACCAGCTGCTTCCGCTCGGTCCCCGTGCGTACCGGCGATCCGATCGATACCCATTGCTACGCGATGGGGTGGGGCCGTTTATGCCAAAATTCCACTCCGATGCGACCTTTTTGTTAAGAGAAATGATTTTTCACACGTACCGATCCACCGAAGGTACCGAAAGTATCTCCCGAGTAATTATATGTTTTTGTTTTCAATTAATTATTTTAAAAGTTTTTTTAAATGAGGGCGTGGCCTTTGTATTAATTTTTTTCGGAGATGGTTTTCGGCAGATGCTGCATCCCACTTTTGTGAATTATTTTTCGAAAGTCTGTTGAAAAAAAGGGGGGGTGCAACACGAGGACTTCCCAGGAGGTCACCCATCCTAGTACTACTCTCGCCCAAGCACGCTTAACTGCGGAGTTCTGATGGGATCCGGTGCATTAGTGCTGGTATGATCGCATCCATCAAGCTACCTGCAGAAAATTCATATAATCATGTTGCGAACCAGCTGCTTCCGCTCGGTCCCCGTGCGTACCGGCGATCCGATCGATACCCATTGCTACGCGATGGGGTGGGGCCGTTTATGCCAAAATTCCACTCCGATGCGACCTTTTTGTTAAGAGAAATGATTTTTCACACGTACCGATCCACCGAAGGTACCGAAAGTATCTCCCGAGTAATTATATGTTTTTGTTTTCAATTAATTATTTTAAAAGTTTTTTTAAATGAGGGCGTGGCCTTTGTATTAATTTTTTTCGGAGATGGTTTTCGGCAGATGCTGCATCCCACTTTTGTGAATTATTTTTCGAAAGTCTGTTGAAAAAAAGGGGGGGTGCAACACGAGGACTTCCCAGGAGGTCACCCATCCTAGTACTACTCTCGCCCAAGCACGCTTAACTGCGGAGTTCTGATGGGATCCGGTGCATTAGTGCTGGTATGATCGCATCCATCAAGCTACCTGCAGAAAATTCATATAATCATGTTGCGAACCAGCTGCTTCCGCTCGGTCCCCGTGCGTACCGGCGATCCGATCGATACCCATTGCTACGCGATGGGGTGGGGCCGTTTATGCCAAAATTCCACTCCGATGCGACCTTTTTGTTAAGAGAAATGATTTTTCACACGTACCGATCCACCGAAGGTACCGAAAGTATCTCCCGAGTAATTATATGTTTTTGTTTTCAATTAATTATTTTAAAAGTTTTTTTAAATGAGGGCGTGGCCTTTGTATTAATTTTTTTCGGAGATGGTTTTCGGCAGATGCTGCATCCCACTTTTGTGAATTATTTTTCGAAAGTCTGTTGAAAAAAAGGGGGGGTGCAACACGAGGACTTCCCAGGAGGTCACCCATCCTAGTACTACTCTCGCCCAAGCACGCTTAACTGCGGAGTTCTGATGGGATCCGGTGCATTAGTGCTGGTATGATCGCATCCATCAAGCTACCTGCAGAAAATTCATATAATCATGTTGCGAACCAGCTGCTTCCGCTCGGTCCCCGTGCGTACCGGCGATCCGATCGATACCCATTGCTACGCGATGGGGTGGGGCCGTTTATGCCAAAATTCCACTCCGATGCGACCTTTTTGTTAAGAGAAATGATTTTTCACACGTACCGATCCACCGAAGGTACCGAAAGTATCTCCCGAGTAATTATATGTTTTTGTTTTCAATTAATTATTTTAAAAGTTTTTTTAAACGAGGGCGTGGCCTTTGTATTAATTTTTTTCGGAGATGGTTTTCGGCAGATGCTGCATCCCACTTTTGTGAATTATTTTTCGAAAGTCTGTTGAAAAAAAAGGGGGGTGCAACACGAGGACTTCCCAGGAGGTCACCCATCCTAGTACTACTCTCGCCCAAGCACGCTTAACTGCGGAGTTCTGATGGGATCCGGTGCATTAGTGCTGGTATGATCGCATCCATCAAGCTACCTGCAGAAAATTCATATAATCATGTTGCGAACCAGCTGCTTCCGCTCGGTCCCCGTGCGTACCGACGATCCGATCGATACCCATCGCTACGCGATGGGGTGGGGCCGTTTATGCCAAAATTCCACTCCGATGCGACCTTTTTGTTAAGAGAAATGATTTTTCACACGTACCGATCCACCGAAGGTACCGAAAGTATCTCCCGAGTAATTATATGTTTTTGTTTTCAATTAATTATTTTAAAAGTTTTTTTAAATGAGGGCGTGGCCTTTGTATTAATTTTTTTCGGAGATGGTTTTCGGCAGATGCTGCATCCCACTTTTGTGAATTATTTTTCGAAAGTCTGTTGAAAAAAAAGGGGGGTGCAACACGAGGACTTCCCAGGAGGTCACCCATCCTAGTACTACTCTCGCCCAAGCACGCTTAACTGCGGAGTTCTGATGGGATCCGGTGCATTAGTGCTGGTATGATCACATCCATCAAGCTACCTGCAGAAAATTCATATAATCATGTTTCGAACCAGCTGCTTCCGCTCGGTCCCCATGCGTACCGGCGATCCGATCGATACCCATTGCTACGCGATGGGGTGGGGCCGTTTATGCCAAAATTCCACTCCGATGCGACCTTTTTGTTAAGAGAAATGATTTTTCACACGTACCGATCCACCGAAGGTACCGAAAGTATCTGCCGAGCCATTATATGTTTTTTTTTTTTCAATTAATGATTTTAAAAGTTTTTTTAAATGAGGGCGTGGCCTTTGTATTAATTTTTCTCGGAGATGGTTTTCGGCAGATGCTGCATCCCACTTTTGTGAATTATTTTTCGAAAGTCTGTTGAAAAAAAGGGGGGGTGCAACACGAGGACTTCCCAGGAGGTCACCCATCCTAGTACTACTCTCGCCCAAGCACGCTTAACTGCGGAGTTCTGATGGGATCCGGTGCATTAGTGCTGGTATGATCGCATCCATCAAGCTACCTGCAGAAAATTCATATAATCATGTTGCGAACCATCTGCTTCCGCTCGGTCCCCGTGCGTACCGGCGATCCGATCGATACCCATTGCTACGCGATGGGGTGGGGCCGTTTATGCCAAAATTCCACTCCGATGCGACCTTTTTGTTAAGAGAAATGATTTTTCACACGTACCGATCCACCGAAGGTACCGAAAGTATCTCCCGAGTAATTATATGTTTTTGTTTTCAATTAATTATTTTAAAAGTTTTTTTAAATGAGGGCGTGGCCTTTGTATTAATATTTTTCGGAGATGGTTTTCGGCAGATGCTGCATCCCACTTTTGTGAATTATTTTTCGAAAGTCTGTTGAAAAAAAGGGGGGGTGCAACACGAGGACTTCCCAGGAGGTCACCCATCCTAGTACTACTCTCGCCCAAGCACGCTTAACTGCGGAGTTCTGATGGGATCCGGTGCATTAGTGCTGGTATGATCGCATCCATCAAGCTACCTGCAGAAAATTCATATAATCATGTTGCGAACCAGCTGCTTCCGCTCGGTCCCCGTGCGTACCGGCGATCCGATCGATACCCATTGCTACGCGATGGGGTGGGGCCGTTTATGCCAAAATTCCACTCCGATGCGACCTTTTTGTTAAGAGAAATGATTTTTCACACGTACCGATCCACCGAAGGTACCGAAAGTATCTCCCGAGTAATTATATGTTTTTGTTTTCAATTAATTATTTTAAAAGTTTTTTTAAATGAGGGCGTGGCCTTTGTATTAATTTTTTTCGGAGATGGTTTTCGGCAGATGCTGCATCCCACTTTTGTGAATTATTTTTCGAAAGTCTGTTGAAAAAAAGGGGGGGTGCAACACGAGGACTTCCCAGGAGGTCACCCATCCTAGTACTACTCTCGCCCAAGCACGCTTAACTGCGGAGTTCTGATGGGATCCGGTGCATTAGTGCTGGTATGATCGCATCCATCAAGCTACCTGCAGAAAATTCATATAATCATGTTGCGAACCAGCTGCTTCCGCTCGGTCCCCGTGCGTACCGGCGATCCGATCGATACCCATTGCTACGCGATGGGGTGGGGCCGTTTATGCCAAAATTCCACTCCGATGCGACCTTTTTGTTAAGAGAAATGATTTTTCACACGTACCGATCCACCGAAGGTACCGAAAGTATCTCCCGAGTAATTATATGTTTTTGTTTTCAATTAATTATTTTAAAAGTTTTTTTAAATGAGGGCGTGGCCTTTGTATTAATTTTTTTCGGAGATGGTTTTCGGCAGATGCTGCATCCCACTTTTGTGAATTATTTTTCGAAAGTCTGTTGAAAAAAAGGGGGGGTGCAACACGAGGACTTCCCAGGAGGTCACCCATCCTAGTACTACTCTCGCCCAAGCACGCTTAACTGCGGAGTTCTGATGGGATCCGGTGCATTAGTGCTGGTATGATCGCATCCATCAAGCTACCTGCAGAAAATTCATATAATCATGTTGCGAACCAGCTGCTTCCGCTCGGTCCCCGTGCGTACCGGCGATCCGATCGATACCCATTGCTACGCGATGGGGTGGGGCCGTTTATGCCAAAATTCCACTCCGATGCGACCTTTTTGTTAAGAGAAATGATTTTTCACACGTACCGATCCACCGAAGGTACCGAAAGTATCTCCCGAGTAATTATATGTTTTTGTTTTCAATTAATTATTTTAAAAGTTTTTTTAAATGAGGGCGTGGCCTTTGTATTAATTTTTTTCGGAGATGGTTTTCGGCAGATGCTGCATCCCACTTTTGTGAATTATTTTTCGAAAGTCTGTTGAAAAAAAGGGGGGGTGCAACACGAGGACTTCCCAGGAGGTCACCCATCCTAGTACTACTCTCGCCCAAGCACGCTTAACTGCGGAGTTCTGATGGGATCCGGTGCATTAGTGCTGGTATGATCGCATCCATCAAGCTACCTGCAGAAAATTCATATAATCATGTTGCGAACCAGCTGCTTCCGCTCGGTCCCCGTGCGTACCGGCGATCCGATCGATACCCATTGCTACGCGATGGGGTGGGGCCGTTTATGCCAAAATTCCACTCCGATGCGACCTTTTTGTTAAGAGAAATGATTTTTCACACGTACCGATCCACCGAAGGTACCGAAAGTATCTCCCGAGTAATTATATGTTTTTGTTTTCAATTAATTATTTTAAAAGTTTTTTTAAATGAGGGCGTGGCCTTTGTATTAATTTTTTTCGGAGATGGTTTTCGGCAGATGCTGCATCCCACTTTTGTGAATTATTTTTCGAAAGTCTGTTGAAAAAAAGGGGGGGTGCAACACGAGGACTTCCCAGGAGGTCACCCATCCTAGTACTACTCTCGCCCAAGCACGCTTAACTGCGGAGTTCTGATGGGATCCGGTGCATTAGTGCTGGTATGATCGCATCCATCAAGCTACCTGCAGAAAATTCATATAATCATGTTGCGAACCAGCTGCTTCCGCTCGGTCCCCGTGCGTACCGGCGATCCGATCGATACCCATTGCTACGCGATGGGGTGGGGCCGTTTATGCCAAAATTCCACTCCGATGCGACCTTTTTGTTAAGAGAAATGATTTTTCACACGTACCGATCCACCGAAGGTACCGAAAGTATCTCCCGAGTAATTATATGTTTTTGTTTTCAATTAATTATTTTAAAAGTTTTTTTAAACGAGGGCGTGGCCTTTGTATTAATTTTTTTCGGAGATGGTTTTCGGCAGATGCTGCATCCCACTTTTGTGAATTATTTTTCGAAAGTCTGTTGAAAAAAAAGGGGGGTGCAACACGAGGACTTCCCAGGAGGTCACCCATCCTAGTACTACTCTCGCCCAAGCACGCTTAACTGCGGAGTTCTGATGGGATCCGGTGCATTAGTGCTGGTATGATCGCATCCATCAAGCTACCTGCAGAAAATTCATATAATCATGTTGCGAACCAGCTGCTTCCGCTCGGTCCCCGTGCGTACCGACGATCCGATCGATACCCATCGCTACGCGATGGGGTGGGGCCGTTTATGCCAAAATTCCACTCCGATGCGACCTTTTTGTTAAGAGAAATGATTTTTCACACGTACCGATCCACCGAAGGTACCGAAAGTATCTCCCGAGTAATTATATGTTTTTGTTTTCAATTAATTATTTTAAAAGTTTTTTTAAATGAGGGCGTGGCCTTTGTATTAATTTTTTTCGGAGATGGTTTTCGGCAGATGCTGCATCCCACTTTTGTGAATTATTTTTCGAAAGTCTGTTGAAAAAAAAGGGGGGTGCAACACGAGGACTTCCCAGGAGGTCACCCATCCTAGTACTACTCTCGCCCAAGCACGCTTAACTGCGGAGTTCTGATGGGATCCGGTGCATTAGTGCTGGTATGATCACATCCATCAAGCTACCTGCAGAAAATTCATATAATCATGTTTCGAACCAGCTGCTTCCGCTCGGTCCCCATGCGTACCGGCGATCCGATCGATACCCATTGCTACGCGATGGGGTGGGGCCGTTTATGCCAAAATTCCACTCCGATGCGACCTTTTTGTTAAGAGAAATGATTTTTCACACGTACCGATCCACCGAAGGTACCGAAAGTATCTGCCGAGCCATTATATGTTTTTTTTTTTTCAATTAATGATTTTAAAAGTTTTTTTAAATGAGGGCGTGGCCTTTGTATTAATTTTTCTCGGAGATGGTTTTCGGCAGATGCTGCATCCCACTTTTGTGAATTATTTTTCGAAAGTCTGTTGAAAAAAAGGGGGGGTGCAACACGAGGACTTCCCAGGAGGTCACCCATCCTAGTACTACTCTCGCCCAAGCACGCTTAACTGCGGAGTTCTGATGGGATCCGGTGCATTAGTGCTGGTATGATCGCATCCATCAAGCTACCTGCAGAAAATTCATATAATCATGTTGCGAACCATCTGCTTCCGCTCGGTCCCCGTGCGTACCGGCGATCCGATCGATACCCATTGCTACGCGATGGGGTGGGGCCGTTTATGCCAAAATTCCACTCCGATGCGACCTTTTTGTTAAGAGAAATGATTTTTCACACGTACCGATCCACCGAAGGTACCGAAAGTATCTCCCGAGTAATTATATGTTTTTGTTTTCAATTAATTATTTTAAAAGTTTTTTTAAATGAGGGCGTGGCCTTTGTATTAATTTTTTTCGGAGATGGTTTTCGGCAGATGCTGCATCCCACTTTTGTGAATTATTTTTCGAAAGTCTGTTGAAAAAAAGGGGGGGTGCAACACGAGGACTTCCCAGGAGGTCACCCATCCTAGTACTACTCTCGCCCAAGCACGCTTAACTGCGGAGTTCTGATGGGATCCGGTGCATTAGTGCTGGTATGATCGCATCCATCAAGCTACCTGCAGAAAATTCATATAATCATGTTTCGAACCAGCTGCTTCCGCTCGGTCCCCATGCGTACCGGCGATCCGATCGATACCCATTGCTACGCGATGGGGTGGGGCCGTTTATGCCAAAATTCCACTCCGATGCGACCTTTTTGTTAAGAGAAATGATTTTTCACACGTACCGATCCACCGAAGGTACCGAAAGTATCTCCCGAGTAATTATATGTTTTTGTTTTCAATTAATTATTTTAAAAGTTTTTTTAAATGAGGGCGTGGCCTTTGTATTAATTTTTTTCGGAGATGGTTTTCGGCAGATGCTGCATCCCACTTTTGTGAATTATTTTTCGAAAGTCTGTTGAAAAAAAGGGGGGGTGCAACACGAGGACTTCCCAGGAGGTCACCCATCCTAGTACTACTCTCGCCCAAGCACGCTTAACTGCGGAGTTCTGATGGGATCCGGTGCATTAGTGCTGGTATGATCGCATCCATCAAGCTACCTGCAGAAAATTCATATAATCATGTTGCGAACCAGCTGCTTCCGCTCGGTCCCCGTGCGTACCGGCGATCCGATCGATACCCATTGCTACGCGATGGGGTGGGGCCGTTTATGCCAAAATTCCACTCCGATGCGACCTTTTTGTTAAGAGAAATGATTTTTCACACGTACCGATCCACCGAAGGTACCGAAAGTATCTCCCGAGTAATTATATGTTTTTGTTTTCAATTAATTATTTTAAAAGTTTTTTTAAATGAGGGCGTGGCCTTTGTATTAATTTTTTTCGGAGATGGTTTTCGGCAGATGCTGCATCCCACTTTTGTGAATTATTTTTCGAAAGTCTGTTGAAAAAAAGGGGGGGTGCAACACGAGGACTTCCCAGGAGGTCACCCATCCTAGTACTACTCTCGCCCAAGCACGCTTAACTGCGGAGTTCTGATGGGATCCGGTGCATTAGTGCTGGTATGATCGCATCCATCAAGCTACCTGCAGAAAATTCATATAATCATGTTGCGAACCAGCTGCTTCCGCTCGGTCCCCGTGCGTACCGGCGATCCGATCGATACCCATTGCTACGCGATGGGGTGGGGCCGTTTATGCCAAAATTCCACTCCGATGCGACCTTTTTGTTAAGAGAAATGATTTTTCACACGTACCGATCCACCGAAGGTACCGAAAGTATCTCCCGAGTAATTATATGTTTTTGTTTTCAATTAATTATTTTAAAAGTTTTTTTAAATGAGGGCGTGGCCTTTGTATTAATTTTTTTCGGAGATGGTTTTCGGCAGATGCTGCATCCCACTTTTGTGAATTATTTTTCGAAAGTCTGTTGAAAAAAAGGGGGGGTGCAACACGAGGACTTCCCAGGAGGTCACCCATCCTAGTACTACTCTCGCCCAAGCACGCTTAACTGCGGAGTTCTGATGGGATCCGGTGCATTAGTGCTGGTATGATCGCATCCATCAAGCTACCTGCAGAAAATTCATATAATCATGTTGCGAACCAGCTGCTTCCGCTCGGTCCCCGTGCGTACCGGCGATCCGATCGATACCCATTGCTACGCGATGGGGTGGGGCCGTTTATGCCAAAATTCCACTCCGATGCGACCTTTTTGTTAAGAGAAATGATTTTTCACACGTACCGATCCACCGAAGGTACCGAAAGTATCTCCCGAGTAATTATATGTTTTTGTTTTCAATTAATTATTTTAAAAGTTTTTTTAAACGAGGGCGTGGCCTTTGTATTAATTTTTTTCGGAGATGGTTTTCGGCAGATGCTGCATCCCACTTTTGTGAATTATTTTTCGAAAGTCTGTTGAAAAAAAAGGGGGGTGCAACACGAGGACTTCCCAGGAGGTCACCCATCCTAGTACTACTCTCGCCCAAGCACGCTTAACTGCGGAGTTCTGATGGGATCCGGTGCATTAGTGCTGGTATGATCGCATCCATCAAGCTACCTGCAGAAAATTCATATAATCATGTTGCGAACCAGCTGCTTCCGCTCGGTCCCCGTGCGTACCGACGATCCGATCGATACCCATCGCTACGCGATGGGGTGGGGCCGTTTATGCCAAAATTCCACTCCGATGCGACCTTTTTGTTAAGAGAAATGATTTTTCACACGTACCGATCCACCGAAGGTACCGAAAGTATCTCCCGAGTAATTATATGTTTTTGTTTTCAATTAATTATTTTAAAAGTTTTTTTAAATGAGGGCGTGGCCTTTGTATTAATTTTTTTCGGAGATGGTTTTCGGCAGATGCTGCATCCCACTTTTGTGAATTATTTTTCGAAAGTCTGTTGAAAAAAAAGGGGGGTGCAACACGAGGACTTCCCAGGAGGTCACCCATCCTAGTACTACTCTCGCCCAAGCACGCTTAACTGCGGAGTTCTGATGGGATCCGGTGCATTAGTGCTGGTATGATCACATCCATCAAGCTACCTGCAGAAAATTCATATAATCATGTTTCGAACCAGCTGCTTCCGCTCGGTCCCCATGCGTACCGGCGATCCGATCGATACCCATTGCTACGCGATGGGGTGGGGCCGTTTATGCCAAAATTCCACTCCGATGCGACCTTTTTGTTAAGAGAAATGATTTTTCACACGTACCGATCCACCGAAGGTACCGAAAGTATCTGCCGAGCCATTATATGTTTTTTTTTTTTCAATTAATGATTTTAAAAGTTTTTTTAAATGAGGGCGTGGCCTTTGTATTAATTTTTCTCGGAGATGGTTTTCGGCAGATGCTGCATCCCACTTTTGTGAATTATTTTTCGAAAGTCTGTTGAAAAAAAGGGGGGGTGCAACACGAGGACTTCCCAGGAGGTCACCCATCCTAGTACTACTCTCGCCCAAGCACGCTTAACTGCGGAGTTCTGATGGGATCCGGTGCATTAGTGCTGGTATGATCGCATCCATCAAGCTACCTGCAGAAAATTCATATAATCATGTTGCGAACCATCTGCTTCCGCTCGGTCCCCGTGCGTACCGGCGATCCGATCGATACCCATTGCTACGCGATGGGGTGGGGCCGTTTATGCCAAAATTCCACTCCGATGCGACCTTTTTGTTAAGAGAAATGATTTTTCACACGTACCGATCCACCGAAGGTACCGAAAGTATCTCCCGAGTAATTATATGTTTTTGTTTTCAATTAATTATTTTAAAAGTTTTTTTAAATGAGGGCGTGGCCTTTGTATTAATTTTTTTCGGAGATGGTTTTCGGCAGATGCTGCATCCCACTTTTGTGAATTATTTTTCGAAAGTCTGTTGAAAAAAAGGGGGGGTGCAACACGAGGACTTCCCAGGAGGTCACCCATCCTAGTACTACTCTCGCCCAAGCACGCTTAACTGCGGAGTTCTGATGGGATCCGGTGCATTAGTGCTGGTATGATCGCATCCATCAAGCTACCTGCAGAAAATTCATATAATCATGTTGCGAACCAGCTGCTTCCGCTCGGTCCCCGTGCGTACCGGCGATCCGATCGATACCCATTGCTACGCGATGGGGTGGGGCCGTTTATGCCAAAATTCCACTCCGATGCGACCTTTTTGTTAAGAGAAATGATTTTTCACACGTACCGATCCACCGAAGGTACCGAAAGTATCTCCCGAGTAATTATATGTTTTTGTTTTCAATTAATTATTTTAAAAGTTTTTTTAAATGAGGGCGTGGCCTTTGTATTAATTTTTTTCGGAGATGGTTTTCGGCAGATGCTGCATCCCACTTTTGTGAATTATTTTTCGAAAGTCTGTTGAAAAAAAGGGGGGGTGCAACACGAGGACTTCCCAGGAGGTCACCCATCCTAGTACTACTCTCGCCCAAGCACGCTTAACTGCGGAGTTCTGATGGGATCCGGTGCATTAGTGCTGGTATGATCGCATCCATCAAGCTACCTGCAGAAAATTCATATAATCATGTTGCGAACCAGCTGCTTCCGCTCGGTCCCCGTGCGTACCGGCGATCCGATCGATACCCATTGCTACGCGATGGGGTGGGGCCGTTTATGCCAAAATTCCACTCCGATGCGACCTTTTTGTTAAGAGAAATGATTTTTCACACGTACCGATCCACCGAAGGTACCGAAAGTATCTCCCGAGTAATTATATGTTTTTGTTTTCAATTAATTATTTTAAAAGTTTTTTTAAATGAGGGCGTGGCCTTTGTATTAATTTTTTTCGGAGATGGTTTTCGGCAGATGCTGCATCCCACTTTTGTGAATTATTTTTCGAAAGTCTGTTGAAAAAAAGGGGGGGTGCAACACGAGGACTTCCCAGGAGGTCACCCATCCTAGTACTACTCTCGCCCAAGCACGCTTAACTGCGGAGTTCTGATGGGATCCGGTGCATTAGTGCTGGTATGATCGCATCCATCAAGCTACCTGCAGAAAATTCATATAATCATGTTGCGAACCAGCTGCTTCCGCTCGGTCCCCGTGCGTACCGGCGATCCGATCGATACCCATTGCTACGCGATGGGGTGGGGCCGTTTATGCCAAAATTCCACTCCGATGCGACCTTTTTGTTAAGAGAAATGATTTTTCACACGTACCGATCCACCGAAGGTACCGAAAGTATCTCCCGAGTAATTATATGTTTTTGTTTTCAATTAATTATTTTAAAAGTTTTTTTAAATGAGGGCGTGGCCTTTGTATTAATTTTTTTCGGAGATGGTTTTCGGCAGATGCTGCATCCCACTTTTGTGAATTATTTTTCGAAAGTCTGTTGAAAAAAAGGGGGGGTGCAACACGAGGACTTCCCAGGAGGTCACCCATCCTAGTACTACTCTCGCCCAAGCACGCTTAACTGCGGGGTTCTGATGGGATCCGGTGCATTAGTGCTGGTATGATCGCATCCATCAAGCTACCTGCAGAAAATTCATATAATCATGTTGCGAACCAGCTGCTTCCGCTCGGTCCCCGTGCGTACCGGCGATCCGATCGATACCCATTGCTACGCGATGGGGTGGGGCCGTTTATGCCAAAATTCCACTCCGATGCGACCTTTTTGTTAAGAGAAATGATTTTTCACACGTACCGATCCACCGAAGGTACCGAAAGTATCTCCCGAGTAATTATATGTTTTTGTTTTCAATTAATTATTTTAAAAGTTTTTTTAAATGAGGGCGTGGCCTTTGTATTAATTTTTTTCGGAGATGGTTTTCGGCAGATGCTGCATCCCACTTTTGTGAATTATTTTTCGAAAGTCTGTTGAAAAAAAGGGGGGGTGCAACACGAGGACTTCCCAGGAGGTCACCCATCCTAGTACTACTCTCGCCCAAGCACGCTTAACTGCGGAGTTCTGATGGGATCCGGTGCATTAGTGCTGGTATGATCGCATCCATCAAGCTACCTGCAGAAAATTCATATAATCATGTTGCGAACCAGCTGCTTCCGCTCGGTCCCCGTGCGTACCGGCGATCCGATCGATACCCATTGCTACGCGATGGGGTGGGGCCGTTTATGCCAAAATTCCACTCCGATGCGACCTTTTTGTTAAGAGAAATGATTTTTCACACGTACCGATCCACCGAAGGTACCGAAAGTATCTCCCGAGTAATTATATGTTTTTGTTTTCAATTAATTATTTTAAAAGTTTTTTTAAATGAGGGCGTGGCCTTTGTATTAATTTTTTTCGGAGATGGTTTTCGGCAGATGCTGCATCCCACTTTTGTGAATTATTTTTCGAAAGTCTGTTGAAAAAAAGGGGGGGTGCAACACGAGGACTTCCCAGGAGGTCACCCATCCTAGTACTACTCTCGCCCAAGCACGCTTAACTGCGGAGTTCTGATGGGATCCGGTGCATTAGTGCTGGTATGATCGCATCCATCAAGCTACCTGCAGAAAATTCATATAATCATGTTGCGAACCAGCTGCTTCCGCTCGGTCCCCGTGCGTACCGGCGATCCGATCGATACCCATTGCTACGCGATGGGGTGGGGCCGTTTATGCCAAAATTCCACTCCGATGCGACCTTTTTGTTAAGAGAAATGATTTTTCACACGTACCGATCCACCGAAGGTACCGAAAGTATCTCCCGAGTAATTATATGTTTTTGTTTTCAATTAATTATTTTAAAAGTTTTTTTAAACGAGGGCGTGGCCTTTGTATTAATTTTTTTCGGAGATGGTTTTCGGCAGATGCTGCATCCCACTTTTGTGAATTATTTTTCGAAAGTCTGTTGAAAAAAAGGGGGGGTGCAACACGAGGACTTCCCAGGAGGTCACCCATCCTAGTACTACTCTCGCCCAAGCACGCTTAACTGCGGAGTTCTGATGGGATCCGGTGCATTAGTGCTGGTATGATCGCATCCATCAAGCTACCTGCAGAAAATTCATATAATCATGTTGCGAACCAGCTGCTTCCGCTCGGTCCCCGTGCGTACCGGCGATCCGATCGATACCCATTGCTACGCGATGGGGTGGGGCCGTTTATGCCAAAATTCCACTCCGATGCGACCTTTTTGTTAAGAGAAATGATTTTTCACACGTACCGATCCACCGAAGGTACCGAAAGTATCTCCCGAGTAATTATATGTTTTTGTTTTCAATTAATTATTTTAAAAGTTTTTTTAAACGAGGGCGTGGCCTTTGTATTAATTTTTTTCGGAGATAGTTTTCGGCAGATGCTGCATCCCACTTTTGTGAATTATTTTTCGAAAGTCTGTTGAAAAAAAGGGGGGGTGCAACACGAGGACTTCCCAGGAGGTCACCCATCCTGGTACTACTCTCGCCCAAGCACGCTTAACTGCGGAGTTCTGATGGGATCCGGTGCATTAGTGCTGGTATGATCGCATCCATCAAGCTACCTGCAGAAAATTCATATAATCATGTTGCGAACCAGCTGCTTCCGCTCGGTCCCCGTGCGTACCGGCGATCCGATCGATACCCATTGCTACGCGATGGGGTGGGGCCGTTTATGCCAAAATTCCACTCCGATGCGACCTTTTTGTTAAGAGAAATGATTTTTCACACGTACCGATCCACCGAAGGTACCGAAAGTATCTCCCGAGTAATTATATGTTTTTGTTTTCAATTAATTATTTTAAAAGTTTTTTTAAACGAGGGCGTGGCCTTTGTATTAATTTTTTTCGGAGATGGTTTTCGGCAGATGCTGCATCCCACTTTTGTGAATTATTTTTCGAAAGTCTGTTGAAAAAAAGGGGGGGTGCAACACGAGGACTTCCCAGGAGGTCACCCATCCTAGTACTACTCTCGCCCAAGCACGCTTAACTGCGGAGTTCTGATGGGATCCGGTGCATTAGTGCTGGTATGATCGCATCCATCAAGCTACCTGCAGAAAATTCATATAATCATGTTGCGAACCAGCTGCTTCCGCTCGGTCCCCGTGCGTACCGGCGATCCGATCGATACCCATTGCTACGCGATGGGGTGGGGCCGTTTATGCCAAAATTCCACTCCGATGCGACCTTTTTGTTAAGAGAAATGATTTTTCACACGTACCGATCCACCGAAGGTACCGAAAGTATCTCCCGAGTAATTATATGTTTTTGTTTTCAATTAATTATTTTAAAAGTTTTTTTAAACGAGGGCGTGGCCTTTGTATTAATTTTTTTCGGAGATGGTTTTCGGCAGATGCTGCATCCCACTTTTGTGAATTATTTTTCGAAAGTCTGTTGAAAAAAAGGGGGGGTGCAACACGAGGACTTCCCAGGAGGTCACCCATCCTAGTACTACTCTCGCCCAAGCACGCTTAACTGCGGAGTTCTGATGGGATCCGGTGCATTAGTGCTGGTATGATCGCATCCATCAAGCTACCTGCAGAAAATTCATATAATCATGTTGCGAACCAGCTGCTTCCGCTCGGTCCCCGTGCGTACCGGCGATCCGATCGATACCCATTGCTACGCGATGGGGTGGGGCCGTTTATGCCAAAATTCCACTCCGATGCGACCTTTTTGTTAAGAGAAATGATTTTTCACACGTACCGATCCACCGAAGGTACCGAAAGTATCTCCCGAGTAATTATATGTTTTTGTTTTCAATTAATTATTTTAAAAGTTTTTTTAAATGAGGGCGTGGCCTTTGTATTAATTTTTTTCGGAGATGGTTTTCGGCAGATGCTGCATCCCACTTTTGTGAATTATTTTTCGAAAGTCTGTTGAAAAAAAGGGGGGGTGCAACACGAGGACTTCCCAGGAGGTCACCCATCCTAGTACTACTCTCGCCCAAGCACGCTTAACTGCGGAGTTCTGATGGGATCCGGTGCATTAGTGCTGGTATGATCGCATCCATCAAGCTACCTGCAGAAAATTCATATAATCATGTTGCGAACCAGCTGCTTCCGCTCGGTCCCCGTGCGTACCGGCGATCCGATCGATACCCATTGCTACGCGATGGGGTGGGGCCGTTTATGCCAAAATTCCACTCCGATGCGACCTTTTTGTTAAGAGAAATGATTTTTCACACGTACCGATCCACCGAAGGTACCGAAAGTATCTCCCGAGTAATTATATGTTTTTGTTTTCAATTAATTATTTTAAAAGTTTTTTTAAACGAGGGCGTGGCCTTTGTATTAATTTTTTTCGGAGATGGTTTTCGGCAGATGCTGCATCCCACTTTTGTGAATTATTTTTCGAAAGTCTGTTGAAAAAAAGGGGGGGTGCAACACGAGGACTTCCCAGGAGGTCACCCATCCTAGTACTACTCTCGCCCAAGCACGCTTAACTGCGGAGTTCTGATGGGATCCGGTGCATTAGTGCTGGTATGATCGCATCCATCAAGCTACCTGCAGAAAATTCATATAATCATGTTGCGAACCAGCTGCTTCCGCTCGGTCCCCGTGCGTACCGGCGATCCGATCGATACCCATTGCTACGCGATGGGGTGGGGCCGTTTATGCCAAAATTCCACTCCGATGCGACCTTTTTGTTAAGAGAAATGATTTTTCACACGTACCGATCCACCGAAGGTACCGAAAGTATCTCCCGAGTAATTATATGTTTTTGTTTTCAATTAATTATTTTAAAAGTTTTTTTAAACGAGGGCGTGGCCTTTGTATTAATTTTTTTCGGAGATGGTTTTCGGCAGATGCTGCATCCCACTTTTGTGAATTATTTTTCGAAAGTCTGTTGAAAAAAAGGGGGGGTGCAACACGAGGACTTCCCAGGAGGTCACCCATCCTAGTACTACTCTCGCCCAAGCACGCTTAACTGCGGAGTTCTGATGGGATCCGGTGCATTAGTGCTGGTATGATCGCATCCATCAAGCTACCTGCAGAAAATTCATATAATCATGTTGCGAACCAGCTGCTTCCGCTCGGTCCCCGTGCGTACCGGCGATCCGATCGATACCCATTGCTACGCGATGGGGTGGGGCCGTTTATGCCAAAATTCCACTCCGATGCGACCTTTTTGTTAAGAGAAATGATTTTTCACACGTACCGATCCACCGAAGGTACCGAAAGTATCTCCCGAGTAATTATATGTTTTTGTTTTCAATTAATTATTTTAAAAGTTTTTTTAAACGAGGGCGTGGCCTTTGTATTAATTTTTTTCGGAGATGGTTTTCGGCAGATGCTGCATCCCACTTTTGTGAATTATTTTTCGAAAGTCTGTTGAAAAAAAGGGGGGGTGCAACACGAGGACTTCCCAGGAGGTCACCCATCCTAGTACTACTCTCGCCCAAGCACGCTTAACTGCGGAGTTCTGATGGGATCCGGTGCATTAGTGCTGGTATGATCGCATCCATCAAGCTACCTGCAGAAAATTCATATAATCATGTTGCGAACCAGCTGCTTCCGCTCGGTCCCCGTGCGTACCGACGATCCGATCGATACCCATCGCTACGCGATGGGGTGGGGCCGTTTATGCCAAAATTCCACTCCGATGCGACCTTTTTGTTAAGAGAAATGATTTTTCACACGTACCGATCCACCGAAGGTACCGAAAGTATCTCCCGAGTAATTATATGTTTTTGTTTTCAATTAATTATTTTAAAAGTTTTTTTAAATGAGGGCGTGGCCTTTGTATTAATTTTTTTCGGAGATGGTTTTCGGCAGATGCTGCATCCCACTTTTGTGAATTATTTTTCGAAAGTCTGTTGAAAAAAATGGGGGGTGCAACACGAGGACTTCCCAGGAGGTCACCCATCCTAGTACTACTCTCGCCCAAGCACGCTTAACTGCGGAGTTCTGATGGGATCCGGTGCATTAGTGCTGGTATGATCACATCCATCAAGCTACCTGCAGAAAATTCATATAATCATGTTTCGAACCAGCTGCTTCCGCTCGGTCCCCATGCGTACCGGCGATCCGATCGATACCCATTGCTACGCGATGGGGTGGGGCCGTTTATGCCAAAATTCCACTCCGATGCGACCTTTTTGTTAAGAGAAATGATTTTTCACACGTACCGATCCACCGAAGGTACCGAAAGTATCTCCCGAGTAATTATATGTTTTTGTTTTCAATTAATTATTTTAAAAGTTTTTTTAAATGAGGGCGTGGCCTTTGTATTAATTTTTTTCGGAGATGGTTTTCGGCAGATGCTGCATCCCACTTTTGTGAATTATTTTTCGAAAGTCTGTTGAAAAAAAGGGGGGGTGCAACACGAGGACTTCCCAGGAGGTCACCCATCCTAGTACTACTCTCGCCCAAGCACGCTTAACTGCGGAGTTCTGATGGGATCCGGTGCATTAGTGCTGGTATGATCGCATCCATCAAGCTACCTGCAGAAAATTCATATAATCATGTTGCGAACCAGCTGCTTCCGCTCGGTCCCCGTGCGTACCGGCGATCCGATCGATACCCATTGCTACGCGATGGGGTGGGGCCGTTTATGCCAAAATTCCACTCCGATGCGACCTTTTTGTTAAGAGAAATGATTTTTCACACGTACCGATCCACCGAAGGTACCGAAAGTATCTCCCGAGTAATTATATGTTTTTGTTTTCAATTAATTATTTTAAAAGTTTTTTTAAATGAGGGCGTGGCCTTTGTATTAATTTTTTTCGGAGATGGTTTTCGGCAGATGCTGCATCCCACTTTTGTGAATTATTTTTCGAAAGTCTGTTGAAAAAAAGGGGGGGTGCAACACGAGGACTTCCCAGGAGGTCACCCATCCTAGTACTACTCTCGCCCAAGCACGCTTAACTGCGGAGTTCTGATGGGATCCGGTGCATTAGTGCTGGTATGATCGCATCCATCAAGCTACCTGCAGAAAATTCATATAATCATGTTGCGAACCAGCTGCTTCCGCTCGGTCCCCGTGCGTACCGGCGATCCGATCGATACCCATTGCTACGCGATGGGGTGGGGCCGTTTATGCCAAAATTCCACTCCGATGCGACCTTTTTGTTAAGAGAAATGATTTTTCACACGTACCGATCCACCGAAGGTACCGAAAGTATCTCCCGAGTAATTATATGTTTTTGTTTTCAATTAATTATTTTAAAAGTTTTTTTAAACGAGGGCGTGGCCTTTGTATTAATTTTTTTCGGAGATGGTTTTCGGCAGATGCTGCATCCCACTTTTGTGAATTATTTTTCGAAAGTCTGTTGAAAAAAAGGGGGGGTGCAACACGAGGACTTCCCAGGAGGTCACCCATCCTAGTACTACTCTCGCCCAAGCACGCTTAACTGCGGAGTTCTGATGGGATCCGGTGCATTAGTGCTGGTATGATCGCATCCATCAAGCTACCTGCAGAAAATTCATATAATCATGTTGCGAACCAGCTGCTTCCGCTCGGTCCCCGTGCGTACCGACGATCCGATCGATACCCATCGCTACGCGATGGGGTGGGGCCGTTTATGCCAAAATTCCACTCCGATGCGACCTTTTTGTTAAGAGAAATGATTTTTCACACGTACCGATCCACCGAAGGTACCGAAAGTATCTCCCGAGTAATTATATGTTTTTGTTTTCAATTAATTATTTTAAAAGTTTTTTTAAATGAGGGCGTGGCCTTTGTATTAATTTTTTTCGGAGATGGTTTTCGGCAGATGCTGCATCCCACTTTTGTGAATTATTTTTCGAAAGTCTGTTGAAAAAAAAGGGGGGTGCAACACGAGGACTTCCCAGGAGGTCACCCATCCTAGTACTACTCTCGCCCAAGCACGCTTAACTGCGGAGTTCTGATGGGATCCGGTGCATTAGTGCTGGTATGATCACATCCATCAAGCTACCTGCAGAAAATTCATATAATCATGTTTCGAACCAGCTGCTTCCGCTCGGTCCCCATGCGTACCGGCGATCCGATCGATACCCATTGCTACGCGATGGGGTGGGGCCGTTTATGCCAAAATTCCACTCCGATGCGACCTTTTTGTTAAGAGAAATGATTTTTCACACGTACCGATCCACCGAAGGTACCGAAAGTATCTGCCGAGCCATTATATGTTTTTTTTTTTTTCAATTAATGATTTTAAAAGTTTTTTTAAATGAGGGCGTGGCCTTTGTATTAATTTTTCTCGGAGATGGTTTTCGGCAGATGCTGCATCCCACTTTTGTGAATTATTTTTCGAAAGTCTGTTGAAAAAAAGGGGGGGTGCAACACGAGGACTTCCCAGGAGGTCACCCATCCTAGTACTACTCTCGCCCAAGCACGCTTAACTGCGGAGTTCTGATGGGATCCGGTGCATTAGTGCTGGTATGATCGCATCCATCAAGCTACCTGCAGAAAATTCATATAATCATGTTGCGAACCAGCTGCTTCCGCTCGGTCCCCGTGCTTACCGGCGATCCGATCGATACCCATTGCTACGCGATGGGGTGGGGCCGTTTATGCCAAAATTCCACTCCGATGCGACCTTTTTGTTAAGAGAAATGATTTTTCACACGTACCGATCCACCGAAGGTACCGAAAGTATCTGCCGAGCCATTATATGTTTTTTTTTTTCAATTAATGATTTTAAAAGTTTTTTTAAATGAGGGCGTGGCCTTTGTATTAATTTTTCTCGGAGATGGTTTTCGGCAGATGCTGCATCCCACTTTTGTGAATTATTTTTCGAAAGTCTGTTGAAAAAAAGGGGGGGTGCAACACGAGGACTTCCCAGGAGGTCACCCATCCTAGTACTACTCTCGCCCAAGCACGCTTAACTGCGGAGTTCTGATGGGATCCGGTGCATTAGTGCTGGTATGATCGCATCCATCAAGCTACCTGCAGAAAATTCATATAATCATGTTGCGAACCAGCTGCTTCCGCTCGGTCCCCGTGCGTACCGGCGATCCGATCGATACCCATTGCTACGCGATGGGGTGGGGCCGTTTATGCCAAAATTCCACTCCGATGCGACCTTTTTGTTAAGAGAAATGATTTTTCACACGTACCGATCCACCGAAGGTACCGAAAGTATCTCCCGAGTAATTATATGTTTTTGTTTTCAATTAATTATTTTAAAAGTTTTTTTAAACGAGGGCGTGGCCTTTGTATTAATTTTTTTCGGAGATGGTTTTCGGCAGATGCTGCATCCCACTTTTGTGAATTATTTTTCGAAAGTCTGTTGAAAAAAAAGGGGGGTGCAACACGAGGACTTCCCAGGAGGTCACCCATCCTAGTACTACTCTCGCCCAAGCACGCTTAACTGCGGAGTTCTGATGGGATCCGGTGCATTAGTGCTGGTATGATCGCATCCATCAAGCTACCTGCAGAAAATTCATATAATCATGTTGCGAACCAGCTGCTTCCGCTCGGTCCCCGTGCGTACCGACGATCCGATCGATACCCATCGCTACGCGATGGGGTGGGGCCGTTTATGCCAAAATTCCACTCCGATGCGACCTTTTTGTTAAGAGAAATGATTTTTCACACGTACCGATCCACCGAAGGTACCGAAAGTATCTCCCGAGTAATTATATGTTTTTGTTTTCAATTAATTATTTTAAAAGTTTTTTTAAATGAGGGCGTGGCCTTTGTATTAATTTTTTTCGGAGATGGTTTTCGGCAGATGCTGCATCCCACTTTTGTGAATTATTTTTCGAAAGTCTGTTGAAAAAAAAGGGGGGTGCAACACGAGGACTTCCCAGGAGGTCACCCATCCTAGTACTACTCTCGCCCAAGCACGCTTAACTGCGGAGTTCTGATGGGATCCGGTGCATTAGTGCTGGTATGATCACATCCATCAAGCTACCTGCAGAAAATTCATATAATCATGTTTCGAACCAGCTGCTTCCGCTCGGTCCCCATGCGTACCGGCGATCCGATCGATACCCATTGCTACGCGATGGGGTGGGGCCGTTTATGCCAAAATTCCACTCCGATGCGACCTTTTTGTTAAGAGAAATGATTTTTCACACGTACCGATCCACCGAAGGTACCGAAAGTATCTGCCGAGCCATTATATGTTTTTTTTTTTTCAATTAATGATTTTAAAAGTTTTTTTAAATGAGGGCGTGGCCTTTGTATTAATTTTTCTCGGAGATGGTTTTCGGCAGATGCTGCATCCCACTTTTGTGAATTATTTTTCGAAAGTCTGTTGAAAAAAAGGGGGGGTGCAACACGAGGACTTCCCAGGAGGTCACCCATCCTAGTACTACTCTCGCCCAAGCACGCTTAACTGCGGAGTTCTGATGGGATCCGGTGCATTAGTGCTGGTATGATCGCATCCATCAAGCTACCTGCAGAAAATTCATATAATCATGTTGCGAACCATCTGCTTCCGCTCGGTCCCCGTGCGTACCGGCGATCCGATCGATACCCATTGCTACGCGATGGGGTGGGGCCGTTTATGCCAAAATTCCACTCCGATGCGACCTTTTTGTTAAGAGAAATGATTTTTCACACGTACCGATCCACCGAAGGTACCGAAAGTATCTCCCGAGTAATTATATGTTTTTGTTTTCAATTAATTATTTTAAAAGTTTTTTTAAATGAGGGCGTGGCCTTTGTATTAATATTTTTCGGAGATGGTTTTCGGCAGATGCTGCATCCCACTTTTGTGAATTATTTTTCGAAAGTCTGTTGAAAAAAAGGGGGGGTGCAACACGAGGACTTCCCAGGAGGTCACCCATCCTAGTACTACTCTCGCCCAAGCACGCTTAACTGCGGAGTTCTGATGGGATCCGGTGCATTAGTGCTGGTATGATCGCATCCATCAAGCTACCTGCAGAAAATTCATATAATCATGTTGCGAACCAGCTGCTTCCGCTCGGTCCCCGTGCGTACCGGCGATCCGATCGATACCCATTGCTACGCGATGGGGTGGGGCCGTTTATGCCAAAATTCCACTCCGATGCGACCTTTTTGTTAAGAGAAATGATTTTTCACACGTACCGATCCACCGAAGGTACCGAAAGTATCTCCCGAGTAATTATATGTTTTTGTTTTCAATTAATTATTTTAAAAGTTTTTTTAAATGAGGGCGTGGCCTTTGTATTAATTTTTTTCGGAGATGGTTTTCGGCAGATGCTGCATCCCACTTTTGTGAATTATTTTTCGAAAGTCTGTTGAAAAAAAGGGGGGGTGCAACACGAGGACTTCCCAGGAGGTCACCCATCCTAGTACTACTCTCGCCCAAGCACGCTTAACTGCGGAGTTCTGATGGGATCCGGTGCATTAGTGCTGGTATGATCGCATCCATCAAGCTACCTGCAGAAAATTCATATAATCATGTTGCGAACCAGCTGCTTCCGCTCGGTCCCCGTGCGTACCGGCGATCCGATCGATACCCATTGCTACGCGATGGGGTGGGGCCGTTTATGCCAAAATTCCACTCCGATGCGACCTTTTTGTTAAGAGAAATGATTTTTCACACGTACCGATCCACCGAAGGTACCGAAAGTATCTCCCGAGTAATTATATGTTTTTGTTTTCAATTAATTATTTTAAAAGTTTTTTTAAATGAGGGCGTGGCCTTTGTATTAATTTTTTTCGGAGATGGTTTTCGGCAGATGCTGCATCCCACTTTTGTGAATTATTTTTCGAAAGTCTGTTGAAAAAAAGGGGGGGTGCAACACGAGGACTTCCCAGGAGGTCACCCATCCTAGTACTACTCTCGCCCAAGCACGCTTAACTGCGGAGTTCTGATGGGATCCGGTGCATTAGTGCTGGTATGATCGCATCCATCAAGCTACCTGCAGAAAATTCATATAATCATGTTGCGAACCAGCTGCTTCCGCTCGGTCCCCGTGCGTACCGGCGATCCGATCGATACCCATTGCTACGCGATGGGGTGGGGCCGTTTATGCCAAAATTCCACTCCGATGCGACCTTTTTGTTAAGAGAAATGATTTTTCACACGTACCGATCCACCGAAGGTACCGAAAGTATCTCCCGAGTAATTATATGTTTTTGTTTTCAATTAATTATTTTAAAAGTTTTTTTAAATGAGGGCGTGGCCTTTGTATTAATTTTTTTCGGAGATGGTTTTCGGCAGATGCTGCATCCCACTTTTGTGAATTATTTTTCGAAAGTCTGTTGAAAAAAAGGGGGGGTGCAACACGAGGACTTCCCAGGAGGTCACCCATCCTAGTACTACTCTCGCCCAAGCACGCTTAACTGCGGAGTTCTGATGGGATCCGGTGCATTAGTGCTGGTATGATCGCATCCATCAAGCTACCTGCAGAAAATTCATATAATCATGTTGCGAACCAGCTGCTTCCGCTCGGTCCCCGTGCGTACCGGCGATCCGATCGATACCCATTGCTACGCGATGGGGTGGGGCCGTTTATGCCAAAATTCCACTCCGATGCGACCTTTTTGTTAAGAGAAATGATTTTTCACACGTACCGATCCACCGAAGGTACCGAAAGTATCTCCCGAGTAATTATATGTTTTTGTTTTCAATTAATTATTTTAAAAGTTTTTTTAAATGAGGGCGTGGCCTTTGTATTAATTTTTTTCGGAGATGGTTTTCGGCAGATGCTGCATCCCACTTTTGTGAATTATTTTTCGAAAGTCTGTTGAAAAAAAGGGGGGGTGCAACACGAGGACTTCCCAGGAGGTCACCCATCCTAGTACTACTCTCGCCCAAGCACGCTTAACTGCGGAGTTCTGATGGGATCCGGTGCATTAGTGCTGGTATGATCGCATCCATCAAGCTACCTGCAGAAAATTCATATAATCATGTTGCGAACCAGCTGCTTCCGCTCGGTCCCCGTGCGTACCGGCGATCCGATCGATACCCATTGCTACGCGATGGGGTGGGGCCGTTTATGCCAAAATTCCACTCCGATGCGACCTTTTTGTTAAGAGAAATGATTTTTCACACGTACCGATCCACCGAAGGTACCGAAAGTATCTCCCGAGTAATTATATGTTTTTGTTTTCAATTAATTATTTTAAAAGTTTTTTTAAACGAGGGCGTGGCCTTTGTATTAATTTTTTTCGGAGATGGTTTTCGGCAGATGCTGCATCCCACTTTTGTGAATTATTTTTCGAAAGTCTGTTGAAAAAAAAGGGGGGTGCAACACGAGGACTTCCCAGGAGGTCACCCATCCTAGTACTACTCTCGCCCAAGCACGCTTAACTGCGGAGTTCTGATGGGATCCGGTGCATTAGTGCTGGTATGATCGCATCCATCAAGCTACCTGCAGAAAATTCATATAATCATGTTGCGAACCAGCTGCTTCCGCTCGGTCCCCGTGCGTACCGACGATCCGATCGATACCCATCGCTACGCGATGGGGTGGGGCCGTTTATGCCAAAATTCCACTCCGATGCGACCTTTTTGTTAAGAGAAATGATTTTTCACACGTACCGATCCACCGAAGGTACCGAAAGTATCTCCCGAGTAATTATATGTTTTTGTTTTCAATTAATTATTTTAAAAGTTTTTTTAAATGAGGGCGTGGCCTTTGTATTAATTTTTTTCGGAGATGGTTTTCGGCAGATGCTGCATCCCACTTTTGTGAATTATTTTTCGAAAGTCTGTTGAAAAAAAAGGGGGGTGCAACACGAGGACTTCCCAGGAGGTCACCCATCCTAGTACTACTCTCGCCCAAGCACGCTTAACTGCGGAGTTCTGATGGGATCCGGTGCATTAGTGCTGGTATGATCACATCCATCAAGCTACCTGCAGAAAATTCATATAATCATGTTTCGAACCAGCTGCTTCCGCTCGGTCCCCATGCGTACCGGCGATCCGATCGATACCCATTGCTACGCGATGGGGTGGGGCCGTTTATGCCAAAATTCCACTCCGATGCGACCTTTTTGTTAAGAGAAATGATTTTTCACACGTACCGATCCACCGAAGGTACCGAAAGTATCTGCCGAGCCATTATATGTTTTTTTTTTTTCAATTAATGATTTTAAAAGTTTTTTTAAATGAGGGCGTGGCCTTTGTATTAATTTTTCTCGGAGATGGTTTTCGGCAGATGCTGCATCCCACTTTTGTGAATTATTTTTCGAAAGTCTGTTGAAAAAAAGGGGGGGTGCAACACGAGGACTTCCCAGGAGGTCACCCATCCTAGTACTACTCTCGCCCAAGCACGCTTAACTGCGGAGTTCTGATGGGATCCGGTGCATTAGTGCTGGTATGATCGCATCCATCAAGCTACCTGCAGAAAATTCATATAATCATGTTGCGAACCATCTGCTTCCGCTCGGTCCCCGTGCGTACCGGCGATCCGATCGATACCCATTGCTACGCGATGGGGTGGGGCCGTTTATGCCAAAATTCCACTCCGATGCGACCTTTTTGTTAAGAGAAATGATTTTTCACACGTACCGATCCACCGAAGGTACCGAAAGTATCTCCCGAGTAATTATATGTTTTTGTTTTCAATTAATTATTTTAAAAGTTTTTTTAAATGAGGGCGTGGCCTTTGTATTAATTTTTTTCGGAGATGGTTTTCGGCAGATGCTGCATCCCACTTTTGTGAATTATTTTTCGAAAGTCTGTTGAAAAAAAGGGGGGGTGCAACACGAGGACTTCCCAGGAGGTCACCCATCCTAGTACTACTCTCGCCCAAGCACGCTTAACTGCGGAGTTCTGATGGGATCCGGTGCATTAGTGCTGGTATGATCGCATCCATCAAGCTACCTGCAGAAAATTCATATAATCATGTTTCGAACCAGCTGCTTCCGCTCGGTCCCCATGCGTACCGGCGATCCGATCGATACCCATTGCTACGCGATGGGGTGGGGCCGTTTATGCCAAAATTCCACTCCGATGCGACCTTTTTGTTAAGAGAAATGATTTTTCACACGTACCGATCCACCGAAGGTACCGAAAGTATCTCCCGAGTAATTATATGTTTTTGTTTTCAATTAATTATTTTAAAAGTTTTTTTAAATGAGGGCGTGGCCTTTGTATTAATTTTTTTCGGAGATGGTTTTCGGCAGATGCTGCATCCCACTTTTGTGAATTATTTTTCGAAAGTCTGTTGAAAAAAAGGGGGGGTGCAACACGAGGACTTCCCAGGAGGTCACCCATCCTAGTACTACTCTCGCCCAAGCACGCTTAACTGCGGAGTTCTGATGGGATCCGGTGCATTAGTGCTGGTATGATCGCATCCATCAAGCTACCTGCAGAAAATTCATATAATCATGTTGCGAACCAGCTGCTTCCGCTCGGTCCCCGTGCGTACCGGCGATCCGATCGATACCCATTGCTACGCGATGGGGTGGGGCCGTTTATGCCAAAATTCCACTCCGATGCGACCTTTTTGTTAAGAGAAATGATTTTTCACACGTACCGATCCACCGAAGGTACCGAAAGTATCTCCCGAGTAATTATATGTTTTTGTTTTCAATTAATTATTTTAAAAGTTTTTTTAAATGAGGGCGTGGCCTTTGTATTAATTTTTTTCGGAGATGGTTTTCGGCAGATGCTGCATCCCACTTTTGTGAATTATTTTTCGAAAGTCTGTTGAAAAAAAGGGGGGGTGCAACACGAGGACTTCCCAGGAGGTCACCCATCCTAGTACTACTCTCGCCCAAGCACGCTTAACTGCGGAGTTCTGATGGGATCCGGTGCATTAGTGCTGGTATGATCGCATCCATCAAGCTACCTGCAGAAAATTCATATAATCATGTTGCGAACCAGCTGCTTCCGCTCGGTCCCCGTGCGTACCGGCGATCCGATCGATACCCATTGCTACGCGATGGGGTGGGGCCGTTTATGCCAAAATTCCACTCCGATGCGACCTTTTTGTTAAGAGAAATGATTTTTCACACGTACCGATCCACCGAAGGTACCGAAAGTATCTCCCGAGTAATTATATGTTTTTGTTTTCAATTAATTATTTTAAAAGTTTTTTTAAACGAGGGCGTGGCCTTTGTATTAATTTTTTTCGGAGATGGTTTTCGGCAGATGCTGCATCCCACTTTTGTGAATTATTTTTCGAAAGTCTGTTGAAAAAAAGGGGGGGTGCAACACGAGGACTTCCCAGGAGGTCACCCATCCTAGTACTACTCTCGCCCAAGCACGCTTAACTGCGGAGTTCTGATGGGATCCGGTGCATTAGTGCTGGTATGATCGCATCCATCAAGCTACCTGCAGAAAATTCATATAATCATGTTGCGAACCAGCTGCTTCCGCTCGGTCCCCGTGCGTACCGGCGATCCGATCGATACCCATTGCTACGCGATGGGGTGGGGCCGTTTATGCCAAAATTCCACTCCGATGCGACCTTTTTGTTAAGAGAAATGATTTTTCACACGTACCGATCCACCGAAGGTACCGAAAGTATCTCCCGAGTAATTATATGTTTTTGTTTTCAATTAATTATTTTAAAAGTTTTTTTAAACGAGGGCGTGGCCTTTGTATTAATTTTTTTCGGAGATGGTTTTCGGCAGATGCTGCATCCCACTTTTGTGAATTATTTTTCGAAAGTCTGTTGAAAAAAAAGGGGGGTGCAACACGAGGACTTCCCAGGAGGTCACCCATCCTAGTACTACTCTCGCCCAAGCACGCTTAACTGCGGAGTTCTGATGGGATCCGGTGCATTAGTGCTGGTATGATCGCATCCATCAAGCTACCTGCAGAAAATTCATATAATCATGTTGCGAACCAGCTGCTTCCGCTCGGTCCCCGTGCGTACCGACGATCCGATCGATACCCATCGCTACGCGATGGGGTGGGGCCGTTTATGCCAAAATTCCACTCCGATGCGACCTTTTTGTTAAGAGAAATGATTTTTCACACGTACCGATCCACCGAAGGTACCGAAAGTATCTCCCGAGTAATTATATGTTTTTGTTTTCAATTAATTATTTTAAAAGTTTTTTTAAATGAGGGCGTGGCCTTTGTATTAATTTTTTTCGGAGATGGTTTTCGGCAGATGCTGCATCCCACTTTTGTGAATTATTTTTCGAAAGTCTGTTGAAAAAAAAGGGGGGTGCAACACGAGGACTTCCCAGGAGGTCACCCATCCTAGTACTACTCTCGCCCAAGCACGCTTAACTGCGGAGTTCTGATGGGATCCGGTGCATTAGTGCTGGTATGATCACATCCATCAAGCTACCTGCAGAAAATTCATATAATCATGTTTCGAACCAGCTGCTTCCGCTCGGTCCCCATGCGTACCGGCGATCCGATCGATACCCATTGCTACGCGATGGGGTGGGGCCGTTTATGCCAAAATTCCACTCCGATGCGACCTTTTTGTTAAGAGAAATGATTTTTCACACGTACCGATCCACCGAAGGTACCGAAAGTATCTGCCGAGCCATTATATGTTTTTTTTTTTTCAATTAATGATTTTAAAAGTTTTTTTAAATGAGGGCGTGGCCTTTGTATTAATTTTTCTCGGAGATGGTTTTCGGCAGATGCTGCATCCCACTTTTGTGAATTATTTTTCGAAAGTCTGTTGAAAAAAAGGGGGGGTGCAACACGAGGACTTCCCAGGAGGTCACCCATCCTAGTACTACTCTCGCCCAAGCACGCTTAACTGCGGAGTTCTGATGGGATCCGGTGCATTAGTGCTGGTATGATCGCATCCATCAAGCTACCTGCAGAAAATTCATATAATCATGTTGCGAACCATCTGCTTCCGCTCGGTCCCCGTGCGTACCGGCGATCCGATCGATACCCATTGCTACGCGATGGGGTGGGGCCGTTTATGCCAAAATTCCACTCCGATGCGACCTTTTTGTTAAGAGAAATGATTTTTCACACGTACCGATCCACCGAAGGTACCGAAAGTATCTCCCGAGTAATTATATGTTTTTGTTTTCAATTAATTATTTTAAAAGTTTTTTTAAATGAGGGCGTGGCCTTTGTATTAATTTTTTTCGGAGATGGTTTTCGGCAGATGCTGCATCCCACTTTTGTGAATTATTTTTCGAAAGTCTGTTGAAAAAAAGGGGGGGTGCAACACGAGGACTTCCCAGGAGGTCACCCATCCTAGTACTACTCTCGCCCAAGCACGCTTAACTGCGGAGTTCTGATGGGATCCGGTGCATTAGTGCTGGTATGATCGCATCCATCAAGCTACCTGCAGAAAATTCATATAATCATGTTGCGAACCAGCTGCTTCCGCTCGGTCCCCGTGCGTACCGGCGATCCGATCGATACCCATTGCTACGCGATGGGGTGGGGCCGTTTATGCCAAAATTCCACTCCGATGCGACCTTTTTGTTAAGAGAAATGATTTTTCACACGTACCGATCCACCGAAGGTACCGAAAGTATCTCCCGAGTAATTATATGTTTTTGTTTTCAATTAATTATTTTAAAAGTTTTTTTAAATGAGGGCGTGGCCTTTGTATTAATTTTTTTCGGAGATGGTTTT
Organism: Platycarya strobilacea; assembly: GCA_036898215.1. NCBI lineage: Eukaryota > Viridiplantae > Streptophyta > Magnoliopsida > Fagales > Juglandaceae > Platycarya > Platycarya strobilacea. Next base: position 33,836,960 of record CM072548.1, on the reverse strand, counting down.
CGGCAGATGCTGCATCCCACTTTTGTGAATTATTTTTCGAAAGTCTGTTGAAAAAAAGGGGGGGTGCAACACGAGGACTTCCCAGGAGGTCACCCATCCTAGTACTACTCTCGCCCAAGCACGCTTAACTGCGGAGTTCTGATGGGATCCGGTGCATTAGTGCTGGTATGATCGCATCCATCAAGCTACCTGCAGAAAATTCATATAATCATGTTGCGAACCAGCTGCTTCCGCTCGGTCCCCGTGCGTACCGGCGATCCGATCGATACCCATTGCTACGCGATGGGGTGGGGCCGTTTATGCCAAAATTCCACTCCGATGCGACCTTTTTGTTAAGAGAAATGATTTTTCACACGTACCGATCCACCGAAGGTACCGAAAGTATCTCCCGAGTAATTATATGTTTTTGTTTTCAATTAATTATTTTAAAAGTTTTTTTAAATGAGGGCGTGGCCTTTGTATTAATTTTTTTCGGAGATGGTTTTCGGCAGATGCTGCATCCCACTTTTGTGAATTATTTTTCGAAAGTCTGTTGAAAAAAAGGGGGGGTGCAACACGAGGACTTCCCAGGAGGTCACCCATCCTAGTACTACTCTCGCCCAAGCACGCTTAACTGCGGAGTTCTGATGGGATCCGGTGCATTAGTGCTGGTATGATCGCATCCATCAAGCTACCTGCAGAAAATTCATATAATCATGTTGCGAACCAGCTGCTTCCGCTCGGTCCCCGTGCGTACCGGCGATCCGATCGATACCCATTGCTACGCGATGGGGTGGGGCCGTTTATGCCAAAATTCCACTCCGATGCGACCTTTTTGTTAAGAGAAATGATTTTTCACACGTACCGATCCACCGAAGGTACCGAAAGTATCTCCCGAGTAATTATATGTTTTTGTTTTCAATTAATTATTTTAAAAGTTTTTTTAAATGAGGGCGTGGCCTTTGTATTAATTTTTTTCGGAGATGGTTTTCGGCAGATGCTGCATCCCACTTTTGTGAATTATTTTTCGAAAGTCTGTTGAAAAAAAGGGGGGGTGCAACACGAGGACTTCCCAGGAGGTCACCCATCCTAGTACTACTCTCGCCCAAGCACGCTTAACTGCGGGGTTCTGATGGGATCCGGTGCATTAGTGCTGGTATGATCGCATCCATCAAGCTACCTGCAGAAAATTCATATAATCATGTTGCGAACCAGCTGCTTCCGCTCGGTCCCCGTGCGTACCGGCGATCCGATCGATACCCATTGCTACGCGATGGGGTGGGGCCGTTTATGCCAAAATTCCACTCCGATGCGACCTTTTTGTTAAGAGAAATGATTTTTCACACGTACCGATCCACCGAAGGTACCGAAAGTATCTCCCGAGTAATTATATGTTTTTGTTTTCAATTAATTATTTTAAAAGTTTTTTTAAATGAGGGCGTGGCCTTTGTATTAATTTTTTTCGGAGATGGTTTTCGGCAGATGCTGCATCCCACTTTTGTGAATTATTTTTCGAAAGTCTGTTGAAAAAAAGGGGGGGTGCAACACGAGGACTTCCCAGGAGGTCACCCATCCTAGTACTACTCTCGCCCAAGCACGCTTAACTGCGGAGTTCTGATGGGATCCGGTGCATTAGTGCTGGTATGATCGCATCCATCAAGCTACCTGCAGAAAATTCATATAATCATGTTGCGAACCAGCTGCTTCCGCTCGGTCCCCGTGCGTACCGGCGATCCGATCGATACCCATTGCTACGCGATGGGGTGGGGCCGTTTATGCCAAAATTCCACTCCGATGCGACCTTTTTGTTAAGAGAAATGATTTTTCACACGTACCGATCCACCGAAGGTACCGAAAGTATCTCCCGAGTAATTATATGTTTTTGTTTTCAATTAATTATTTTAAAAGTTTTTTTAAATGAGGGCGTGGCCTTTGTATTAATTTTTTTCGGAGATGGTTTTCGGCAGATGCTGCATCCCACTTTTGTGAATTATTTTTCGAAAGTCTGTTGAAAAAAAGGGGGGGTGCAACACGAGGACTTCCCAGGAGGTCACCCATCCTAGTACTACTCTCGCCCAAGCACGCTTAACTGCGGAGTTCTGATGGGATCCGGTGCATTAGTGCTGGTATGATCGCATCCATCAAGCTACCTGCAGAAAATTCATATAATCATGTTGCGAACCAGCTGCTTCCGCTCGGTCCCCGTGCGTACCGGCGATCCGATCGATACCCATTGCTACGCGATGGGGTGGGGCCGTTTATGCCAAAATTCCACTCCGATGCGACCTTTTTGTTAAGAGAAATGATTTTTCACACGTACCGATCCACCGAAGGTACCGAAAGTATCTCCCGAGTAATTATATGTTTTTGTTTTCAATTAATTATTTTAAAAGTTTTTTTAAACGAGGGCGTGGCCTTTGTATTAATTTTTTTCGGAGATGGTTTTCGGCAGATGCTGCATCCCACTTTTGTGAATTATTTTTCGAAAGTCTGTTGAAAAAAAGGGGGGGTGCAACACGAGGACTTCCCAGGAGGTCACCCATCCTAGTACTACTCTCGCCCAAGCACGCTTAACTGCGGAGTTCTGATGGGATCCGGTGCATTAGTGCTGGTATGATCGCATCCATCAAGCTACCTGCAGAAAATTCATATAATCATGTTGCGAACCAGCTGCTTCCGCTCGGTCCCCGTGCGTACCGGCGATCCGATCGATACCCATTGCTACGCGATGGGGTGGGGCCGTTTATGCCAAAATTCCACTCCGATGCGACCTTTTTGTTAAGAGAAATGATTTTTCACACGTACCGATCCACCGAAGGTACCGAAAGTATCTCCCGAGTAATTATATGTTTTTGTTTTCAATTAATTATTTTAAAAGTTTTTTTAAACGAGGGCGTGGCCTTTGTATTAATTTTTTTCGGAGATGGTTTTCGGCAGATGCTGCATCCCACTTTTGTGAATTATTTTTCGAAAGTCTGTTGAAAAAAAGGGGGGGTGCAACACGAGGACTTCCCAGGAGGTCACCCATCCTAGTACTACTCTCGCCCAAGCACGCTTAACTGCGGAGTTCTGATGGGATCCGGTGCATTAGTGCTGGTATGATCGCATCCATCAAGCTACCTGCAGAAAATTCATATAATCATGTTGCGAACCAGCTGCTTCCGCTCGGTCCCCGTGCGTACCGACGATCCGATCGATACCCATCGCTACGCGATGGGGTGGGGCCGTTTATGCCAAAATTCCACTCCGATGCGACCTTTTTGTTAAGAGAAATGATTTTTCACACGTACCGATCCACCGAAGGTACCGAAAGTATCTCCCGAGTAATTATATGTTTTTGTTTTCAATTAATTATTTTAAAAGTTTTTTTAAATGAGGGCGTGGCCTTTGTATTAATTTTTTTCGGAGATGGTTTTCGGCAGATGCTGCATCCCACTTTTGTGAATTATTTTTCGAAAGTCTGTTGAAAAAAAAGGGGGGTGCAACACGAGGACTTCCCAGGAGGTCACCCATCCTAGTACTACTCTCGCCCAAGCACGCTTAACTGCGGAGTTCTGATGGGATCCGGTGCATTAGTGCTGGTATGATCACATCCATCAAGCTACCTGCAGAAAATTCATATAATCATGTTTCGAACCAGCTGCTTCCGCTCGGTCCCCATGCGTACCGGCGATCCGATCGATACCCATTGCTACGCGATGGGGTGGGGCCGTTTATGCCAAAATTCCACTCCGATGCGACCTTTTTGTTAAGAGAAATGATTTTTCACACGTACCGATCCACCGAAGGTACCGAAAGTATCTCCCGAGTAATTATATGTTTTTGTTTTCAATTAATTATTTTAAAAGTTTTTTTAAATGAGGGCGTGGCCTTTGTATTAATTTTTTTCGGAGATGGTTTTCGGCAGATGCTGCATCCCACTTTTGTGAATTATTTTTCGAAAGTCTGTTGAAAAAAAGGGGGGGTGCAACACGAGGACTTCCCAGGAGGTCACCCATCCTAGTACTACTCTCGCCCAAGCACGCTTAACTGCGGAGTTCTGATGGGATCCGGTGCATTAGTGCTGGTATGATCGCATCCATCAAGCTACCTGCAGAAAATTCATATAATCATGTTGCGAACCAGCTGCTTCCGCTCGGTCCCCGTGCGTACCGGCGATCCGATCGATACCCATTGCTACGCGATGGGGTGGGGCCGTTTATGCCAAAATTCCACTCCGATGCGACCTTTTTGTTAAGAGAAATGATTTTTCACACGTACCGATCCACCGAAGGTACCGAAAGTATCTCCCGAGTAATTATATGTTTTTGTTTTCAATTAATTATTTTAAAAGTTTTTTTAAATGAGGGCGTGGCCTTTGTATTAATTTTTTTCGGAGATGGTTTTCGGCAGATGCTGCATCCCACTTTTGTGAATTATTTTTCGAAAGTCTGTTGAAAAAAAGGGGGGGTGCAACACGAGGACTTCCCAGGAGGTCACCCATCCTAGTACTACTCTCGCCCAAGCACGCTTAACTGCGGAGTTCTGATGGGATCCGGTGCATTAGTGCTGGTATGATCGCATCCATCAAGCTACCTGCAGAAAATTCATATAATCATGTTGCGAACCAGCTGCTTCCGCTCGGTCCCCGTGCGTACCGGCGATCCGATCGATACCCATTGCTACGCGATGGGGTGGGGCCGTTTATGCCAAAATTCCACTCCGATGCGACCTTTTTGTTAAGAGAAATGATTTTTCACACGTACCGATCCACCGAAGGTACCGAAAGTATCTCCCGAGTAATTATATGTTTTTGTTTTCAATTAATTATTTTAAAAGTTTTTTTAAACGAGGGCGTGGCCTTTGTATTAATTTTTTTCGGAGATGGTTTTCGGCAGATGCTGCATCCCACTTTTGTGAATTATTTTTCGAAAGTCTGTTGAAAAAAAGGGGGGGTGCAACACGAGGACTTCCCAGGAGGTCACCCATCCTAGTACTACTCTCGCCCAAGCACGCTTAACTGCGGAGTTCTGATGGGATCCGGTGCATTAGTGCTGGTATGATCGCATCCATCAAGCTACCTGCAGAAAATTCATATAATCATGTTGCGAACCAGCTGCTTCCGCTCGGTCCCCGTGCGTACCGGCGATCCGATCGATACCCATTGCTACGCGATGGGGTGGGGCCGTTTATGCCAAAATTCCACTCCGATGCGACCTTTTTGTTAAGAGAAATGATTTTTCACACGTACCGATCCACCGAAGGTACCGAAAGTATCTCCCGAGTAATTATATGTTTTTGTTTTCAATTAATTATTTTAAAAGTTTTTTTAAACGAGGGCGTGGCCTTTGTATTAATTTTTTTCGGAGATAGTTTTCGGCAGATGCTGCATCCCACTTTTGTGAATTATTTTTCGAAAGTCTGTTGAAAAAAAGGGGGGGTGCAACACGAGGACTTCCCAGGAGGTCACCCATCCTAGTACTACTCTCGCCCAAGCACGCTTAACTGCGGAGTTCTGATGGGATCCGGTGCATTAGTGCTGGTATGATCGCATCCATCAAGCTACCTGCAGAAAATTCATATAATCATGTTGCGAACCAGCTGCTTCCGCTCGGTCCCCGTGCGTACCGGCGATCCGATCGATACCCATTGCTACGCGATGGGGTGGGGCCGTTTATGCCAAAATTCCACTCCGATGCGACCTTTTTGTTAAGAGAAATGATTTTTCACACGTACCGATCCACCGAAGGTACCGAAAGTATCTCCCGAGTAATTATATGTTTTTGTTTTCAATTAATTATTTTAAAAGTTTTTTTAAACGAGGGCGTGGCCTTTGTATTAATTTTTTTCGGAGATGGTTTTCGGCAGATGCTGCATCCCACTTTTGTGAATTATTTTTCGAAAGTCTGTTGAAAAAAAGGGGGGGTGCAACACGAGGACTTCCCAGGAGGTCACCCATCCTAGTACTACTCTCGCCCAAGCACGCTTAACTGCGGAGTTCTGATGGGATCCGGTGCATTAGTGCTGGTATGATCGCATCCATCAAGCTACCTGCAGAAAATTCATATAATCATGTTGCGAACCAGCTGCTTCCGCTCGGTCCCCGTGCGTACCGGCGATCCGATCGATACCCATTGCTACGCGATGGGGTGGGGCCGTTTATGCCAAAATTCCACTCCGATGCGACCTTTTTGTTAAGAGAAATGATTTTTCACACGTACCGATCCACCGAAGGTACCGAAAGTATCTCCCGAGTAATTATATGTTTTTGTTTTCAATTAATTATTTTAAAAGTTTTTTTAAACGAGGGCGTGGCCTTTGTATTAATTTTTTTCGGAGATGGTTTTCGGCAGATGCTGCATCCCACTTTTGTGAATTATTTTTCGAAAGTCTGTTGAAAAAAAGGGGGGGTGCAACACGAGGACTTCCCAGGAGGTCACCCATCCTAGTACTACTCTCGCCCAAGCACGCTTAACTGCGGAGTTCTGATGGGATCCGGTGCATTAGTGCTGGTATGATCGCATCCATCAAGCTACCTGCAGAAAATTCATATAATCATGTTGCGAACCAGCTGCTTCCGCTCGGTCCCCGTGCGTACCGACGATCCGATCGATACCCATCGCTACGCGATGGGGTGGGGCCGTTTATGCCAAAATTCCACTCCGATGCGACCTTTTTGTTAAGAGAAATGATTTTTCACACGTACCGATCCACCGAAGGTACCGAAAGTATCTCCCGAGTAATTATATGTTTTTGTTTTCAATTAATTATTTTAAAAGTTTTTTTAAATGAGGGCGTGGCCTTTGTATTAATTTTTTTCGGAGATGGTTTTCGGCAGATGCTGCATCCCACTTTTGTGAATTATTTTTCGAAAGTCTGTTGAAAAAAAAGGGGGGTGCAACACGAGGACTTCCCAGGAGGTCACCCATCCTAGTACTACTCTCGCCCAAGCACGCTTAACTGCGGAGTTCTGATGGGATCCGGTGCATTAGTGCTGGTATGATCACATCCATCAAGCTACCTGCAGAAAATTCATATAATCATGTTTCGAACCAGCTGCTTCCGCTCGGTCCCCATGCGTACCGGCGATCCGATCGATACCCATTGCTACGCGATGGGGTGGGGCCGTTTATGCCAAAATTCCACTCCGATGCGACCTTTTTGTTAAGAGAAATGATTTTTCACACGTACCGATCCACCGAAGGTACCGAAAGTATCTCCCGAGTAATTATATGTTTTTGTTTTCAATTAATTATTTTAAAAGTTTTTTTAAATGAGGGCGTGGCCTTTGTATTAATTTTTTTCGGAGATGGTTTTCGGCAGATGCTGCATCCCACTTTTGTGAATTATTTTTCGAAAGTCTGTTGAAAAAAAGGGGGGGTGCAACACGAGGACTTCCCAGGAGGTCACCCATCCTAGTACTACTCTCGCCCAAGCACGCTTAACTGCGGAGTTCTGATGGGATCCGGTGCATTAGTGCTGGTATGATCGCATCCATCAAGCTACCTGCAGAAAATTCATATAATCATGTTGCGAACCAGCTGCTTCCGCTCGGTCCCCGTGCGTACCGGCGATCCGATCGATACCCATTGCTACGCGATGGGGTGGGGCCGTTTATGCCAAAATTCCACTCCGATGCGACCTTTTTGTTAAGAGAAATGATTTTTCACACGTACCGATCCACCGAAGGTACCGAAAGTATCTCCCGAGTAATTATATGTTTTTGTTTTCAATTAATTATTTTAAAAGTTTTTTTAAATGAGGGCGTGGCCTTTGTATTAATTTTTTTCGGAGATGGTTTTCGGCAGATGCTGCATCCCACTTTTGTGAATTATTTTTCGAAAGTCTGTTGAAAAAAAGGGGGGGTGCAACACGAGGACTTCCCAGGAGGTCACCCATCCTAGTACTACTCTCGCCCAAGCACGCTTAACTGCGGAGTTCTGATGGGATCCGGTGCATTAGTGCTGGTATGATCGCATCCATCAAGCTACCTGCAGAAAATTCATATAATCATGTTGCGAACCAGCTGCTTCCGCTCGGTCCCCGTGCGTACCGGCGATCCGATCGATACCCATTGCTACGCGATGGGGTGGGGCCGTTTATGCCAAAATTCCACTCCGATGCGACCTTTTTGTTAAGAGAAATGATTTTTCACACGTACCGATCCACCGAAGGTACCGAAAGTATCTCCCGAGTAATTATATGTTTTTGTTTTCAATTAATTATTTTAAAAGTTTTTTTAAACGAGGGCGTGGCCTTTGTATTAATTTTTTTCGGAGATGGTTTTCGGCAGATGCTGCATCCCACTTTTGTGAATTATTTTTCGAAAGTCTGTTGAAAAAAAGGGGGGGTGCAACACGAGGACTTCCCAGGAGGTCACCCATCCTAGTACTACTCTCGCCCAAGCACGCTTAACTGCGGAGTTCTGATGGGATCCGGTGCATTAGTGCTGGTATGATCGCATCCATCAAGCTACCTGCAGAAAATTCATATAATCATGTTGCGAACCAGCTGCTTCCGCTCGGTCCCCGTGCGTACCGGCGATCCGATCGATACCCATTGCTACGCGATGGGGTGGGGCCGTTTATGCCAAAATTCCACTCCGATGCGACCTTTTTGTTAAGAGAAATGATTTTTCACACGTACCGATCCACCGAAGGTACCGAAAGTATCTCCCGAGTAATTATATGTTTTTGTTTTCAATTAATTATTTTAAAAGTTTTTTTAAACGAGGGCGTGGCCTTTGTATTAATTTTTTTCGGAGATGGTTTTCGGCAGATGCTGCATCCCACTTTTGTGAATTATTTTTCGAAAGTCTGTTGAAAAAAAGGGGGGGTGCAACACGAGGACTTCCCAGGAGGTCACCCATCCTAGTACTACTCTCGCCCAAGCACGCTTAACTGCGGAGTTCTGATGGGATCCGGTGCATTAGTGCTGGTATGATCGCATCCATCAAGCTACCTGCAGAAAATTCATATAATCATGTTGCGAACCAGCTGCTTCCGCTCGGTCCCCGTGCGTACCGGCGATCCGATCGATACCCATTGCTACGCGATGGGGTGGGGCCGTTTATGCCAAAATTCCACTCCGATGCGACCTTTTTGTTAAGAGAAATGATTTTTCACACGTACCGATCCACCGAAGGTACCGAAAGTATCTCCCGAGTAATTATATGTTTTTGTTTTCAATTAATTATTTTAAAAGTTTTTTTAAACGAGGGCGTGGCCTTTGTATTAATTTTTTTCGGAGATGGTTTTCGGCAGATGCTGCATCCCACTTTTGTGAATTATTTTTCGAAAGTCTGTTGAAAAAAAGGGGGGGTGCAACACGAGGACTTCCCAGGAGGTCACCCATCCTAGTACTACTCTCGCCCAAGCACGCTTAACTGCGGAGTTCTGATGGGATCCGGTGCATTAGTGCTGGTATGATCGCATCCATCAAGCTACCTGCAGAAAATTCATATAATCATGTTGCGAACCAGCTGCTTCCGCTCGGTCCCCGTGCGTACCGACGATCCGATCGATACCCATCGCTACGCGATGGGGTGGGGCCGTTTATGCCAAAATTCCACTCCGATGCGACCTTTTTGTTAAGAGAAATGATTTTTCACACGTACCGATCCACCGAAGGTACCGAAAGTATCTCCCGAGTAATTATATGTTTTTGTTTTCAATTAATTATTTTAAAAGTTTTTTTAAATGAGGGCGTGGCCTTTGTATTAATTTTTTTCGGAGATGGTTTTCGGCAGATGCTGCATCCCACTTTTGTGAATTATTTTTCGAAAGTCTGTTGAAAAAAAAGGGGGGTGCAACACGAGGACTTCCCAGGAGGTCACCCATCCTAGTACTACTCTCGCCCAAGCACGCTTAACTGCGGAGTTCTGATGGGATCCGGTGCATTAGTGCTGGTATGATCACATCCATCAAGCTACCTGCAGAAAATTCATATAATCATGTTTCGAACCAGCTGCTTCCGCTCGGTCCCCATGCGTACCGGCGATCCGATCGATACCCATTGCTACGCGATGGGGTGGGGCCGTTTATGCCAAAATTCCACTCCGATGCGACCTTTTTGTTAAGAGAAATGATTTTTCACACGTACCGATCCACCGAAGGTACCGAAAGTATCTCCCGAGTAATTATATGTTTTTGTTTTCAATTAATTATTTTAAAAGTTTTTTTAAATGAGGGCGTGGCCTTTGTATTAATTTTTTTCGGAGATGGTTTTCGGCAGATGCTGCATCCCACTTTTGTGAATTATTTTTCGAAAGTCTGTTGAAAAAAAGGGGGGGTGCAACACGAGGACTTCCCAGGAGGTCACCCATCCTAGTACTACTCTCGCCCAAGCACGCTTAACTGCGGAGTTCTGATGGGATCCGGTGCATTAGTGCTGGTATGATCGCATCCATCAAGCTACCTGCAGAAAATTCATATAATCATGTTGCGAACCAGCTGCTTCCGCTCGGTCCCCGTGCGTACCGGCGATCCGATCGATACCCATTGCTACGCGATGGGGTGGGGCCGTTTATGCCAAAATTCCACTCCGATGCGACCTTTTTGTTAAGAGAAATGATTTTTCACACGTACCGATCCACCGAAGGTACCGAAAGTATCTCCCGAGTAATTATATGTTTTTGTTTTCAATTAATTATTTTAAAAGTTTTTTTAAATGAGGGCGTGGCCTTTGTATTAATTTTTTTCGGAGATGGTTTTCGGCAGATGCTGCATCCCACTTTTGTGAATTATTTTTCGAAAGTCTGTTGAAAAAAAGGGGGGGTGCAACACGAGGACTTCCCAGGAGGTCACCCATCCTAGTACTACTCTCGCCCAAGCACGCTTAACTGCGGAGTTCTGATGGGATCCGGTGCATTAGTGCTGGTATGATCGCATCCATCAAGCTACCTGCAGAAAATTCATATAATCATGTTGCGAACCAGCTGCTTCCGCTCGGTCCCCGTGCGTACCGGCGATCCGATCGATACCCATTGCTACGCGATGGGGTGGGGCCGTTTATGCCAAAATTCCACTCCGATGCGACCTTTTTGTTAAGAGAAATGATTTTTCACACGTACCGATCCACCGAAGGTACCGAAAGTATCTCCCGAGTAATTATATGTTTTTGTTTTCAATTAATTATTTTAAAAGTTTTTTTAAACGAGGGCGTGGCCTTTGTATTAATTTTTTTCGGAGATGGTTTTCGGCAGATGCTGCATCCCACTTTTGTGAATTATTTTTCGAAAGTCTGTTGAAAAAAAGGGGGGGTGCAACACGAGGACTTCCCAGGAGGTCACCCATCCTAGTACTACTCTCGCCCAAGCACGCTTAACTGCGGAGTTCTGATGGGATCCGGTGCATTAGTGCTGGTATGATCGCATCCATCAAGCTACCTGCAGAAAATTCATATAATCATGTTGCGAACCAGCTGCTTCCGCTCGGTCCCCGTGCGTACCGACGATCCGATCGATACCCATCGCTACGCGATGGGGTGGGGCCGTTTATGCCAAAATTCCACTCCGATGCGACCTTTTTGTTAAGAGAAATGATTTTTCACACGTACCGATCCACCGAAGGTACCGAAAGTATCTCCCGAGTAATTATATGTTTTTGTTTTCAATTAATTATTTTAAAAGTTTTTTTAAATGAGGGCGTGGCCTTTGTATTAATTTTTTTCGGAGATGGTTTTCGGCAGATGCTGCATCCCACTTTTGTGAATTATTTTTCGAAAGTCTGTTGAAAAAAAAGGGGGGTGCAACACGAGGACTTCCCAGGAGGTCACCCATCCTAGTACTACTCTCGCCCAAGCACGCTTAACTGCGGAGTTCTGATGGGATCCGGTGCATTAGTGCTGGTATGATCACATCCATCAAGCTACCTGCAGAAAATTCATATAATCATGTTTCGAACCAGCTGCTTCCGCTCGGTCCCCATGCGTACCGGCGATCCGATCGATACCCATTGCTACGCGATGGGGTGGGGCCGTTTATGCCAAAATTCCACTCCGATGCGACCTTTTTGTTAAGAGAAATGATTTTTCACACGTACCGATCCACCGAAGGTACCGAAAGTATCTGCCGAGCCATTATATGTTTTTTTTTTTTTCAATTAATGATTTTAAAAGTTTTTTTAAATGAGGGCGTGGCCTTTGTATTAATTTTTCTCGGAGATGGTTTTCGGCAGATGCTGCATCCCACTTTTGTGAATTATTTTTCGAAAGTCTGTTGAAAAAAAGGGGGGGTGCAACACGAGGACTTCCCAGGAGGTCACCCATCCTAGTACTACTCTCGCCCAAGCACGCTTAACTGCGGAGTTCTGATGGGATCCGGTGCATTAGTGCTGGTATGATCGCATCCATCAAGCTACCTGCAGAAAATTCATATAATCATGTTGCGAACCAGCTGCTTCCGCTCGGTCCCCGTGCTTACCGGCGATCCGATCGATACCCATTGCTACGCGATGGGGTGGGGCCGTTTATGCCAAAATTCCACTCCGATGCGACCTTTTTGTTAAGAGAAATGATTTTTCACACGTACCGATCCACCGAAGGTACCGAAAGTATCTGCCGAGCCATTATATGTTTTTTTTTTTCAATTAATGATTTTAAAAGTTTTTTTAAATGAGGGCGTGGCCTTTGTATTAATTTTTCTCGGAGATGGTTTTCGGCAGATGCTGCATCCCACTTTTGTGAATTATTTTTCGAAAGTCTGTTGAAAAAAAGGGGGGGTGCAACACGAGGACTTCCCAGGAGGTCACCCATCCTAGTACTACTCTCGCCCAAGCACGCTTAACTGCGGAGTTCTGATGGGATCCGGTGCATTAGTGCTGGTATGATCGCATCCATCAAGCTACCTGCAGAAAATTCATATAATCATGTTGCGAACCAGCTGCTTCCGCTCGGTCCCCGTGCGTACCGGCGATCCGATCGATACCCATTGCTACGCGATGGGGTGGGGCCGTTTATGCCAAAATTCCACTCCGATGCGACCTTTTTGTTAAGAGAAATGATTTTTCACACGTACCGATCCACCGAAGGTACCGAAAGTATCTCCCGAGTAATTATATGTTTTTGTTTTCAATTAATTATTTTAAAAGTTTTTTTAAATGAGGGCGTGGCCTTTGTATTAATTTTTTTCGGAGATGGTTTTCGGTAGATGCTGCATCCCACTTTTGTGAATTATTTTTCGAAAGTCTGTTGAAAAAAAAGGGGGGTGCAACACGAGGACTTCCTAGGAGGTCACCCATCCTAGTACTACTCTCGCCCAAGCACGCTTAACTGCGGAGTTCTGATGGGATCCGGTGCATTAGTGCTGGTATGATCGCATCCATCAAGCTACCTGCAGAAAATTCATATAATCATGTTGCGAACCAGCTGCTTCCGCTCGGTCCCCATGCGTACCGGCGATCCGATCGATACCCATTGCTACGCGATGGGGTGGGGCCGTTTATGCCAAAATTCCACTCCGATGCGACCTTTTTGTTAAGAGAAATGATTTTTCACACGTACCGATCCACCGAAGGTACCGAAAGTATCTCCCGAGTAATTATATGTTTTTGTTTTCAATTAATTATTTTAAAAGTTTTTTTAAATGAGGGCGTGGCCTTTGTATTAATTTTTTTCGGAGATGGTTTTCGGCAGATGCTGCATCCCACTTTTGTGAATTATTTTTCGAAAGTCTGTTGAAAAAAAGGGGGGGGTGCAACACGAGGACTTCCCAGGAGGTCACCCATCCTAGTACTACTCTCGCCCAAGCACGCTTAACTGCGGAGTTCTGATGGGATCCGGTGCATTAGTGCTGGTATGATCGCATCCATCAAGCTACCTGCAGAAAATTCATATAATCATGTTGCGAACCAGCTGCTTCCGCTCGGTCCCCGTGCGTACCGGCGATCCGATCGATACCCATTGCTACGCGATGGGGTGGGGCCGTTTATGCCAAAATTCCACTCCGATGCGACCTTTTTGTTAAGAGAAATGATTTTTCACACGTACCGATCCACCGAAGGTACCGAAAGTATCTGCCGAGCCATTATATGTTTTTTTTTTTTCAATTAATGATTTTAAAAGTTTTTTTAAATGAGGGCGTGGCCTTTGTATTAATTTTTCTCGGAGATGGTTTTCGGCAGATGCTGCATCCCACTTTTGTGAATTATTTTTCGAAAGTCTGTTGAAAAAAAGGGGGGGTGCAACACGAGGACTTCCCAGGAGGTCACCCATCCTAGTACTACTCTCGCCCAAGCACGCTTAACTGCGGAGTTCTGATGGGATCCGGTGCATTAGTGCTGGTATGATCGCATCCATCAAGCTACCTGCAGAAAATTCATATAATCATGTTGCGAACCAGCTGCTTCCGCTCGGTCCCCATGCGTACCGGCGATCCGATCGATACCCATTGCTACGCGATGGGGTGGGGCCGTTTATGCCAAAATTCCACTCCGATGCGACCTTTTTGTTAAGAGAAATGATTTTTCACACGTACCGATCCACCGAAGGTACCGAAAGTATCTCCCGAGTAATTATATGTTTTTGTTTTCAATTAATTATTTTAAAAGTTTTTTTAAATGAGGGCGTGGCCTTTGTATTAATTTTTTTCGGAGATGGTTTTCGGCAGATGCTGCATCCCACTTTTGTGAATTATTTTTCGAAAGTCTGTTGAAAAAAAGGGGGGGTGCAACACGAGGACTTCCCAGGAGGTCACCCATCCTAGTACTACTCTCGCCCAAGCACGCTTAACTGCGGAGTTCTGATGGGATCCGGTGCATTAGTGCTGGTATGATCGCATCCATCAAGCTACCTGCAGAAACTTCATATAATCATGTTGCGAACCAGCTGCTTCCGCTCGGTCCCCGTGCGTACCGGCGATCCGATCGATACCCATTGCTACGCGATGGGGTGGGGCCGTTTATGCCAAAATTCCACTCCGATGCGACCTTTTTGTTAAGAGAAATGATTTTTCACACGTACCGATCCACCGAAGGTACCGAAAGTATCTCCCGAGTAATTATATGTTTTTGTTTTCAATTAATTATTTTAAAAGTTTTTTTAAATGAGGGCGTGGCCTTTGTATTAATTTTTTTCGGAGATGGTTTTCGGCAGATGCTGCATCCCACTTTTGTGAATTATTTTTCGAAAGTCTGTTGAAAAAAAGGGGGGGTGCAACACGAGGACTTCCCAGGAGGTCACCCATCCTAGTACTACTCTCGCCCAAGCACGCTTAACTGCGGAGTTCTGATGGGATCCGGTGCATTAGTGCTGGTATGATCGCATCCATCAAGCTACCTGCAGAAAATTCATATAATCATGTTGCGAACCAGCTGCTTCCGCTCGGTCCCCGTGCTTACCGGCGATCCGATCGATACCCATTGCTACGCGATGGGGTGGGGCCGTTTATGCCAAAATTCCACTCCGATGCGACCTTTTTGTTAAGAGAAATGATTTTTCACACGTACCGATCCACCGAAGGTACCGAAAGTATCTGCCGAGCCATTATATGTTTTTTTTTTTCAATTAATGATTTTAAAAGTTTTTTTAAATGAGGGCGTGGCCTTTGTATTAATTTTTCTCGGAGATGGTTTTCGGCAGATGCTGCATCCCACTTTTGTGAATTATTTTTCGAAAGTCTGTTGAAAAAAAGGGGGGGTGCAACACGAGGACTTCCCAGGAGGTCACCCATCCTAGTACTACTCTCGCCCAAGCACGCTTAACTGCGGAGTTCTGATGGGATCCGGTGCATTAGTGCTGGTATGATCGCATCCATCAAGCTACCTGCAGAAAATTCATATAATCATGTTGCGAACCAGCTGCTTCCGCTCGGTCCCCGTGCGTACCGGCGATCCGATCGATACCCATTGCTACGCGATGGGGTGGGGCCGTTTATGCCAAAATTCCACTCCGATGCGACCTTTTTGTTAAGAGAAATGATTTTTCACACGTACCGATCCACCGAAGGTACCGAAAGTATCTCCCGAGTAATTATATGTTTTTGTTTTCAATTAATTATTTTAAAAGTTTTTTTAAATGAGGGCGTGGCCTTTGTATTAATTTTTTTCGGAGATGGTTTTCGGTAGATGCTGCATCCCACTTTTGTGAATTATTTTTCGAAAGTCTGTTGAAAAAAAAGGGGGGTGCAACACGAGGACTTCCTAGGAGGTCACCCATCCTAGTACTACTCTCGCCCAAGCACGCTTAACTGCGGAGTTCTGATGGGATCCGGTGCATTAGTGCTGGTATGATCGCATCCATCAAGCTACCTGCAGAAAATTCATATAATCATGTTGCGAACCAGCTGCTTCCGCTCGGTCCCCATGCGTACCGGCGATCCGATCGATACCCATTGCTACGCGATGGGGTGGGGCCGTTTATGCCAAAATTCCACTCCGATGCGACCTTTTTGTTAAGAGAAATGATTTTTCACACGTACCGATCCACCGAAGGTACCGAAAGTATCTCCCGAGTAATTATATGTTTTTGTTTTCAATTAATTATTTTAAAAGTTTTTTTAAATGAGGGCGTGGCCTTTGTATTAATTTTTTTCGGAGATGGTTTTCGGCAGATGCTGCATCCCACTTTTGTGAATTATTTTTCGAAAGTCTGTTGAAAAAAAGGGGGGGGTGCAACACGAGGACTTCCCAGGAGGTCACCCATCCTAGTACTACTCTCGCCCAAGCACGCTTAACTGCGGAGTTCTGATGGGATCCGGTGCATTAGTGCTGGTATGATCGCATCCATCAAGCTACCTGCAGAAAATTCATATAATCATGTTGCGAACCAGCTGCTTCCGCTCGGTCCCCGTGCGTACCGGCGATCCGATCGATACCCATTGCTACGCGATGGGGTGGGGCCGTTTATGCCAAAATTCCACTCCGATGCGACCTTTTTGTTAAGAGAAATGATTTTTCACACGTACCGATCCACCGAAGGTACCGAAAGTATCTGCCGAGCCATTATATGTTTTTTTTTTTTCAATTAATGATTTTAAAAGTTTTTTTAAATGAGGGCGTGGCCTTTGTATTAATTTTTCTCGGAGATGGTTTTCGGCAGATGCTGCATCCCACTTTTGTGAATTATTTTTCGAAAGTCTGTTGAAAAAAAGGGGGGGTGCAACACGAGGACTTCCCAGGAGGTCACCCATCCTAGTACTACTCTCGCCCAAGCACGCTTAACTGCGGAGTTCTGATGGGATCCGGTGCATTAGTGCTGGTATGATCGCATCCATCAAGCTACCTGCAGAAAATTCATATAATCATGTTGCGAACCAGCTGCTTCCGCTCGGTCCCCATGCGTACCGGCGATCCGATCGATACCCATTGCTACGCGATGGGGTGGGGCCGTTTATGCCAAAATTCCACTCCGATGCGACCTTTTTGTTAAGAGAAATGATTTTTCACACGTACCGATCCACCGAAGGTACCGAAAGTATCTCCCGAGTAATTATATGTTTTTGTTTTCAATTAATTATTTTAAAAGTTTTTTTAAATGAGGGCGTGGCCTTTGTATTAATTTTTTTCGGAGATGGTTTTCGGCAGATGCTGCATCCCACTTTTGTGAATTATTTTTCGAAAGTCTGTTGAAAAAAAGGGGGGGTGCAACACGAGGACTTCCCAGGAGGTCACCCATCCTAGTACTACTCTCGCCCAAGCACGCTTAACTGCGGAGTTCTGATGGGATCCGGTGCATTAGTGCTGGTATGATCGCATCCATCAAGCTACCTGCAGAAACTTCATATAATCATGTTGCGAACCAGCTGCTTCCGCTCGGTCCCCGTGCGTACCGGCGATCCGATCGATACCCATTGCTACGCGATGGGGTGGGGCCGTTTATGCCAAAATTCCACTCCGATGCGACCTTTTTGTTAAGAGAAATGATTTTTCACACGTACCGATCCACCGAAGGTACCGAAAGTATCTCCCGAGTAATTATATGTTTTTGTTTTCAATTAATTATTTTAAAAGTTTTTTTAAATGAGGGCGTGGCCTTTGTATTAATTTTTTTCGGAGATGGTTTTCGGCAGATGCTGCATCCCACTTTTGTGAATTATTTTTCGAAAGTCTGTTGAAAAAAAGGGGGGGTGCAACACGAGGACTTCCCAGGAGGTCACCCATCCTAGTACTACTCTCGCCCAAGCACGCTTAACTGCGGAGTTCTGATGGGATCCGGTGCATTAGTGCTGGTATGATCGCATCCATCAAGCTACCTGCAGAAAATTCATATAATCATGTTGCGAACCAGCTGCTTCCGCTCGGTCCCCGTGCGTACCGGCGATCCGATCGATACCCATTGCTACGCGATGGGGTGGGGCCGTTTATGCCAAAATTCCACTCCGATGCGACCTTTTTGTTAAGAGAAATGATTTTTCACACGTACCGATCCACCGAAGGTACCGAAAGTATCTCCCGAGTAATTATATGTTTTTGTTTTCAATTAATTATTTTAAAAGTTTTTTTAAATGAGGGCGTGGCCTTTGTATTAATTTTTTTCGGAGATGGTTTTCGGCAGATGCTGCATCCCACTTTTGTGAATTATTTTTCGAAAGTCTGTTGAAAAAAAGGGGGGGTGCAACACGAGGACTTCCCAGGAGGTCACCCATCCTAGTACTACTCTCGCCCAAGCACGCTTAACTGCGGAGTTCTGATGGGATCCGGTGCATTAGTGCTGGTATGATCGCATCCATCAAGCTACCTGCAGAAAATTCATATAATCATGTTGCGAACCAGCTGCTTCCGCTCGGTCCCCGTGCGTACCGGCGATCCGATCGATACCCATTGCTACGCGATGGGGTGGGGCCGTTTATGCCAAAATTCCACTCCGATGCGACCTTTTTGTTAAGAGAAATGATTTTTCACACGTACCGATCCACCGAAGGTACCGAAAGTATCTCCCGAGTAATTATATGTTTTTGTTTTCAATTAATTATTTTAAAAGTTTTTTTAAATGAGGGCGTGGCCTTTGTATTAATTTTTTTCGGAGATGGTTTTCGGCAGATGCTGCATCCCACTTTTGTGAATTATTTTTCGAAAGTCTGTTGAAAAAAAGGGGGGGTGCAACACGAGGACTTCCCAGGAGGTCACCCATCCTAGTACTACTCTCGCCCAAGCACGCTTAACTGCGGAGTTCTGATGGGATCCGGTGCATTAGTGCTGGTATGATCGCATCCATCAAGCTACCTGCAGAAAATTCATATAATCATGTTGCGAACCAGCTGCTTCCGCTCGGTCCCCGTGCGTACCGGCGATCCGATCGATACCCATTGCTACGCGATGGGGTGGGGCCGTTTATGCCAAAATTCCACTCCGATGCGACCTTTTTGTTAAGAGAAATGATTTTTCACACGTACCGATCCACCGAAGGTACCGAAAGTATCTCCCGAGTAATTATATGTTTTTGTTTTCAATTAATTATTTTAAAAGTTTTTTTAAATGAGGGCGTGGCCTTTGTATTAATTTTTTTCGGAGATGGTTTTCGGCAGATGCTGCATCCCACTTTTGTGAATTATTTTTCGAAAGTCTGTTGAAAAAAAGGGGGGGTGCAACACGAGGACTTCCCAGGAGGTCACCCATCCTAGTACTACTCTCGCCCAAGCACGCTTAACTGCGGAGTTCTGATGGGATCCGGTGCATTAGTGCTGGTATGATCGCATCCATCAAGCTACCTGCAGAAAATTCATATAATCATGTTGCGAACCAGCTGCTTCCGCTCGGTCCCCGTGCGTACCGGCGATCCGATCGATACCCATTGCTACGCGATGGGGTGGGGCCGTTTATGCCAAAATTCCACTCCGATGCGACCTTTTTGTTAAGAGAAATGATTTTTCACACGTACCGATCCACCGAAGGTACCGAAAGTATCTCCCGAGTAATTATATGTTTTTGTTTTCAATTAATTATTTTAAAAGTTTTTTTAAACGAGGGCGTGGCCTTTGTATTAATTTTTTTCGGAGATGGTTTTCGGCAGATGCTGCATCCCACTTTTGTGAATTATTTTTCGAAAGTCTGTTGAAAAAAAGGGGGGGTGCAACACGAGGACTTCCCAGGAGGTCACCCATCCTAGTACTACTCTCGCCCAAGCACGCTTAACTGCGGAGTTCTGATGGGATCCGGTGCATTAGTGCTGGTATGATCGCATCCATCAAGCTACCTGCAGAAAATTCATATAATCATGTTGCGAACCAGCTGCTTCCGCTCGGTCCCCGTGCGTACCGACGATCCGATCGATACCCATCGCTACGCGATGGGGTGGGGCCGTTTATGCCAAAATTCCACTCCGATGCGACCTTTTTGTTAAGAGAAATGATTTTTCACACGTACCGATCCACCGAAGGTACCGAAAGTATCTCCCGAGTAATTATATGTTTTTGTTTTCAATTAATTATTTTAAAAGTTTTTTTAAATGAGGGCGTGGCCTTTGTATTAATTTTTTTCGGAGATGGTTTTCGGCAGATGCTGCATCCCACTTTTGTGAATTATTTTTCGAAAGTCTGTTGAAAAAAAAGGGGGGTGCAACACGAGGACTTCCCAGGAGGTCACCCATCCTAGTACTACTCTCGCCCAAGCACGCTTAACTGCGGAGTTCTGATGGGATCCGGTGCATTAGTGCTGGTATGATCACATCCATCAAGCTACCTGCAGAAAATTCATATAATCATGTTTCGAACCAGCTGCTTCCGCTCGGTCCCCATGCGTACCGGCGATCCGATCGATACCCATTGCTACGCGATGGGGTGGGGCCGTTTATGCCAAAATTCCACTCCGATGCGACCTTTTTGTTAAGAGAAATGATTTTTCACACGTACCGATCCACCGAAGGTACCGAAAGTATCTCCCGAGTAATTATATGTTTTTGTTTTCAATTAATTATTTTAAAAGTTTTTTTAAATGAGGGCGTGGCCTTTGTATTAATTTTTTTCGGAGATGGTTTTCGGCAGATGCTGCATCCCACTTTTGTGAATTATTTTTCGAAAGTCTGTTGAAAAAAAGGGGGGGTGCAACACGAGGACTTCCCAGGAGGTCACCCATCCTAGTACTACTCTCGCCCAAGCACGCTTAACTGCGGAGTTCTGATGGGATCCGGTGCATTAGTGCTGGTATGATCGCATCCATCAAGCTACCTGCAGAAAATTCATATAATCATGTTGCGAACCAGCTGCTTCCGCTCGGTCCCCGTGCGTACCGGCGATCCGATCGATACCCATTGCTACGCGATGGGGTGGGGCCGTTTATGCCAAAATTCCACTCCGATGCGACCTTTTTGTTAAGAGAAATGATTTTTCACACGTACCGATCCACCGAAGGTACCGAAAGTATCTCCCGAGTAATTATATGTTTTTGTTTTCAATTAATTATTTTAAAAGTTTTTTTAAATGAGGGCGTGGCCTTTGTATTAATTTTTTTCGGAGATGGTTTTCGGCAGATGCTGCATCCCACTTTTGTGAATTATTTTTCGAAAGTCTGTTGAAAAAAAGGGGGGGTGCAACACGAGGACTTCCCAGGAGGTCACCCATCCTAGTACTACTCTCGCCCAAGCACGCTTAACTGCGGAGTTCTGATGGGATCCGGTGCATTAGTGCTGGTATGATCGCATCCATCAAGCTACCTGCAGAAAATTCATATAATCATGTTGCGAACCAGCTGCTTCCGCTCGGTCCCCGTGCGTACCGGCGATCCGATCGATACCCATTGCTACGCGATGGGGTGGGGCCGTTTATGCCAAAATTCCACTCCGATGCGACCTTTTTGTTAAGAGAAATGATTTTTCACACGTACCGATCCACCGAAGGTACCGAAAGTATCTCCCGAGTAATTATATGTTTTTGTTTTCAATTAATTATTTTAAAAGTTTTTTTAAATGAGGGCGTGGCCTTTGTATTAATTTTTTTCGGAGATGGTTTTCGGCAGATGCTGCATCCCACTTTTGTGAATTATTTTTCGAAAGTCTGTTGAAAAAAAGGGGGGGTGCAACACGAGGACTTCCCAGGAGGTCACCCATCCTAGTACTACTCTCGCCCAAGCACGCTTAACTGCGGAGTTCTGATGGGATCCGGTGCATTAGTGCTGGTATGATCGCATCCATCAAGCTACCTGCAGAAAATTCATATAATCATGTTGCGAACCAGCTGCTTCCGCTCGGTCCCCGTGCGTACCGGCGATCCGATCGATACCCATTGCTACGCGATGGGGTGGGGCCGTTTATGCCAAAATTCCACTCCGATGCGACCTTTTTGTTAAGAGAAATGATTTTTCACACGTACCGATCCACCGAAGGTACCGAAAGTATCTCCCGAGTAATTATATGTTTTTGTTTTCAATTAATTATTTTAAAAGTTTTTTTAAACGAGGGCGTGGCCTTTGTATTAATTTTTTTCGGAGATGGTTTTCGGCAGATGCTGCATCCCACTTTTGTGAATTATTTTTCGAAAGTCTGTTGAAAAAAAAGGGGGGTGCAACACGAGGACTTCCCAGGAGGTCACCCATCCTAGTACTACTCTCGCCCAAGCACGCTTAACTGCGGAGTTCTGATGGGATCCGGTGCATTAGTGCTGGTATGATCGCATCCATCAAGCTACCTGCAGAAAATTCATATAATCATGTTGCGAACCAGCTGCTTCCGCTCGGTCCCCGTGCGTACGGACGATCCGATCGATACCCATCGCTACGCGATGGGGTGGGGCCGTTTATGCCAAAATTCCACTCCGATGCGACCTTTTTGTTAAGAGAAATGATTTTTCACACGTACCGATCCACCGAAGGTACCGAAAGTATCTCCCGAGTAATTATATGTTTTTGTTTTCAATTAATTATTTTAAAAGTTTTTTTAAATGAGGGCGTGGCCTTTGTATTAATTTTTTTCGGAGATGGTTTTCGGCAGATGCTGCATCCCACTTTTGTGAATTATTTTTCGAAAGTCTGTTGAAAAAAAAGGGGGGTGCAACACGAGGACTTCCCAGGAGGTCACCCATCCTAGTACTACTCTCGCCCAAGCACGCTTAACTGCGGAGTTCTGATGGGATCCGGTGCATTAGTGCTGGTATGATCACATCCATCAAGCTACCTGCAGAAAATTCATATAATCATGTTTCGAACCAGCTGCTTCCGCTCGGTCCCCATGCGTACCGGCGATCCGATCGATACCCATTGCTACGCGATGGGGTGGGGCCGTTTATGCCAAAATTCCACTCCGATGCGACCTTTTTGTTAAGAGAAATGATTTTTCACACGTACCGATCCACCGAAGGTACCGAAAGTATCTGCCGAGCCATTATATGTTTTTTTTTTTTCAATTAATGATTTTAAAAGTTTTTTTAAATGAGGGCGAGGCCTTTGTATTAATTTTTCTCGGAGATGGTTTTCGGCAGATGCTGCATCCCACTTTTGTGAATTATTTTTCGAAAGTCTGTTGAAAAAAAGGGGGGGTGCAACACGAGGACTTCCCAGGAGGTCACCCATCCTAGTACTACTCTCGCCCAAGCACGCTTAACTGCGGAGTTCTGATGGGATCCGATGCATTAGTGCTGGTATGATCGCATCCATCAAGCTACCTGCAGAAAATTCATATAATCATGTTGCGAACCATCTGCTTCCGCTCGGTCCCCGTGCGTACCGGCGATCCGATCGATACCCATTGCTACGCGATGGGGTGGGGCCGTTTATGCCAAAATTCCACTCCGATGCGACCTTTTTGTTAAGAGAAATGATTTTTCACACGTACCGATCCACCGAAGGTACCGAAAGTATCTGCCGAGCCATTATATGTTTTTTTTTTTTCAATTAATGATTTTAAAAGTTTTTTTAAATGAGGGCGTGGCCTTTGTATTAATTTTTCTCGGAGATGGTTTTCGGCAGATGCTGCATCCCACTTTTGTGAATTATTTTTCGAAAGTCTGTTGAAAAAAAGGGGGGGTGCAACACGAGGACTTCCCAGGAGGTCACCCATCCTAGTACTACTCTCGCCCAAGCACGCTTAACTGCGGAGTTCTGATGGGATCCGGTGCATTAGTGCTGGTATGATCGCATCCATCAAGCTACCTGCAGAAAATTCATATAATCATGTTGCGAACCAGCTGCTTCCGCTCGGTCCCCGTGCGTACCGGCGATCCGATCGATACCCATTGCTACGCGATGGGGTGGGGCCGTTTATGCCAAAATTCCACTCCGATGCGACCTTTTTGTTAAGAGAAATGATTTTTCACACGTACCGATCCACCGAAGGTACCGAAAGTATCTCCCGAGTAATTATATGTTTTTGTTTTCAATTAATTATTTTAAAAGTTTTTTTAAACGAGGGCGTGGCCTTTGTATTAATTTTTTTCGGAGATGGTTTTCGGCAGATGCTGCATCCCACTTTTGTGAATTATTTTTCGAAAGTCTGTTGAAAAAAAAGGGGGGTGCAACACGAGGACTTCCCAGGAGGTCACCCATCCTAGTACTACTCTCGCCCAAGCACGCTTAACTGCGGAGTTCTGATGGGATCCGGTGCATTAGTGCTGGTATGATCGCATCCATCAAGCTACCTGCAGAAAATTCATATAATCATGTTGCGAACCAGCTGCTTCCGCTCGGTCCCCGTGCGTACCGACGATCCGATCGATACCCATCGCTACGCGATGGGGTGGGGCCGTTTATGCCAAAATTCCACTCCGATGCGACCTTTTTGTTAAGAGAAATGATTTTTCACACGTACCGATCCACCGAAGGTACCGAAAGTATCTCCCGAGTAATTATATGTTTTTGTTTTCAATTAATTATTTTAAAAGTTTTTTTAAATGAGGGCGTGGCCTTTGTATTAATTTTTTTCGGAGATGGTTTTCGGCAGATGCTGCATCCCACTTTTGTGAATTATTTTTCGAAAGTCTGTTGAAAAAAAAGGGGGGTGCAACACGAGGACTTCCCAGGAGGTCACCCATCCTAGTACTACTCTCGCCCAAGCACGCTTAACTGCGGAGTTCTGATGGGATCCGGTGCATTAGTGCTGGTATGATCACATCCATCAAGCTACCTGCAGAAAATTCATATAATCATGTTTCGAACCAGCTGCTTCCGCTCGGTCCCCATGCGTACCGGCGATCCGATCGATACCCATTGCTACGCGATGGGGTGGGGCCGTTTATGCCAAAATTCCACTCCGATGCGACCTTTTTGTTAAGAGAAATGATTTTTCACACGTACCGATCCACCGAAGGTACCGAAAGTATCTGCCGAGCCATTATATGTTTTTTTTTTTTCAATTAATGATTTTAAAAGTTTTTTTAAATGAGGGCGAGGCCTTTGTATTAATTTTTCTCGGAGATGGTTTTCGGCAGATGCTGCATCCCACTTTTGTGAATTATTTTTCGAAAGTCTGTTGAAAAAAAGGGGGGGTGCAACACGAGGACTTCCCAGGAGGTCACCCATCCTAGTACTACTCTCGCCCAAGCACGCTTAACTGCGGAGTTCTGATGGGATCCGATGCATTAGTGCTGGTATGATCGCATCCATCAAGCTACCTGCAGAAAATTCATATAATCATGTTGCGAACCATCTGCTTCCGCTCGGTCCCCGTGCGTACCGGCGATCCGATCGATACCCATTGCTACGCGATGGGGTGGGGCCGTTTATGCCAAAATTCCACTCCGATGCGACCTTTTTGTTAAGAGAAATGATTTTTCACACGTACCGATCCACCGAAGGTACCGAAAGTATCTGCCGAGCCATTATATGTTTTTTTTTTTTCAATTAATGATTTTAAAAGTTTTTTTAAATGAGGGCGTGGCCTTTGTATTAATTTTTCTCGGAGATGGTTTTCGGCAGATGCTGCATCCCACTTTTGTGAATTATTTTTCGAAAGTCTGTTGAAAAAAAGGGGGGGTGCAACACGAGGACTTCCCAGGAGGTCACCCATCCTAGTACTACTCTCGCCCAAGCACGCTTAACTGCGGAGTTCTGATGGGATCCGGTGCATTAGTGCTGGTATGATCGCATCCATCAAGCTACCTGCAGAAAATTCATATAATCATGTTGCGAACCAGCTGCTTCCGCTCGGTCCCCGTGCGTACCGGCGATCCGATCGATACCCATTGCTACGCGATGGGGTGGGGCCGTTTATGCCAAAATTCCACTCCGATGCGACCTTTTTGTTAAGAGAAATGATTTTTCACACGTACCGATCCACCGAAGGTACCGAAAGTATCTCCCGAGTAATTATATGTTTTTGTTTTCAATTAATTATTTTAAAAGTTTTTTTAAATGAGGGCGTGGCCTTTGTATTAATTTTTTTCGGAGATGGTTTTCGGCAGATGCTGCATCCCACTTTTGTGAATTATTTTTCGAAAGTCTGTTGAAAAAAAAGGGGGGTGCAACACGAGGACTTCCCAGGAGGTCACCCATCCTAGTACTACTCTCGCCCAAGCACGCTTAACTGCGGAGTTCTGATGGGATCCGGTGCATTAGTGCTGGTATGATCGCATCCATCAAGCTACCTGCAGAAAATTCATATAATCATGTTGCGAACCAGCTGCTTCCGCTCGGTCCCCATGCGTACCGGCGATCCGATCGATACCCATTGCTACGCGATGGGGTGGGGCCGTTTATGCCAAAATTCCACTCCGATGCGACCTTTTTGTTAAGAGAAATGATTTTTCACACGTACCGATCCACCGAAGGTACCGAAAGTATCTCCCGAGTAATTATATGTTTTTGTTTTCAATTAATTATTTTAAAAGTTTTTTTAAATGAGGGCGTGGCCTTTGTATTAATTTTTTTCGGAGATGGTTTTCGGCAGATGCTGCATCCCACTTTTGTGAATTATTTTTCGAAAGTCTGTTGAAAAAAAGGGGGGGGGTGCAACACGAGGACTTCCCAGGAGGTCACCCATCCTAGTACTACTCTCGCCCAAGCACGCTTAACTGCGGAGTTCTGATGGGATCCGGTGCATTAGTGCTGGTATGATCGCATCCATCAAGCTACCTGCAGAAAATTCATATAATCATGTTGCGAACCAGCTGCTTCCGCTCGGTCCCCGTGCGTACCGGCGATCCGATCGATACCCATTGCTACGCGATGGGGTGGGGCCGTTTATGCCAAAATTCCACTCCGATGCGACCTTTTTGTTAAGAGAAATGATTTTTCACACGTACCGATCCACCGAAGGTACCGAAAGTATCTCCTGAGTAATTATATGTTTTTGTTTTCAATTAATTATTTTAAAAGTTTTTTTAAATGAGGGCGTGGCCTTTGTATTAATTTTTTTCGGAGATGGTTTTCGGCAGATGCTGCATCCCACTTTTGTGAATTATTTTTCGAAAGTCTGTTGAAAAAAAAGGGGGGTGCAACACGAGGACTTCCCAGGAGGTCACCCATCCTAGTACTACTCTCGCCCAAGCACGCTTAACTGCGGAGTTCTGATGGGATCCGGTGCATTAGTCCTGGTATGATCGCATCCATCAAGCTACCTGCAGAAAATTCATATAATCATGTTGCGAACCAGCTGCTTCCGCTCGGTCCCCATGCGTACCGGCGATCCGATCGATACCCATTGCTACGCGATGGGGTGGGGCCGTTTATGCCAAAATTCCACTCCGATGCGACCTTTTTGTTAAGAGAAATGATTTTTCACACGTACCGATCCACCGAAGGTACCGAAAGTATCTCCCGAGTAATTATATGTTTTTGTTTTCAATTAATTATTTTAAAAGTTTTTTTAAATGAGGGCGTGGCCTTTGTATTAATTTTTTTCGGAGATGGTTTTCGGCAGATGCTGCATCCCACTTTTGTGAATTATTTTTCGAAAGTCTGTTGAAAAAAAGGGGGGGTGCAACACGAGGACTTCCCAGGAGGTCACCCATCCTAGTACTACTCTCGCCCAAGCACGCTTAACTGCGGAGTTCTGATGGGATCCGGTGCATTAGTGCTGGTATGATCGCATCCATCAAGCTACCTGCAGAAAATTCATATAATCATGTTGCGAACCAGCTGCTTCCGCTCGGTCCCCGTGCGTACCGGCGATCCGATCGATACCCATTGCTACGCGATGGGGTGGGGCCGTTTATGCCAAAATTCCACTCCGATGCGACCTTTTTGTTAAGAGAAATGATTTTTCACACGTACCGATCCACCGAAGGTACCGAAAGTATCTCCCGAGTAATTATATGTTTTTGTTTTCAATTAATTATTTTAAAAGTTTTTTTAAATGAGGGCGTGGCCTTTGTATTAATTTTTTTCGGAGATGGTTTTCGGCAGATGCTGCATCCCACTTTTGTGAATTATTTTTCGAAAGTCTGTTGAAAAAAAGGGGGGGTGCAACACGAGGACTTCCCAGGAGGTCACCCATCCTAGTACTACTCTCGCCCAAGCACGCTTAACTGCGGAGTTCTGATGGGATCCGGTGCATTAGTGCTGGTATGATCACATCCATCAAGCTACCTGCAGAAAATTCATATAATCATGTTTCGAACCAGCTGCTTCCGCTCGGTCCCCATGCGTACCGGCGATCCGATCGATACCCATTGCTACGCGATGGGGTGGGGCCGTTTATGCCAAAATTCCACTCCGATGCGACCTTTTTGTTAAGAGAAATGATTTTTCACACGTACCGATCCACCGAAGGTACCGAAAGTATCTGCCGAGCCATTATATGTTTTTTTTTTTTTCAATTAATGATTTTAAAAGTTTTTTTAAATGAGGGCGTGGCCTTTGTATTAATTTTTCTCGGAGATGGTTTTCGGCAGATGCTGCATCCCACTTTTGTGAATTATTTTTCGAAAGTCTGTTGAAAAAAAGGGGGGGTGCAACACGAGGACTTCCCAGGAGGTCACCCATCCTAGTACTACTCTCGCCCAAGCACGCTTAACTGCGGAGTTCTGATGGGATCCGGTGCATTAGTGCTGGTATGATCGCATCCATCAAGCTACCTGCAGAAAATTCATATAATCATGTTGCGAACCAGCTGCTTCCGCTCGGTCCCCGTGCGTACCGGCGATCCGATCGATACCCATTGCTACGCGATGGGGTGGGGCCGTTTATGCCAAAATTCCACTCCGATGCGACCTTTTTGTTAAGAGAAATGATTTTTCACACGTACCGATCCACCGAAGGTACCGAAAGTATCTGCCGAGCCATTATATGTTTTTTTTTTTTCAATTAATGATTTTAAAAGTTTTTTTAAATGAGGGCGTGGCCTTTGTATTAATTTTTTTCGGAGATGGTTTTCGGCAGATGCTGCATCCCACTTTTGTGAATTATTTTTCGAAAGTCTGTTGAAAAAAAAGGGGGGTGCAACACGAGGACTTCCCAGGAGGTCACCCATCCTAGTACTACTCTCGCCCAAGCACGCTTAACTGCGGAGTTCTGATGGGATCCGGTGCATTAGTGCTGGTATGATCACATCCATCAAGCTACCTGCAGAAAATTCATATAATCATGTTTCGAACCAGCTGCTTCCGCTCGGTCCCCATGCGTACCGGCGATCCGATCGATACCCATTGCTACGCGATGGGGTGGGGCCGTTTATGCCAAAATTCCACTCCGATGCGACCTTTTTGTTAAGAGAAATGATTTTTCACACGTACCGATCCACCGAAGGTACCGAAAGTATCTCCCGAGTAATTATATGTTTTTGTTTTCAATTAATTATTTTAAAAGTTTTTTTAAATGAGGGCGTGGCCTTTGTATTAATTTTTTTCGGAGATGGTTTTCGGCAGATGCTGCATCCCACTTTTGTGAATTATTTTTCGAAAGTCTGTTGAAAAAAAGGGGGGGTGCAACACGAGGACTTCCCAGGAGGTCACCCATCCTAGTACTACTCTCGCCCAAGCACGCTTAACTGCGGAGTTCTGATGGGATCCGGTGCATTAGTGCTGGTATGATCGCATCCATCAAGCTACCTGCAGAAAATTCATATAATCATGTTGCGAACCAGCTGCTTCCGCTCGGTCCCCGTGCGTACCGGCGATCCGATCGATACCCATTGCTACGCGATGGGGTGGGGCCGTTTATGCCAAAATTCCACTCCGATGCGACCTTTTTGTTAAGAGAAATGATTTTTCACACGTACCGATCCACCGAAGGTACCGAAAGTATCTCCCGAGTAATTATATGTTTTTGTTTTCAATTAATTATTTTAAAAGTTTTTTTAAATGAGGGCGTGGCCTTTGTATTAATTTTTTTCGGAGATGGTTTTCGGCAGATGCTGCATCCCACTTTTGTGAATTATTTTTCGAAAGTCTGTTGAAAAAAAGGGGGGGTGCAACACGAGGACTTCCCAGGAGGTCACCCATCCTAGTACTACTCTCGCCCAAGCACGCTTAACTGCGGAGTTCTGATGGGATCCGGTGCATTAGTGCTGGTATGATCACATCCATCAAGCTACCTGCAGAAAATTCATATAATCATGTTTCGAACCAGCTGCTTCCGCTCGGTCCCCATGCGTACCGGCGATCCGATCGATACCCATTGCTACGCGATGGGGTGGGGCCGTTTATGCCAAAATTCCACTCCGATGCGACCTTTTTGTTAAGAGAAATGATTTTTCACACGTACCGATCCACCGAAGGTACCGAAAGTATCTGCCGAGCCATTATATGTTTTTTTTTTTTTCAATTAATGATTTTAAAAGTTTTTTTAAATGAGGGCGTGGCCTTTGTATTAATTTTTCTCGGAGATGGTTTTCGGCAGATGCTGCATCCCACTTTTGTGAATTATTTTTCGAAAGTCTGTTGAAAAAAAGGGGGGGTGCAACATGAGGACTTCCCAGGAGGTCACCCATCCTAGTACTACTCTCGCCCAAGCACGCTTAACTGCGGAGTTCTGATGGGATCCGGTGCATTAGTGCTGGTATGATCGCATCCATCAAGCTACCTGCAGAAAATTCATATAATCATGTTGCGAACCAGCTGCTTCCGCTCGGTCCCCGTGCGTACCGGCGATCCGATCGATACCCATTGCTACGCGATGGGGTGGGGCCGTTTATGCCAAAATTCCACTCCGATGCGACCTTTTTGTTAAGAGAAATGATTTTTCACACGTACCGATCCACCGAAGGTACCGAAAGTATCTGCCGAGCCATTATATGTTTTTTTTTTTTCAATTAATGATTTTAAAAGTTTTTTTAAATGAGGGCGTGGCCTTTGTATTAATTTTTCTCGGAGATGGTTTTCGGCAGATGCTGCATCCCACTTTTGTGAATTATTTTTCGAAAGTCTGTTGAAAAAAAGGGGGGGTGCAACACGAGGACTTCCCAGGAGGTCACCCATCCTAGTACTACTCTCGCCCAACCACGCTTAACTGCGGAGTTCTGATGGGATCCGGTGCATTAGTGCTGGTATGATCGCATCCATCAAGCTACCTGCAGAAAATTCATATAATCATGTTGCGAACCAGCTGCTTCCGCTCGGTCCCCGTGCGTACCGGCGATCCGATCGATACCCATTGCTACGCGATGGGGTGGGGCCGTTTATGCCAAAATTCCACTCCGATGCGACCTTTTTGTTAAGAGAAATGATTTTTCACACGTACCGATCCACCGAAGGTACCGAAAGTATCTCCCGAGTAATTATATGTTTTTGTTTTCAATTAATTATTTTAAAAGTTTTTTTAAATGAGGGCGTGGCCTTTGTATTAATTTTTTTCGGAGATGGTTTTCGGCAGATGCTGCATCCCACTTTTGTGAATTATTTTTCGAAAGTCTGTTGAAAAAAAGGGGGGGTGCAACACGAGGACTTCCCAGGAGGTCACCCATCCTAGTACTACTCTCGCCCAAGCACGCTTAACTGCGGAGTTCTGATGGGATCCGGTGCATTAGTGCTGGTATGATCGCATCCATCAAGCTACCTGCAGAAAATTCATATAATCATGTTGCGAACCAGCTGCTTCCGCTCGGTCCCCGTGCGTACCGGCGATCCGATCGATACCCATTGCTACGCGATGGGGTGGGGCCGTTTATGCCAAAATTCCACTCCGATGCGACCTTTTTGTTAAGAGAAATGATTTTTCACACGTACCGATCCACCGAAGGTACCGAAAGTATCTCCCGAGTAATTATATGTTTTTGTTTTCAATTAATTATTTTAAAAGTTTTTTTAAATGAGGGCGTGGCCTTTGTATTAATTTTTTTCGGAGATGGTTTTCGGCAGATGCTGCATCCCACTTTTGTGAATTATTTTTCGAAAGTCTGTTGAAAAAAAAGGGGGGTGCAACACGAGGACTTCCCAGGAGGTCACCCATCCTAGTACTACTCTCGCCCAAGCACGCTTAACTGCGGAGTTCTGATGGGATCCGGTGCATTAGTGCTGGTATGATCGCATCCATCAAGCTACCTGCAGAAAATTCATATAATCATGTTTCGAACCAGCTGCTTCCGCTCGGTCCCCATGCGTACCGGCGATCCGATCGATACCCATTGCTACGCGATGGGGTGGGGCCGTTTATGCCAAAATTCCACTCCGATGCGACCTTTTTGTTAAGAGAAATGATTTTTCACACGTACCGATCCACCGAAGGTACCGAATGTATCTGCCGAGCCATTATATGTTTTTTTTTTTTTCAATTAATGATTTTAAAAGTTTTTTTAAATGAGGGCGTGGCCTTTGTATTAATTTTTCTCGGAGATGGTTTTCGGCAGATGCTGCATCCCACTTTTGTGAATTATTTTTCGAAAGTCTGTTGAAAAAAAGGGGGGGTGCAACACGAGGACTTCCCAGGAGGTCACCCATCCTAGTACTACTCTCGCCCAAGCACGCTTAACTGCGGAGTTCTGATGGGATCCGGTGCATTAGTGCTGGTATGATCGCATCCATCAAGCTACCTGCAGAAAATTCATATAATCATGTTGCGAACCAGCTGCTTCTGCTCGGTCCCCGTGCGTACCGGCGATCCGATCGATACCCATTGCTACGCGATGGGGTGGGGCCGTTTATGCCAAAATTCCACTCCGATGCGACCTTTTTGTTAAGAGAAATGATTTTTCACACGTACCGATCCACCGAAGGTACCGAAAGTATCTCCCGAGTAATTATATGTTTTTGTTTTCAATTAATTATTTTAAAAGTTTTTTTAAATGAGGGCGTGGCCTTTGTATTAATTTTTTTCGGAGATGGTTTTCGGCAGATGCTGCATCCCACTTTTGTGAATTATTTTTCGAAAGTCTGTTGAAAAAAAAGGGGGGTGCAACACGAGGACTTCCCAGGAGGTCACCCATCCTAGTACTACTCTCGCCCAAGCACGCTTAACTGCGGAGTTCTGATGGGATCCGGTGCATTAGTGCTGGTATGATCACATCCATCAAGCTACCTGCAGAAAATTCATATAATCATGTTTCGAACCAGCTGCTTCCGCTCGGTCCCCATGCGTACCGGCGATCCGATCGATACCCATTGCTACGCGATGGGGTGGGGCCGTTTATGCCAAAATTCCACTCCGATGCGACCTTTTTGTTAAGAGAAATGATTTTTCACACGTACCGATCCACCGAAGGTACCGAAAGTATCTGCCGAGCCATTATATGTTTTTTTTTTTTTCAATTAATGATTTTAAAAGTTTTTTTAAATGAGGGTGTGGCCTTTGTATTAATTTTTCTCGGAGATGGTTTTCGGCAGATGCTGCATCCCACTTTTGTGAATTATTTTTCGAAAGTCTGTTGAAAAAAAGGGGGGGTGCAACACGAGGACTTCCCAGGAGGTCACCCATCCTAGTACTACTCTCGCCCAAGCACGCTTAACTGCGGAGTTCTGATGGGATCCGGTGCATTAGTGCTGGTATGATCGCATCCATCAAGCTACCTGCAGAAAATTCATATAATCATGTTGCGAACCAGCTGCTTCCGCTCGGTCCCCGTGCGTACCGGCGATCCGATCGATACCCATTGCTACGCGATGGGGTGGGGCCGTTTATGCCAAAATTCCACTCCGATGCGACCTTTTTGTTAAGAGAAATGATTTTTCACACGTACCGATCCACCGAAGGTACCGAAAGTATCTCCCGAGTAATTATATGTTTTTGTTTTCAATTAATTATTTTAAAAGTTTTTTTAAATGAGGGCGTGGCCTTTGTATTAATTTTTTTCGGAGATGGTTTTCGGCAGATGCTGCATCCCACTTTTGTGAATTATTTTTCGAAAGTCTGTTGAAAAAAAAGGGGGGTGCAACACGAGGACTTCCCAGGAGGTCACCCATCCTAGTACTACTCTCGCCCAAGCACGCTTAACTGCGGAGTTCTGATGGGATCCGGTGCATTGGTGCTGGTATGATCGCATCCATCAAGCTACCTGCAGAAAATTCATATAATCATGTTTCGAACCAGCTGCTTCCGCTCGGTCCCCATGCGTACCGGCGATCCGATCGATACCCATCGCTACGCGATGGGGTGGGGCCGTTTATGCCAAAATTCCACTCCGATGCGACCTTTTTGTTAAGAGAAATGATTTTTCACACGTACCGATCCACCGAAGGTATCGAAAGTATCTCCCGAGTCCTTATATGTTTTTTTTTTTCAATTAATGATTTTAAATGTGTTTTTAAATGGGGGCGTGGCCTTTGTATTAATTTTTTTCGGAGATGGTTTTCGGCAGATGCTGCATCCCACTTTTGTGTATTATTTTTCGAAAGTCTGTTGAAAAAAAGGGGGGTGCAACACGAGGACTTCCCAGGAGGTCACCCATCCTAGTACTACTCTCGCCCAAGCACGCTTGACTGCGGAGTTCTGATGGGATCCGGTGCATTAGTGCTGGTATGATCACATCCATCAAGCTACCTGCAGAAAATTCATATAATCATGTTTCGAACCAGCTGCTTCCGCTCGGTCCCCATGCGTACCGGCGATCCGATCGATACCCATTGCTACGCGATGGGGTGGGGCCGTTTATGCCAAAATTCCACTCCGATGCGACCTTTTTGTTAAGAGAAATGATTTTTCACACGTACCGATCCACCGAAGGTACCGAATGTATCTGCCGAGCCATTATATGTTTTTTTTTTTTTCAATTAATGATTTTAAAAGTTTTTTTAAATGAGGGCGTGGCCTTTGTATTAATTTTTCTCGGAGATGGTTTTCGGCAGATGCTGCATCCCACTTTTGTGAATTATTTTTCGAAAGTCTGTTGAAAAAAAGGGGGGGTGCAACACGAGGACTTCCCTGGAGGTCACCCATCCTAGTACTACTCTCGCCCAAGCACGCTTAACTGCGGAGTTCTGATGGGATCCGGTGCATTAGTGCTGGTATGATCGCATCCATCAAGCTACCTGCAGAAAATTCATATAATCATGTTGCGAACCAGCTGCTTCCGCTCGGTCCCCGTGCGTACCGGCGATCCGATCGATACCCATTGCTACGCGATGGGGTGGGGCCGTTTATGCCAAAATTCCACTCCGATGCGACCTTTTTGTTAAGAGAAATGATTTTTCACACGTACCGATCCACCGAAGGTACCGAAAGTATCTCCCGAGTAATTATATGTTTTTGTTTTCAATTAATTATTTTAAAAGTTTTTTTAAATGAGGGCGTGGCCTTTGTATTAATTTTTTTCGGAGATGGTTTTCGGCAGATGCTGCATCCCACTTTTGTGAATTATTTTTCGAAAGTCTGTTGAAAAAAAAGGGGGGTGCAACACGAGGACTTCCCAGGAGGTCACCCATCCTAGTACTACTCTCGCCCAAGCACGCTTAACTGCGGAGTTCTGATGGGATCCGGTGCATTGGTGCTGGTATGATCGCATCCATCAAGCTACCTGCAGAAAATTCATATAATCATGTTGCGAACCAGCTGCTTCCGCTCGGTCCCCGTGCGTACCGGCGATCCGATCGATACCCATTGCTACGCGATGGGGTGGGGCCGTTTATGCCAAAATTCCACTCCGATGCGACCTTTTTGTTAAGAGAAATGATTTTTCACACGTACCGATCCACCGAAGGTACCGAAAGTATCTCCGGAGTAATTATATGTTTTTGTTTTCAATTAATTATTTTAAAAGTTTTTTTAAATGAGGGCGTGGCCTTTGTATTAATTTTTTTCGGAGATGGTTTTCGGCAGATGCTGCATCCCACTTTTGTGAATTATTTTTCGAAAGTCTGTTGAAAAAAAAGGGGGGTGCAACACGAGGACTTCCCAGGAGGTCACCCATCCTAGTACTACTCTCGCCCAAGCACGCTTAACTGCGGAGTTCTGATGGGATCCGGTGCATTAGTGCTGGTATGATCACATCCATCAAGCTACCTGCAGAAAATTCATATAATCATGTTTCGAACCAGCTGCTTCCGCTCGGTCCCCATGCGTACCGGCGATCCGATCGATACCCATTGCTACGCGATGGGGTGGGGCCGTTTATGCCAAAATTCCACTCCGATGCGACCTTTTTGTTAAGAGAAATGATTTTTCACACGTACCGATCCACCGAAGGTACCGAAAGTATCTGCCGAGCCATTATATGTTTTTTTTTTTTTCAATTAATGATTTTAAAAGTTTTTTTAAATGAGGGCGTGGCCTTTGTATTAATTTTTCTCGGAGATGGTTTTCGGCAGATGCTGCATCCCACTTTTGTGAATTATTTTTCGAAAGTCTGTTGAAAAAAAGGGGGGGTGCAACACGAGGACTTCCCAGGAGGTCACCCATCCTAGTACTACTCTCGCCCAAGCACGCTTAACTGCGGAGTTCTGATGGGATCCGGTGCATTAGTGCTGGTATGATCGCATCCATCAAGCTACCTGCAGAAAATTCATATAATCATGTTGCGAACCAGCTGCTTCCGCTCGGTCCCCGTGCGTACCGGCGATCCGATCGATACCCATTGCTACGCGATGGGGTGGGGCCGTTTATGCCAAAATTCCACTCCGATGCGACCTTTTTGTTAAGAGAAATGATTTTTCACACGTACCGATCCACCGAAGGTACCGAAAGTATCTGCCGAGCCATTATATGTTTTTTTTTTTCAATTAATGATTTTAAAAGTTTTTTTAAATGAGGGCGTGGCCTTTGTATTAATTTTTCTCGGAGATGGTTTTCGGCAGATGCTGCATCCCACTTTTGTGAATTATTTTTCGAAAGTCTGTTGAAAAAAAGGGGGGGTGCAACACGAGGACTTCCCAGGAGGTCACCCATCCTAGTACTACTCTCGCCCAACCACGCTTAACTGCGGAGTTCTGATGGGATCCGGTGCATTAGTGCTGGTATGATCGCATCCATCAAGCTACCTGCAGAAAATTCATATAATCATGTTGCGAACCAGCTGCTTCCGCTCGGTCCCCGTGCGTACCGGCGATCCGATCGATACCCATTGCTACGCGATGGGGTGGGGCCGTTTATGCCAAAATTCCACTCCGATGCGACCTTTTTGTTAAGAGAAATGATTTTTCACACGTACCGATCCACCGAAGGTACCGAAAGTATCTCCCGAGTAATTATATGTTTTTGTTTTCAATTAATTATTTTAAAAGTTTTTTTAAATGAGGGCGTGGCCTTTGTATTAATTTTTTTCGGAGATGGTTTTCGGCAGATGCTGCATCCCACTTTTGTGAATTATTTTTCGAAAGTCTGTTGAAAAAAAGGGGGGGTGCAACACGAGGACTTCCCAGGAGGTCACCCATCCTAGTACTACTCTCGCCCAAGCACGCTTAACTGCGGAGTTCTGATGGGATCCGGTGCATTAGTGCTGGTATGATCGCATCCATCAAGCTACCTGCAGAAAATTCATATAATCATGTTGCGAACCAGCTGCTTCCGCTCGGTCCCCGTGCGTACCGGCGATCCGATCGATACCCATTGCTACGCGATGGGGTGGGGCCGTTTATGCCAAAATTCCACTCCGATGCGACCTTTTTGTTAAGAGAAATGATTTTTCACACGTACCGATCCACCGAAGGTACCGAAAGTATCTCCCGAGTAATTATATGTTTTTGTTTTCAATTAATTATTTTAAAAGTTTTTTTAAATGAGGGCGTGGCCTTTGTATTAATTTTTTTCGGAGATGGTTTTCGGCAGATGCTGCATCCCACTTTTGTGAATTATTTTTCGAAAGTCTGTTGAAAAAAAAGGGGGGTGCAACACGAGGACTTCCCAGGAGGTCACCCATCCTAGTACTACTCTCGCCCAAGCACGCTTAACTGCGGAGTTCTGATGGGATCCGGTGCATTAGTGCTGGTATGATCGCATCCATCAAGCTACCTGCAGAAAATTCATATAATCATGTTTCGAACCAGCTGCTTCCGCTCGGTCCCCATGCGTACCGGCGATCCGATCGATACCCATTGCTACGCGATGGGGTGGGGCCGTTTATGCCAAAATTCCACTCCGATGCGACCTTTTTGTTAAGAGAAATGATTTTTCACACGTACCGATCCACCGAAGGTACCGAATGTATCTGCCGAGCCATTATATGTTTTTTTTTTTTTCAATTAATGATTTTAAAAGTTTTTTTAAATGAGGGCGTGGCCTTTGTATTAATTTTTCTCGGAGATGGTTTTCGGCAGATGCTGCATCCCACTTTTGTGAATTATTTTTCGAAAGTCTGTTGAAAAAAAGGGGGGGTGCAACACGAGGACTTCCCAGGAGGTCACCCATCCTAGTACTACTCTCGCCCAAGCACGCTTAACTGCGGAGTTCTGATGGGATCCGGTGCATTAGTGCTGGTATGATCGCATCCATCAAGCTACCTGCAGAAAATTCATATAATCATGTTGCGAACCAGCTGCTTCTGCTCGGTCCCCGTGCGTACCGGCGATCCGATCGATACCCATTGCTACGCGATGGGGTGGGGCCGTTTATGCCAAAATTCCACTCCGATGCGACCTTTTTGTTAAGAGAAATGATTTTTCACACGTACCGATCCACCGAAGGTACCGAAAGTATCTCCCGAGTAATTATATGTTTTTGTTTTCAATTAATTATTTTAAAAGTTTTTTTAAATGAGGGCGTGGCCTTTGTATTAATTTTTTTCGGAGATGGTTTTCGGCAGATGCTGCATCCCACTTTTGTGAATTATTTTTCGAAAGTCTGTTGAAAAAAAAGGGGGGTGCAACACGAGGACTTCCCAGGAGGTCACCCATCCTAGTACTACTCTCGCCCAAGCACGCTTAACTGCGGAGTTCTGATGGGATCCGGTGCATTAGTGCTGGTATGATCACATCCATCAAGCTACCTGCAGAAAATTCATATAATCATGTTTCGAACCAGCTGCTTCCGCTCGGTCCCCATGCGTACCGGCGATCCGATCGATACCCATTGCTACGCGATGGGGTGGGGCCGTTTATGCCAAAATTCCACTCCGATGCGACCTTTTTGTTAAGAGAAATGATTTTTCACACGTACCGATCCACCGAAGGTACCGAAAGTATCTGCCGAGCCATTATATGTTTTTTTTTTTTTCAATTAATGATTTTAAAAGTTTTTTTAAATGAGGGTGTGGCCTTTGTATTAATTTTTCTCGGAGATGGTTTTCGGCAGATGCTGCATCCCACTTTTGTGAATTATTTTTCGAAAGTCTGTTGAAAAAAAGGGGGGGTGCAACACGAGGACTTCCCAGGAGGTCACCCATCCTAGTACTACTCTCGCCCAAGCACGCTTAACTGCGGAGTTCTGATGGGATCCGGTGCATTAGTGCTGGTATGATCGCATCCATCAAGCTACCTGCAGAAAATTCATATAATCATGTTGCGAACCAGCTGCTTCCGCTCGGTCCCCGTGCGTACCGGCGATCCGATCGATACCCATTGCTACGCGATGGGGTGGGGCCGTTTATGCCAAAATTCCACTCCGATGCGACCTTTTTGTTAAGAGAAATGATTTTTCACACGTACCGATCCACCGAAGGTACCGAAAGTATCTCCCGAGTAATTATATGTTTTTGTTTTCAATTAATTATTTTAAAAGTTTTTTTAAATGAGGGCGTGGCCTTTGTATTAATTTTTTTCGGAGATGGTTTTCGGCAGATGCTGCATCCCACTTTTGTGAATTATTTTTCGAAAGTCTGTTGAAAAAAAAGGGGGGTGCAACACGAGGACTTCCCAGGAGGTCACCCATCCTAGTACTACTCTCGCCCAAGCACGCTTAACTGCGGAGTTCTGATGGGATCCGGTGCATTGGTGCTGGTATGATCGCATCCATCAAGCTACCTGCAGAAAATTCATATAATCATGTTTCGAACCAGCTGCTTCCGCTCGGTCCCCATGCGTACCGGCGATCCGATCGATACCCATCGCTACGCGATGGGGTGGGGCCGTTTATGCCAAAATTCCACTCCGATGCGACCTTTTTGTTAAGAGAAATGATTTTTCACACGTACCGATCCACCGAAGGTATCGAAAGTATCTCCCGAGTCCTTATATGTTTTTTTTTTTCAATTAATGATTTTAAATGTGTTTTTAAATGGGGGCGTGGCCTTTGTATTAATTTTTTTCGGAGATGGTTTTCGGCAGATGCTGCATCCCACTTTTGTGTATTATTTTTCGAAAGTCTGTTGAAAAAAAGGGGGGTGCAACACGAGGACTTCCCAGGAGGTCACCCATCCTAGTACTACTCTCGCCCAAGCACGCTTGACTGCGGAGTTCTGATGGGATCCGGTGCATTAGTGCTGGTATGATCACATCCATCAAGCTACCTGCAGAAAATTCATATAATCATGTTTCGAACCAGCTGCTTCCGCTCGGTCCCCATGCGTACCGGCGATCCGATCGATACCCATTGCTACGCGATGGGGTGGGGCCGTTTATGCCAAAATTCCACTCCGATGCGACCTTTTTGTTAAGAGAAATGATTTTTCACACGTACCGATCCACCGAAGGTACCGAATGTATCTGCCGAGCCATTATATGTTTTTTTTTTTTTCAATTAATGATTTTAAAAGTTTTTTTAAATGAGGGCGTGGCCTTTGTATTAATTTTTCTCGGAGATGGTTTTCGGCAGATGCTGCATCCCACTTTTGTGAATTATTTTTCGAAAGTCTGTTGAAAAAAAGGGGGGGTGCAACACGAGGACTTCCCTGGAGGTCACCCATCCTAGTACTACTCTCGCCCAAGCACGCTTAACTGCGGAGTTCTGATGGGATCCGGTGCATTAGTGCTGGTATGATCGCATCCATCAAGCTACCTGCAGAAAATTCATATAATCATGTTGCGAACCAGCTGCTTCCGCTCGGTCCCCGTGCGTACCGGCGATCCGATCGATACCCATTGCTACGCGATGGGGTGGGGCCGTTTATGCCAAAATTCCACTCCGATGCGACCTTTTTGTTAAGAGAAATGATTTTTCACACGTACCGATCCACCGAAGGTACCGAAAGTATCTCCCGAGTAATTATATGTTTTTGTTTTCAATTAATTATTTTAAAAGTTTTTTTAAATGAGGGCGTGGCCTTTGTATTAATTTTTTTCGGAGATGGTTTTCGGCAGATGCTGCATCCCACTTTTGTGAATTATTTTTCGAAAGTCTGTTGAAAAAAAAGGGGGGTGCAACACGAGGACTTCCCAGGAGGTCACCCATCCTAGTACTACTCTCGCCCAAGCACGCTTAACTGCGGAGTTCTGATGGGATCCGGTGCATTGGTGCTGGTATGATCGCATCCATCAAGCTACCTGCAGAAAATTCATATAATCATGTTGCGAACCAGCTGCTTCCGCTCGGTCCCCGTGCGTACCGGCGATCCGATCGATACCCATTGCTACGCGATGGGGTGGGGCCGTTTATGCCAAAATTCCACTCCGATGCGACCTTTTTGTTAAGAGAAATGATTTTTCACACGTACCGATCCACCGAAGGTACCGAAAGTATCTCCGGAGTAATTATATGTTTTTGTTTTCAATTAATTATTTTAAAAGTTTTTTTAAATGAGGGCGTGGCCTTTGTATTAATTTTTTTCGGAGATGGTTTTCGGCAGATGCTGCATCCCACTTTTGTGAATTATTTTTCGAAAGTCTGTTGAAAAAAAAGGGGGGTGCAACACGAGGACTTCCCAGGAGGTCACCCATCCTAGTACTACTCTCGCCCAAGCACGCTTAACTGCGGAGTTCTGATGGGATCCGGTGCATTAGTGCTGGTATGATCACATCCATCAAGCTACCTGCAGAAAATTCATATAATCATGTTTCGAACCAGCTGCTTCCGCTCGGTCCCCATGCGTACCGGCGATCCGATCGATACCCATTGCTACGCGATGGGGTGGGGCCGTTTATGCCAAAATTCCACTCCGATGCGACCTTTTTGTTAAGAGAAATGATTTTTCACACGTACCGATCCACCGAAGGTACCGAAAGTATCTGCCGAGCCATTATATGTTTTTTTTTTTTTCAATTAATGATTTTAAAAGTTTTTTTAAATGAGGGCGTGGCCTTTGTATTAATTTTTCTCGGAGATGGTTTTCGGCAGATGCTGCATCCCACTTTTGTGAATTATTTTTCGAAAGTCTGTTGAAAAAAAGGGGGGGTGCAACACGAGGACTTCCCAGGAGGTCACCCATCCTAGTACTACTCTCGCCCAAGCACGCTTAACTGCGGAGTTCTGATGGGATCCGGCGCATTAGTGCTGGTATGATCGCATCCATCAAGCTACCTGCAGAAAATTCATATAATCATGTTGCGAACCAGCTGCTTCCGCTCGGTCCCCGTGCGTACCGGCGATCCGATCGATACCCATTGCTACGCGATGGGGTGGGGCCGTTTATGCCAAAATTCCACTCCGATGCGACCTTTTTGTTAAGAGAAATGATTTTTCACACGTACCGATCCACCGAAGGTACCGAAAGTATCTGCCGAGCCATTATATGTTTTTTTTTTTTTCAATTAATGATTTTAAAAGTTTTTTTAAATGAGGGCGTGGCCTTTGTATTAATTTTTCTCGGAGATGGTTTTCGGCAGATGCTGCATCCCACTTTTGTGAATTATTTTTCGAAAGTCTGTTGAAAAAAAAGGGGGGTGCAACACGAGGACTTCC
Organism: Platycarya strobilacea; assembly: GCA_036898215.1. NCBI lineage: Eukaryota > Viridiplantae > Streptophyta > Magnoliopsida > Fagales > Juglandaceae > Platycarya > Platycarya strobilacea. The sequence continues at coordinate 33,794,139 of CM072548.1, read as the reverse complement.
CAGGAGGTCACCCATCCTAGTACTACTCTCGCCCAAGCACGCTTAACTGCGGAGTTCTGATGGGATCCGGTGCATTAGTGCTGGTATGATCGCATCCATCAAGCTACCTGCAGAAAATTCATATAATCATGTTGCGAACCAGCTGCTTCCGCTCGGTCCCCGTGCGTACCGGCGATCCGATCGATACCCATTGCTACGCGATGGGGTGGGGCCGTTTATGCCAAAATTCCACTCCGATGCGACCTTTTTGTTAAGAGAAATGATTTTTCACACGTACCGATCCACCGAAGGTACCGAAAGTATCTCCGGAGTAATTATATGTTTTTGTTTTCAATTAATTATTTTAAAAGTTTTTTTAAATGAGGGCGTGGCCTTTGTATTAATTTTTTTCGGAGATGGTTTTCGGCAGATGCTGCATCCCACTTTTGTGAATTATTTTTCGAAAGTCTGTTGAAAAAAAGGGGGGGTGCAACACGAGGACTTCCCAGGAGGTCACCCATCCTAGTACTACTCTCGCCCAACCACGCTTAACTGCGGAGTTCTGATGGGATCCGGTGCATTAGTGCTGGTATGATCGCATCCATCAAGCTACCTGCAGAAAATTCATATAACCATGTTGCGAACCAGCTGCTTCCGCTCGGTCCCCATGCGTACCGGCGATCCGATCGATACCCATCGCTACGCGATGGGGTGGGGCCGTTTATGCCAAAATTCCACTCCGATGCGACCTTTTTGTTAAGAGAAATGATTTTTCACACGTACCGATCCACCGAAGGTACCGAAAGTATCTGCCGAGCCATTATATGTTTTTTTTTTTTTCAATTAATGATTTTAAAAGTTTTTTTAAATGAGGGCGTGGCCTTTGTATTAATTTTTCTCGGAGATGGTTTTCGGCAGATGCTGCATCCCACTTTTGTGAATTATTTTTCGAAAGTCTGTTGAAAAAAAGGGGGGGTGCAACACGAGGACTTCCCAGGAGGTCACCCATCCTAGTACTACTCTCGCCCAACCACGCTTAACTGCGGAGTTCTGATGGGATCCGGTGCATTGGTGCTGGTATGATCGCATCCATCAAGCTACCTGCAGAAAATTCATATAATCATGTTGCGAACCAGCTGCTTCCGCTCGGTCCCCGTGCGTACCGGCGATCCGATCGATACCCATTGCTACGCGATGGGGTGGGGCCGTTTATGCCAAAATTCCACTCCGATGCGACCTTTTTGTTAAGAGAAATGATTTTTCACACGTACCGATCCACCGAAGGTACCGAAAGTATCTCCGGAGTAATTATATGTTTTTGTTTTCAATTAATTATTTTAAAAGTTTTTTTAAATGAGGGCGTGGCCTTTGTATTAATTTTTTTCGGAGATGGTTTTCGGCAGATGCTGCATCCCACTTTTGTGAATTATTTTTCGAAAGTCTGTTGAAAAAAAAGGGGGGTGCAACACGAGGACTTCCCAGGAGGTCACCCATCCTAGTACTACTCTCGCCCAAGCACGCTTAACTGCGGAGTTCTGATGGGATCCGGTGCATTAGTGCTGGTATGATCACATCCATCAAGCTACCTGCAGAAAATTCATATAATCATGTTTCGAACCAGCTGCTTCCGCTCGGTCCCCATGCGTACCGGCGATCCGATCGATACCCATTGCTACGCGATGGGGTGGGGCCGTTTATGCCAAAATTCCACTCCGATGCGACCTTTTTGTTAAGAGAAATGATTTTTCACACGTACCGATCCACCGAAGGTACCGAAAGTATCTGCCGAGCCATTATATGTTTTTTTTTTTTTCAATTAATGATTTTAAAAGTTTTTTTAAATGAGGGCGTGGCCTTTGTATTAATTTTTCTCGGAGATGGTTTTCGGCAGATGCTGCATCCCACTTTTGTGAATTATTTTTCGAAAGTCTGTTGAAAAAAAGGGGGGGTGCAACACGAGGACTTCCCAGGAGGTCACCCATCCTAGTACTACTCTCGCCCAAGCACGCTTAACTGCGGAGTTCTGATGGGATCCGGCGCATTAGTGCTGGTATGATCGCATCCATCAAGCTACCTGCAGAAAATTCATATAATCATGTTGCGAACCAGCTGCTTCCGCTCGGTCCCCGTGCGTACCGGCGATCCGATCGATACCCATTGCTACGCGATGGGGTGGGGCCGTTTATGCCAAAATTCCACTCCGATGCGACCTTTTTGTTAAGAGAAATGATTTTTCACACGTACCGATCCACCGAAGGTACCGAAAGTATCTGCCGAGCCATTATATGTTTTTTTTTTTTTCAATTAATGATTTTAAAAGTTTTTTTAAATGAGGGCGTGGCCTTTGTATTAATTTTTCTCGGAGATGGTTTTCGGCAGATGCTGCATCCCACTTTTGTGAATTATTTTTCGAAAGTCTGTTGAAAAAAAGGGGGGGTGCAACACGAGGACTTCCCAGGAGGTCACCCATCCTAGTACTACTCTCGCCCAAGCACGCTTAACTGCGGAGTTCTGATGGGATCCGGTGCATTAGTGCTGGTATGATCGCATCCATCAAGCTACCTGCAGAAAATTCATATAATCATGTTGCGAACCAGCTGCTTCCGCTCGGTCCCCGTGCGTACCGGCGATCCGATCGATACCCATTGCTACGCGATGGGGTGGGGCCGTTTATGCCAAAATTCCACTCCGATGCGACCTTTTTGTTAAGAGAAATGATTTTTCACACGTACCGATCCACCGAAGGTACCGAAAGTATCTCCGGAGTAATTATATGTTTTTGTTTTCAATTAATTATTTTAAAAGTTTTTTTAAATGAGGGCGTGGCCTTTGTATTAATTTTTTTCGGAGATGGTTTTCGGCAGATGCTGCATCCCACTTTTGTGAATTATTTTTCGAAAGTCTGTTGAAAAAAAGGGGGGGTGCAACACGAGGACTTCCCAGGAGGTCACCCATCCTAGTACTACTCTCGCCCAACCACGCTTAACTGCGGAGTTCTGATGGGATCCGGTGCATTAGTGCTGGTATGATCGCATCCATCAAGCTACCTGCAGAAAATTCATATAACCATGTTGCGAACCAGCTGCTTCCGCTCGGTCCCCATGCGTACCGGCGATCCGATCGATACCCATCGCTACGCGATGGGGTGGGGCCGTTTATGCCAAAATTCCACTCCGATGCGACCTTTTTGTTAAGAGAAATGATTTTTCACACGTACCGATCCACCGAAGGTACCGAAAGTATCTGCCGAGCCATTATATGTTTTTTTTTTTTTCAATTAATGATTTTAAAAGTTTTTTTAAATGAGGGCGTGGCCTTTGTATTAATTTTTCTCGGAGATGGTTTTCGGCAGATGCTGCATCCCACTTTTGTGAATTATTTTTCGAAAGTCTGTTGAAAAAAAGGGGGGGTGCAACACGAGGACTTCCCAGGAGGTCACCCATCCTAGTACTACTCTCGCCCAACCACGCTTAACTGCGGAGTTCTGATGGGATCCGGTGCATTAGTGCTGGTATGATCGCATCCATCAAGCTACCTGCAGAAAATTCATATAATCATGTTGCGAACCAGCTGCTTATGCTCGGTCCCCGTGCGTACCGGCGATCCGATCGATACCCATTGCTACGCGATGGGGTGGGGCCGTTTATGCCAAAATTCCACTCCGATGCGACCTTTTTGTTAAGAGAAATGATTTTTCACACGTACCGATCCACCGAAGGTACCGAAAGTATCTCCCGAGTAATTATATGTTTTTGTTTTCAATTAATTATTTTAAAAGTTTTTTTAAATGAGGGCGTGGCCTTTGTATTAATTTTTTTCGGAGATGGTTTTCGGCAGATGCTGCATCCCACTTTTGTGAATTATTTTTCGAAAGTCTGTTGAAAAAAAGGGGGGGTGCAACACGAGGACTTCCCAGGAGGTCACCCATCCTAGTACTACTCTCGTCCAAGCACGCTTAACTGCGGAGTTCTGATGGGATCCAGTGCATTAGTGCTGGTATGATCGCATCCATCAAGCTACCTGCAGAAAATTCATATAATCATGTTGCGAACCAGCTGCTTCCGCTCGGTCCCCATGCGTACCGGCGATCCGATCGATACCCATCGCTACGCGATGGGGTGGGGCCGTTTATGCCAAAATTCCACTCCGATGCGACCTTTTTGTTAAGAGAAATGATTTTTCACACGTACCGATCCACCGAAGGTATCGAAAGTATCTCCCGAGTCCTTATATGTTTTTTTTTTTCAATTAATGATTTTAAATGTGTTTTTAAATGGGGGCGTGGCCTTTGTATTAATTTTTTTCGGAGATGGTTTTCGGCAGATGCTGCATCCCACTTTTGTGTATTATTTTTCGAAAGTCTGTTGAAAAAAAGGGGGGTGCAACACGAGGACTTCCCAGGAGGTCACCCATCCTAGTACTACTCTCGCCCAAGCACGCTTGACTGCGGAGTTCTGATGGGATCCGGTGCATTAGTGCTGGTATGATCACATCCATCAAGCTACCTGCAGAAAATTCATATAATCATGTTGCGAACCACCTGCTTCCGCTCGGTCCCCGTGCGTACCGGCGATCCGATCGATACCCATTGCTACGCGATGGGGTGGGGCCGTTTATGCGAAAATTCCACTCCGATGCGACCTTTTTGTTAAGAGAAATGATTTTTCACACGTACCGATCCACCGAAGGTATCGAAAGTATCTCCCGAGTCCTTATATGTTTTTTTTTTCAATTAATGATTTTAAATGTGTTTTTAAATGGGGGCGTGGCCTTTGTATTAATTTTTTTCGGAGATGGTTTTCGGCAGATGCTGCATCCCACTTTTGTGAATTATTTTTCGAAAGTCTGTTGAAAAAAAAGGGGGGTGCAACACGAGGACTTCCCAGGAGGTCACCCATCCTAGTACTACTCTCGCCCAAGCACGCTTAACTGCGGTGTTCTGATGGGATCCGGTACATTAGTGCCGGTATGATCGCATCCATCAAGCTACCTGCAGAAAATTCATATAATCATGTTGCGAACCACCTGCTTCAGCCCGGTCCCCATGCGTACCGGCGATCCGATCGATACCCATCGCTACGCGATGAGGTGGAGCCGTTTATGCCAAAATTCCACTCCGATGCGACCTATTTTTTTTCCTTTTTTCAAATTAATGATTTTAAAAGTGTTTTTTAGTGAGGGCGTGGTCTTTGATTTAATTTTTTTTTTAAGAAGGTTTTCGGCAGATGCTGCATCCCACTTTTGTGAATTATTTTTCGAAAGTCTGTTGAAAAAAAAGGGGGGGTGCAACACGAGGACATCCCAGGAGGTCACCCATCCTAGTACTACTCTCGCCCAAGTACTCTTAACTGCGGAGTTCTGATGGGATCCAGTGCATTAGTGCCGGTATGATCGCATCCATCAAGCTACCTGCAGAAAATTCATATAATCATGTTGCGAACCACCTGCTTCCGCCCGGTCCCCATGCGTACCGGCGATTCGATCGATACCCATTGCTATGCGATGGGGTGGGGTCGTTTATGCCAAAATTCCACTCCGATGCGACCTATTTTTTTTCCTTTTTCCAAATTAATGATTTTAAAAGTGTTCTTTAGTGAGGGCGTGGTGTTTGATTTAATTTTTTTTTTAAGATGGTTTTCGGCAGATGCTGCATCCCACTTTTGTGAATTATTTTTCGAAAGTTTGTTGAAAAAAAAGGGGGGGTGCAACACGAGGACATCCCAGGAGGTCACCCATCCTAGTACTACTCTCGCCCAAGTACTCTTAACTGCGGAGTTCTGATGGGATCCGGTGCATTAGTGCTGGTATGATCGCATCCATCAAGCTACCTGCAGAAAATTCATATAATCATGTTGCGAACCACCTACTTCCGCCCGGTCCCCATGCGTACCGGCGATTCGATCGATACCCATTGCTATGCGATGGGGTGGGGCCGTTTATGCCAAAATTCCACTCCGATGCGACCTAGTTTTTTTCCTTTTTTCAAATTAATGATTTTAAAAGTGTTTTTTAGTGAGGGCGTGGTCTTTGATTTAATTTTTTTTTTAAGATGGTTTTCGGCAGATGCTGCATCCCACTTTTGTGAATTATTTTTCGAAAGTCTGTTGAAAAAAAAGGGGGGGTGCAACAAGAGGACATCCCAGGAGGTCACCCATCCTAGTACTACTCTCGCCCAAGTACTCTTAACTGCGGAGTTCTGATGGGATCCGGTGGATTAGTGCTGGTATGATCGCATCCATCAAGCTACCTGCGGAAAATTCATATAATCATGTTGCGAGCCACCTGCTTCCGCCCGGTCCCCACGCGTTCCGGCGATCCGATCGATACCCATTGCTACGCGATGGGGTGGGGCCGTTTATGCCAAAATTCCACTCCGATGCGACCTTTTTGTTAAGAGAAATGATTTCTCACACGTACCGATTCACCGAAGGTATCGAAAGTATCTCCCGAGTGATTATATGTTTTTTTTTGTTTTTTTCAATCAATGATTTTAAATGTGTTTTTAAATGGGGGCGTGGCCTTTGTATTAATTTTTTTTCGCAGATGGTTTTCGGCAGATGCTGCATCCCACTTTTGTGAATTATTTTTCGAACTTTTGTGAATTATTTGGGGTGGTGCAACACGAGGACTTCCCAGGAGGTCACCCATCCTAGTACTACTCTCGACCAAGCACGCTTAACTGCGGAGTTCTGATGGGATCCGGTGCATTAGTGCCGGTATGATCGCATCCATCAAGCTACCTGCAGAAGATTCATATAATCATGTTGCGAACCACCTGCTTCAGCCCGGTCCCCATGCGTACCGGCGATCCGATCGATACCCATTGCTACGCGATGGGGTGGGGCCATTTATGCCAAAATTCCACTCCGATGCGACCTATTTGTTTTCCTTTTTTCAAATTAATGATTTTAAAAGTGTTTTTTAGTAAGGGCGTGGTCTTTGATTTAATTTTTTTTTTCTAAGATGGTTTTCGGCAGATGCTGCATCCCACTTTTGTGAATTATTTTTCGAAAGTCTGTTGAAAAAAAAGGGGGGGTGCAACACGAGGACATCCCAGGAGGTCACCCATCCTAGTACTACTCTCGCCCAAGTACTCTTAACTGCGGAGTTTTGATGGGATCCAGTGCATTAGTGCTGGTATGATCGCATCCATCAAGCTACCTGCAGAAAATTCATATAATCATGTTGCGAACCACCTGCTTCCGCCCGGTCCCCATGCGTTCCGGCGATTCGATCGATACCCATTGCTATGCGATGGGGTGGGGCCGTTTATGCCAAAATTCCACTCCGATGCGACCTTTTTGTTAAGAGAAATGATTTTTCACACGTACCGATCCACCGAAGGTACCGAAAGTATCTCTCGAGTAATTATATGTTTTTTTTTGTTTTTTTCAATCAATGATTTTAAATGTGTTTTTAAATGGGGGCGTGAGCTTTGTATTAATTTTTTTCGGAGATGGTTTTCGGCAGATGCTGCATCCCACTTTTGTGAATTATTTTTCGAACTTTTGTGAATTATTTGGGGGGGTGCAACACGAGGACTTCCCAGGAGGTCACCCATCCAAGTACTACTCTCGCCCAAGCACGCTTAACTGCGGAGTTCTGATGGGATCCGGTGCATTAGTGCCGGTATGATCGCATCCATCAAGCTACCTGCAGAAAATTCGTATAATCATGTTGCGAACCACCTGCTTCAGCCCGGTCCCCATGCGTACCGGCGATCCGATCGATACCCATTGCTACGCGATGGGGTGGGGCCGTTTATACCAAAATTCCACTCCGATGCGACCTATTTTTTTTCCTTTTTTGAAATTAATGATTTTAAAAGTGTTTTTTAGTGAGGGCGTGGTCTTTGATTTAATTTTTTTTTTTTAAGATGGTTTTCGGCAGATGCTGCATCCCACTTTTGTGAATTATTTTTCGAAAGTCTGTTGAAAAAAAAGGGGGGGTGCAACACGAGGACATCCCAGGAGGTCACCCATCCTAGTACTACTCTCGCCCAAGTACTCTTAACTGCGGAGTTCTGATCGGATCCAGTGCATTAGTGCTGGTATGATCGCATCCATCAAGCTACCTGCAGAAAATTCATATAATCATGTTGCGAACCACCTGCTTCCGCCCGGTCCCCATGCGTACCGGCGATTCGATCGATACCCATTGCTATGCGATGGGGTGGGGCCGTTTATGCCAAAATTCCACTCCGATGCGACCTATTTTTTTTCCTTTTTCCAAATTAATGATTTTAAAAGTGTTCTTTAGTGAGGGCGTGGTGTTTGATTTAATTTTTTTTTTAAGATGGTTTTCGGCAGATGCTGCATCCCACTTTTGTGAATTATTTTTCGAAAGTTTGTTGAAAAAAAAGGGGGGGTGCAACACGAGGACATCCCAGGAGGTCACCCATCCTAGTACTACTCTCGCCCAAGTACTCTTAACTGCGGAGTTCTGATGGGATCCGGTGCATTAGTGCTGGTATGATCGCATCCATCAAGCTACCTGCAGAAAATTCATATAATCATGTTGCGAACCACCTACTTCCGCCCGGTCCCCATGCGTACCGGCAATCCGATCGATACCCATTGCTACGCGATGGGGTGGGGCCGTTTATGCCAAAATTCCACTCCGATGCGACCTAGTTTTTTTCCTTTTTTCAAATTAATGATTTTAAAAGTGTTTTTTAGTGAGGGCGTGGTCTTTGATTTAATTTTTTTTTTAAGATGGTTTTCGGCAGATGCTGCATCCCACTTTTGTGAATTATTTTTCGAAAGTCTGTTGAAAAAAAAGGGGGGGTGCAACAAGAGGACATCCCAGGAGGTCACCCATCCTAGTACTACTCTCGCCCAAGTACTCTTAACTGCGGAGTTCTGATGGGATCCGGTGGATTAGTGCTGGTATGATCGCATCCATCAAGCTACCTGCGGAAAATTCATATAATCATGTTGCGAGCCACCTGCTTCCGCCCGGTCCCCACGCGTTCCGGCGATCCGATCGATACCCATTGCTACGCGATGGGGTGGGGCCGTTTATGCCAAAATTCCACTCCGATGCGACCTTTTTGTTAAGAGAAATGATTTCTCACACGTACCGATTCACCGAAGGTACCGAAAGTATCTCCCGAGTGATTATATGTTTTTTTTTGTTTTTTTCAATCAATGATTTTAAATGTGTTTTTAAATGGGGGCGTGGCCTTTGTATTAATTTTTTTCGGAGATGGTTTTCGGCAGATGCTGCATCCCACTTTTGTGAATTATTTTTCGAACTTTTGTGAATTATTTGGGGTGGTGCAACACGAGGACTTCCCAGGAGGTCACCCATCCTAGTACTACTCTCGACCAAGCACGCTTAACTGTGGAGTTCTGATGGGATCCGGTGCATTAGTGCCGGTATGATCGCATCCATCAAGCTACCTGCAGAAAATTCATATAATCATGTTGCGAACCACCTGCTTCAGCCCGGTCCCCATGCGTACCGGCGATCCGATCGATACCCATCGCTACGCGATGGGGTGGAGCCGTTTATGCCAAAATTCCACTCCGATGCGACCTATTTTTTTTCCTTTTTTCAAATTAATGATTTTAAAAGTGTTTTTTAGTGAGGGCGTGGTCTTTGATTTAATTTTTTTTTTAAGATGGTTTTCGGCAGATGCTGCATCCCACTTTTGTGCATTATTTTTCGAAAGTCTGTTGAAAAAAAAGGGGGGGTGCAACACGAGGACATCCCAGGAGGTCACCCATCCTAGTACTACTCTCGCCCAAGTACTCTTAACTGCGGAGTTCTGATGGGATCCAGTGCATTAGTGCCGGTATGATCGCATCCATCAAGCTACCTGCAGAAAATTCATATAATCATGTTGCGAACCACCTCCTTCCGCCCGGTCCCCATGCGTACCGGCGATTCGATCGATACCCATTGCTATGCGATGGGGTGGGGCCGTTTATGCCAAAATTCCACTCCGATGCGACCTTTTTGTTAAGAGAAATGATTTCTCACACGTACCGATTCACCGAAGGTACCGAAAGTATCTCTGGAGTAATTATATGTTTTTTTTTGTTTTTTTCAATCAATGATTTTAAATGTGTTTTTAAATGGGGGCGTGGCCTTTGTATTAATTTTTTTCGGAGATGGTTTTCGGCAGATGCTGCATCCCACTTTTGTGAATTATTTTTCGAAAGTCTGTTGAAAAAAAAGGGGGGGGGTGCAACACGAGGACTTCCCAGGAGGTCACCCATCCTAGTACTACTCTCGCCCAAGCACGCTTAACTGATGAGTTCTGATAGGATCCGGTGCATTAGTGCTGGTAGGATCGCATCCATCAAGCTACCTGCAGAAAATTCATATAATCAAGTTGCGAACCACCTGCTTCCGCTCGGTCCCCATGCGTACCGGCGATTCGATCGATACCCATTGCTATGCGATGGGGTGGGGCCGTTTATGCCAAAATTCCACTCCGATGCGACCTTTTTGTTAAGAGAAATGATTTTTCACACGTACCGATCCACCGAAGGTACCGAAAGTATCTCTGGAGTAATTATATGTTTTTTTTTGTTTTTTTCAATCAATGATTTTAAATGTGTTTTTAAATGGGGGCGTGGCCTTTGTATTAATTTTTTTCGGAGATGGTTTTCGACAGATGCCGCATCCCACTTTTGTGAATTATTTTTCGAACTATTGTGAATTATTTGGGGGGGGGGGGTGCAACACGAGGACTTCCCAGGAGGTCACCCATCCTGGTCACCCATCCTAGTACTACTCTCGCCCAAGCACGCTTAACTGCGGTGTTCTGATGGGATCCGGTACATTAGTGCCGGTATGATCGCATCCATCAAGCTACCTGCAGAAAATTCATATAATCATGTTGCGAACCACCTGCTTCAGCCCGGTCCCCATGCGTACCGGCGATCCGATCGATACCCATCGCTACGCGATAAGGTGGAGCCGTTTATGCCAAAATTCCACTCCGATGCGACCTATTTTTTTTCCTTTTTTCAAATTAATGATTTTAAAAGTGTTTTTTAGTGAGGGCGTGGTCTTTGATTTAATTTTTTTTTTAAGAAGGTTTTCGGCAGATGCTGCATCCCACTTTTGTGAATTATTTTTCGAAAGTCTGTTGAAAAAAAAGGGGGGGTGCAACACGAGGACATCCCAGGAGGTCACCCATCCTAGTACTACTCTCGCCCAAGTACTCTTAACTGCGGAGTTCTGATGGGATCCAGTGCATTAGTGCCGGTATGATCGCATCCATCAAGCTACCTGCAGAAAATTCATATAATCATGTTGCGAACCACCTGCTTCCGCCCGGTCCCCATGCGTACCGGCGATTCGATCGATACCCATTGCTACGCGATGGGGTGGGGCCGTTTATGCCAAAATTCCACTCCGATGCGACCTTTTTGTTAAGAGAAATGATTTCTCACACGTACCGATTCACCGAAGGTACCGAAAGTATCTCCCGAGTGATTATATGTTTTTTTTTGTTTTTTTCAATCAATGATTTTAAATGTGTTTTTAAATGGGGGCGTGGCCTTTGTATTAATTTTTTTCGGAGATGGTTTTCGGCAGATGCTGCATCCCACTTTTGTGAATTATTTTTCGAAAGTCTGTTGAAAAAAAGGGGGGGGGGTGCAACACGAGGACTTCCCAGGAGGTCACCCATCCTAGTACTACTCTCGCCCAAGCACGCTTAACTGATGAGTTCTGATAGGATCCGGTGCATTAGTGCTGGTACGATCGCATCCATCAAGCTACCTGCAGAAAATTCATATAATCAAGTTGCGAACCACCTGCTTCTGCTCGGTCCCCATGCGTACCGGCGATCCGATCGATACCCATCGCTATGCGATGGGGTGGGGCCCTTTATGCCAAAATTCCACTTCGATGCGACCTATTTGTTAAGAGAAATGATTTTTCACACGTACCGATCCACCGAAGGTACCGAAAGTATCTCCCGAGTAATTATATGTTTTTTTTTTCAATTAATTATTTTAAAAGTGTTTTTAAATGAGGGCGTGGCCTTTGTATTAATTTTTTTCGGAGATGGTTTTCGACAGATGCTGCATCCCACTTTTGTGAATTATTTTTCGAAAGTCTGTTGAAAAAAAAAGGGGGGGGGGGGGGCAACATGAGGACTTCCCAAGAGGTCACACATCCTAGTACTACTCTCGCCCAAGAACGCTTAACTGCGGAGTTCTGATGGGATCCGATGCATTAGTGCTGGTATGATCGCATCCATCAAGCTACCTGCAGAAAATTCATATAATCATGTTGCGAACCACCTGCTTCAGCCCGGTCCCCATGCGTACCGGCGATCCGATCGATACCCATTGCTACGTGATGGGGTGGGGCCGTTTATGCCAAAATTCCACTCCGATGCGACCTATTTTTTTTCCTTTTTTCAAATTAATGATTTTAAAAGTGTTTTTTAGTGAGGGCGTGGTCTTTGATTTAATTTTTTTTTTAAGATGGTTTTCGGCAGATGCTGCATCCCACTTTTGTGAATTATTTTTCGAAAGTCTGTTGAAAAAAAAGGGGGGGTGCAACAAGAGGACATCCCAGGAGGTCACCCATCCTAGTACTACTCTCGCCCAAGTACTCTTAACTGCGGAGTTCTGATGGGATCCGGTGGATTAGTGCTGGTATGATCGCATCCATCAAGCTACCTGCGGAAAATTCATATAATCATGTTGCGAGCCACCTGCTTCCGCCCGGTCCCCACGCGTTCCGGCGATCCGATCGATACCCATTGCTACGCGATGGGGTGGGGCCGTTTATGCCAAAATTCCACTCCGATGCGACCTTTTTGTTAAGAGAAATGATTTCTCACACGTACCGATTCACCGAAGGTACCGAAAGTATCTCCCGAGTGATTATATGTTTTTTTTTGTTTTTTTCAATCAATGATTTTAAATGTGTTTTTAAATGGGGGCGTGGCCTTTGTATTAATTTTTTTCGGAGATGGTTTTCGGCAGATGCTGCATCCCACTTTTGTGAATTATTTTTCGAGCTTTTGTGAATTATTTGGGGTGGTGCAACACGAGGACTTCCCAGGAGGTCACCCATCCTAGTACTACTCTCGACCAAGCACGCTTAACTGCGGAGTTCTGATGGGATCCGGTGCATTAGTGCCGGTATGATCGCATCCATCAAGCTACCTGCAGAAGATTCATATAATCATGTTGCGAACCACCTGCTTCAGCCCGGTCCCCATGCGTACCGGCGATCCGATCGATACCCATCGCTACGCGATGGGGTGGAGCCGTTTATGCCAAAATTCCACTCCGAAGCGACCTATTTTTTTCCTTTTTTCAAATTAATGATTTTAAAAGTGTTTTTTAGTGAGGGCGTGGTCTTTGATTTAATTTTTTTTTTAAGATGGTTTTCGGCAGATGCTGCATCCCACTTTTGTGCATTATTTTTCGAAAGTCTGTTGAAAAAAAAGGGGGGGTGCAACACGAGGACATCCCAGGAGGTCACCCATCCTAGTACTACTCTCGCCCAAGTACTCTTAACTGCGGAGTTCTGATGGGATCCAGTGCATTAGTGCCGGTATGATCGCATCCATCAAGCTACCTGCAGAAAATTCATATAATCATGTTGCGAACCACCTCCTTCCGCCCGGTCCCCATGCGTACCGGCGATTCGATCGATACCCATAGCTATGCGATGGGGTGGGGCCGTTTATGCCAAAATTCCACTCCGATGCGACCTTTTTGTTAAGAGAAATGATTTCTCACACGTACCGATTCACCGAAGGTACCGAAAGTATCTCCCGAGTGATTATATGTTTTTTTTTTTTTTTTTCAATCAATGATTTTAAATGTGTTTTTAAATGGGGGCGTGGCCTTTGTATTAATTTTTTTCGGAGATGGTTTTCGGCAGATGCTGCATCCCACTTTTGTGAATTATTTTTCGAAAGTCTGTTGAAAAAAAAGGGGGGGGGGTGCAACACGAGGACTTCCCAGGAGGTCACCCATCCTAGTACTACTCTCGCCCAAGCACGCTTAACTGATGAGTTCTGATAGGATCCGGTGCATTAGTGCTGGTATGATCGCATCCATCAAGCTACCTGCAGAAAATTCATATAATCAAGTTGCGAACCACCTGCTTCCGCTCGGTCCCCATGCGTACCGGCGATTCGATCGATACCCATTGCTATGCGATGGGGTGGGGCCGTTTATGCCAAAATTCCACTCCGATGCGACATTTTTGTTAAGAGAAATGATTTTTCACACGTACCGATCCACCGAAGGTACCGAAAGTATCTCTGGAGTAATTATATGTTTTTTTTTGTTTTTTTCAATCAATGATTTTAAATGTGTTTTTAAATGGGGGCGTGGCCTTTGTATTAATTTTTTTCGGAGATGGTTTTCGACAGATGCCGCATCCCACTTTTGTGAATTATTTTTCGAACTATTGTGAATTATTTGGGGGGGGTGCAACACGAGGACTTCCCAGGAGGTCACCCATCCTGGTCACCCATCCTAGTACTACTCTCGCCCAAGCACGCTTAACTGCGGTGTTCTGATGGGATCCGGTACATTAGTGCCGGTATGATCGCATCCATCAAGCTACCTGCAGAAAATTCATATAATCATGTTGCGAACCACCTGCTTCAGCCCGGTCCCCATGCGTACCGGCGATCCGATCGATACCCATCGCTACGCGATGAGGTGGAGCCGTTTATGCCAAAATTCCACTCCGATGCGACCTATTTTTTTTCCTTTTTTCAAATTAATGATTTTAAAAGTGTTTTTTAGTGAGGGCGTGGTCTTTGATTTAATTTTTTTTTTAAGAAGGTTTTCGGCAGATGCTGCATCCCACTTTTGTGAATTATTTTTCGAAAGTCTGTTGAAAAAAAAGGGGGGGTGCAACACGAGGACATCCCAGGAGGTCACCCATCCTAGTACTACTCTCGCCCAAGTACTCTTAACTGCGGAGTTCTGATGGGATCCAGTGCATTAGTGCCGGTATGATCGCATCCATCAAGCTACCTGCAGAAAATTCATATAATCATGTTGCGAACCACCTGCTTCCGCCCGGTCCCCATGCGTACCGGCGATTCGATCGATACCCATTGCTACGCGATGGGGTGGGGCCGTTTATGCCAAAATTCCACTCCGATGCGACCTTTTTGTTAAGAGAAATGATTTCTCACACGTACCGATTCACCGAAGGTACCGAAAGTATCTCCCGAGTGATTATATGTTTTTTTTTGTTTTTTTCAATCAATGATTTTAAATGTGTTTTTAAATGGGGGCGTGGCCTTTGTATTAATTTTTTTCGGAGATGGTTTTCGGCAGATGCTGCATCCCACTTTTGTGAATTATTTTTCGAAAGTCTGTTGAAAAAAAGGGGGGGGGGGTGCAACACGAGGACTTCCCAGGAGGTCACCCATCCTAGTACTACTCTCGCCCAAGCACGCTTAACTGATGAGTTCTGATAGGATCCGGTGCATTAGTGCTGGTACGATCGCATCCATCAAGCTACCTGCAGAAAATTCATATAATCAAGTTGCGAACCACCTGCTTCTGCTCGGTCCCCATGCGTACCGGCGATCCGATCGATACCCATCGCTATGCGATGGGGTGGGGCCCTTTATGCCAAAATTCCACTTCGATGCGACCTATTTGTTAAGAGAAATGATTTTTCACACGTACCGATCCACCGAAGGTACCGAAAGTATCTCCCGAGTAATTATATGTTTTTTTTTTTCAATTAATTATTTTAAAAGTGTTTTTAAATGAGGGCGTGGCCTTTGTATTAATTTTTTTCGGAGATGGTTTTCGACAGATGCTGCATCCCACTTTTGTGAATTATTTTTCGAAAGTCTGTTGAAAAAAAAGGGGGGGGGTGCAACACGAGGACTTCCCAGGAGGTCACCCATCCTAGTACTACTCTCGCCCAAGCACGCTTAACTGATGAGTTCTGATAGGATCCGGTGCATTAGTGCTGGTAGGATCGCATCCATCAAGCTACCTGCAGAAAATTCATATAATCAAGTTGCGAACCACCTGCTTCCGCTCGGTCCCCATGCGTACCGGCGATTCGATCGATACCCATTGCTATGCGATGGGGTGGGGCCGTTTATGCCAAAATTCCACTCCGATGCGACCTTTTTGTTAAGAGAAATGATTTTTCACACGTACCGATCCACCGAAGGTACCGAAAGTATCTCTGGAGTAATTATATGTTTTTTTTTGTTTTTTTCAATCAATGATTTTAAATGTGTTTTTAAATGGGGGCGTGGCCTTTGTATTAATTTTTTTCGGAGATGGTTTTCGACAGATGCCGCATCCCACCTTTGTGAATTATTTTTCGAACTATTGTGAATTATTTGGGGGGGGGGGGTGCAACACGAGGACTTCCCAGGAGGTCACCCATCCTGGTCACCCATCCTAGTACTACTCTCGCCCAAGCACGCTTAACTGCGGTGTTCTGATGGGATCCGGTACATTAGTGCCGGTATGATCGCATCCATCAAGCTACCTGCAGAAAATTCATATAATCATGTTGCGAACCACCTGCTTCAGCCCGGTCCCCATGCGTACCGGCGATCCGATCGATACCCATCGCTACGCGATAAGGTGGAGCCGTTTATGCCAAAATTCCACTCCGATGCGACCTATTTTTTTTCCTTTTTTCAAATTAATGATTTTAAAAGTGTTTTTTAGTGAGGGCGTGGTCTTTGATTTAATTTTTTTTTTAAGAAGGTTTTCGGCAGATGCTGCATCCCACTTTTGTGAATTATTTTTCGAAAGTCTGTTGAAAAAAAAGGGGGGGTGCAACACGAGGACATCCCAGGAGGTCACCCATCCTAGTACTACTCTCGCCCAAGTACTCTTAACTGCGGAGTTCTGATGGGATCCAGTGCATTAGTGCCGGTATGATCGCATCCATCAAGCTACCTGCAGAAAATTCATATAATCATGTTGCGAACCACCTGCTTCCGCCCGGTCCCCATGCGTACCGGCGATTCGATCGATACCCATTGCTACGCGATGGGGTGGGGCCGTTTATGCCAAAATTCCACTCCGATGCGACCTTTTTGTTAAGAGAAATGATTTCTCACACGTACCGATTCACCGAAGGTACCGAAAGTATCTCCCGAGTGATTATATGTTTTTTTTTGTTTTTTTCAATCAATGATTTTAAATGTGTTTTTAAATGGGGGCGTGGCCTTTGTATTAATTTTTTTCGGAGATGGTTTTCGGCAGATGCTGCATCCCACTTTTGTGAATTATTTTTCGAAAGTCTGTTGAAAAAAAGGGGGGGGGGGTGCAACACGAGGACTTCCCAGGAGGTCACCCATCCTAGTACTACTCTCGCCCAAGCACGCTTAACTGATGAGTTCTGATAGGATCCGGTGCATTAGTGCTGGTACGATCGCATCCATCAAGCTACCTGCAGAAAATTCATATAATCAAGTTGCGAACCACCTGCTTCTGCTCGGTCCCCATGCGTACCGGCGATCCGATCGATACCCATCGCTATGCGATGGGGTGGGGCCCTTTATGCCAAAATTCCACTTCGATGCGACCTATTTGTTAAGAGAAATGATTTTTCACACGTACCGATCCACCGAAGGTACCGAAAGTATCTCCCGAGTAATTATATGTTTTTTTTTTCAATTAATTATTTTAAAAGTGTTTTTAAATGAGGGCGTGGCCTTTGTATTAATTTTTTTCGGAGATGGTTTTCGACAGATGCTGCATCCCACTTTTGTGAATTATTTTTCGAAAGTCTGTTGAAAAAAAAAGGGGGGGGGGGCAACATGAGGACTTCCCAAGAGGTCACACATCCTAGTACTACTCTCGCCCAAGAACGCTTAACTGCGGAGTTCTGATGGGATCCGATGCATTAGTGCTGGTATGATCGCATCCATCAAGCTACCTGCAGAAAATTCATATAATCATGTTGCGAACCACCTGCTTCAGCCCGGTCCCCATGCGTACCGGCGATCCGATCGATACCCATTGCTACGTGATGGGGTGGGGCCGTTTATGCCAAAATTCCACTCCGATGCGACCTATTTTTTTTCCTTTTTTCAAATTAATGATTTTAAAAGTGTTTTTTAGTGAGGGCGTGGTCTTTGATTTAATTTTTTTTTTAAGATGGTTTTCGGCAGATGCTGCATCCCACTTTTGTGAATTATTTTTCGAAAGTCTGTTGAAAAAAAAGGGGGGGTGCAACAAGAGGACATCCCAGGAGGTCACCCATCCTAGTACTACTCTCGCCCAAGTACTCTTAACTGCGGAGTTCTGATGGGATCCGGTGGATTAGTGCTGGTATGATCGCATCCATCAAGCTACCTGCGGAAAATTCATATAATCATGTTGCGAGCCACCTGCTTCCGCCCGGTCCCCACGCGTTCCGGCGATCCGATCGATACCCATTGCTACGCGATGGGGTGGGGCCGTTTATGCCAAAATTCCACTCCGATGCGACCTTTTTGTTAAGAGAAATGATTTCTCACACGTACCGATTCACCGAAGGTACCGAAAGTATCTCCCGAGTGATTATATGTTTTTTTTTGTTTTTTTCAATCAATGATTTTAAATGTGTTTTTAAATGGGGGCGTGGCCTTTGTATTAATTTTTTTCGGAGATGGTTTTCGGCAGATGCTGCATCCCACTTTTGTGAATTATTTTTCGAGCTTTTGTGAATTATTTGGGGTGGTGCAACACGAGGACTTCCCAGGAGGTCACCCATCCTAGTACTACTCTCGACCAAGCACGCTTAACTGCGGAGTTCTGATGGGATCCGGTGCATTAGTGCCGGTATGATCGCATCCATCAAGCTACCTGCAGAAGATTCATATAATCATGTTGCGAACCACCTGCTTCAGCCCGGTCCCCATGCGTACCGGCGATCCGATCGATACCCATCGCTACGCGATAAGGTGGAGCCGTTTATGCCAAAATTCCACTCCGATGCGACCTATTTTTTTTCCTTTTTTCAAATTAATGATTTTAAAAGTGTTTTTTAGTGAGGGCGTGGTCTTTGATTTAATTTTTTTTTTAAGAAGGTTTTCGGCAGATGCTGCATCCCACTTTTGTGAATTATTTTTCGAAAGTCTGTTGAAAAAAAAGGGGGGGTGCAACACGAGGACATCCCAGGAGGTCACCCATCCTAGTACTACTCTCGCCCAAGTACTCTTAACTGCGGAGTTCTGATGGGATCCAGTGCATTAGTGCCGGTATGATCGCATCCATCAAGCTACCTGCAGAAAATTCATATAATCATGTTGCGAACCACCTGCTTCCGCCCGGTCCCCATGCGTACCGGCGATTCGATCGATACCCATTGCTACGCGATGGGGTGGGGCCGTTTATGCCAAAATTCCACTCCGATGCGACCTTTTTGTTAAGAGAAATGATTTCTCACACGTACCGATTCACCGAAGGTACCGAAAGTATCTCCCGAGTGATTATATGTTTTTTTTTGTTTTTTTCAATCAATGATTTTAAATGTGTTTTTAAATGGGGGCGTGGCCTTTGTATTAATTTTTTTCGGAGATGGTTTTCGGCAGATGCTGCATCCCACTTTTGTGAATTATTTTTCGAAAGTCTGTTGAAAAAAAGGGGGGGTGCAACACGAGGACTTCCCAGGAGGTCACCCATCCTAGTACTACTCTCGCCCAAGCACGCTTAACTGATGAGTTCTGATAGGATCCGGTGCATTAGTGCTGGTACGATCGCATCCATCAAGCTACCTGCAGAAAATTCATATAATCAAGTTGCGAACCACCTGCTTCTGCTCGGTCCCCATGCGTACCGGCGATCCGATCGATACCCATCGCTATGCGATGGGGTGGGGCCGTTTATGCCAAAATTCCACTTCGATGCGACCTATTTGTTAAGAGAAATGATTTTTCACACGTACCGATCCACCGAAGGTACCGAAAGTATCTCCCGAGTAATTATATGTTTTTTTTTTTCAATTAATTATTTTAAAAGTGTTTTTAAATGAGGGCGTGGCCTTTGTATTAATTTTTTTCGGAGATGGTTTTCGACAGATGCTGCATCCCACTTTTGTGAATTATTTTTCGAAAGTCTGTTGAAAAAAAAAGGGGGGGGGTGCAACATGAGGACTTCCCAAGAGGTCACACATCCTAGTACTACTCTCGCCCAAGAACGCTTAACTGCGGAGTTCTGATGGGATCCGGTGCATTAGTGCTGGTATGATCGCATCCATCAAGCTACCTGCAGAAAATTCATATAATCATGTTGCGAACCACCTGCTTCAGCCCGGTCCCCATGCGTACCGGCGATCCGATCGATACCCATTGCTACGCGATGGGGTGGGGCCGTTTATGCCAAAATTCCACTCCGATGCGACCTATTTTTTTTCCTTTTTTCAAATTAATGATTTTAAAAGTGTTTTTTAATGAGGGCGTGGTCTTTGATTTAATTTTTTTTTTTAAGATGGTTTTCGGCAGATGCTGCATCCCACTTTTGTGAATTATTTTTTGAAAGTCTGTTGAAAAAAAAGGGGGGGTGCAACACGAGGACATCCCAGGAGGTCACCCATCCTAGTACTACTCTCGCCCAAGTACTCTTAACTGCGGAGTTCTGATGGGATCCAGTGCATTAGTGCCGGTATGATCGCATCCATCAAGCTACCTGCAGAAAATTCATATAATCATGTTGCGAACCACCTGCTTCCGCCCGGTCCCCATGCGTACCGGTGATTCGATCGATACCCATTGCTATGCGATGGGGTGGGGCCGTTTATGCCAAAATTCCACTCCAATGCGACCTTTTTGTTAAGAGAAATGATTTTTCACACGTATCGATCCACCGAAGGTACCGAAAGTATCTCTGGAGTAATTATATGTTTTTTTTTGTTTTTTTCAATCAATGATTTTAAATGTGTTTTTAAATGGGGGCGTGGCCTTTGTATTAATTTTTTTCGGAGATGGTTTTCGACAGATGCCGCATCCCACTTTTGTGAATTATTTTTCGAACTATTGTGAATTATTTGGGGGGGTGCAACACGAGGACTTCCCAGGAGGTCACCCATCCTAGTACTACTCTCGCCCAAGCACGCTTAACTGCGGTGTTCTGATGGGATCCGGTACATTAGTGCTGGTATGATCGCATCCATCAAGCTACCTGCAGAAAATTCATATAATCATGTTGCGAACCACCTGCTTCAGCCCGGTCCCCATGCGTACCGGCGATCCGATCGATACCCATCGCTACGCGATGGGGTGGAGCCGTTTATGCCAAAATTCCACTCCGATGCGACCTATTTTTTTTCCTTTTTTCAAATTAATGATTTTAAAAGTGTTTTTTAGTGAGGGCGTGGTCTTTGATTTAATTTTTTTTTTAAGATGGTTTTCGGCAGATGCTGCATCCCACTTTTGTGCATTATTTTTCGAAAGTCTGTTGAAAAAAAAGGGGGGGTGCAACACGAGGACATCCCAGGAGGTCACCCATCCTAGTACTACTCTCGCCCAAGTACTCTTAACTGCGGAGTTCTGATGGGATCCAGTGCATTAGTGCCGGTATGATCGCATCCATCAAGCTACCTGCAGAAAATTCATATAATCATGTTGCGAACCACCTGCTTCCGCCCGGTCCCCATGCGTACCGGCGATTCGATCGATACCCATTGCTATGCGATGGGGTGGGGCCGTTTATGCCAAAATTCCACTCCGATGCGACCTTTTTGTTAAGAGAAATGATTTCTCACACGTACCGATTCACCGAAGGTACCGAAAGTATCTCCCGAGTGATTATATGTTTTTTTTTGTTTTTTCAATCAATGATTTTAAATGTGTTTTAAATGGGGGCGTGGCCTTTGTATTAATTTTTTTCGGAGATGGTTTTCGGCAGATGCTGCATCCCACTTTTGTGAATTATTTTTCGAAAGTCTGTTGAAAAAAAAGGGGGGGGGTGCAACACGAGGACTTCCCAGGAGGTCACCCATCCTAGTACTACTCTCGCCCAAGCACGCTTAACTGATGAGTTCTGATAGGATCCGGTGCATTAGTGCTGGTATGATCGCATCCATCAAGCTACCTGCAGAAAATTCATATAATCAAGTTGCGAACCACCTGCTTCCGCTCGGTCCCCATGCGTACCGGCGATTCGATCGATACCCATTGCTATGCGATGGGGTGGGGCCGTTTATGCCAAAATTCCACTCCGATGCGACCTTTTTGTTAAGAGAAATGATTTTTCACACGTACCGATCCACCGAAGGTACCAAAAGTATCTCTGGAGTAATTATATGTTTTTTTTTGTTTTTTTCAATCAATGATTTTAAATGTGTTTTTAAATGGGGGCGTGGCCTTTGTATTAATTTTTTTCGGAGATGGTTTTCGACAGATGCCGCATCCCACTTTTGTGAATTATTTTTCGAACTATTGTGAATTATTTGGGGGGGTGCAACACGAGGACTTCCCAGGAGGTCACCCATCCTAGTACTACTCTCGCCCAAGCACGGTTAACTGCGGTGTTCTGATGGGATCCGGTACATTAGTGCCGGTATGATCGCATCCATCAAGCTACCTGCAGAAAATTCATATAATCATGTTGCGAACCACCTGCTTCAGTTCGGTCCCCATGCGTACCGGCGATCCGATCGATACCCATCGCTACGCGATGAGGTGGAGCCGTTTATGCCAAAATTCCACTCCGATGCGACCTATTTTTTTTCCTTTTTTCAAATTAATGATTTTAAAAGTGTTTTTTAGTGAGGGCGTGGTCTTTGATTTAATTTTTTTTTTAAGAAGGTTTTCGGCAGATGCTGCATCCCACTTTTGTGAATTATTTTTCGAAAGTCTGTTGAAAAAAAAGGGGGGGTGCAACACGAGGACATCCCAGGAGGTCACCCATCCTAGTACTACTCTCGCCCAAGTACTCTTAACTGCGGAGTTCTGATGGGATCCAGTGCATTAGTGCCGGTATGATCGCATCCATCAAGCTACCTGCAGAAAATTCATATAATCATGTTGCAAACCACCTGCTTCCGCCCGGTCCCCATGCGTACCGGCGATTCGATCGATACCCATTGCTATGCGGTGGGGTGGGGCCGTTTATGCCAAAATTCCACTCCGATGCGACCTTTTTGTTAAGAGAAATGATTTTTCACACGTACCGATCCACCGAAGGTACCGAAAGTATGTCTCGAGTAATTATATGTTTTTTTTTGTTTTTTTCAATCAATGATTTTAAATGTGTTTTTAAATGGGGGCGTGGCCTTTGTATTAATTTTCTGCAGGTCACCCATCCTAGTACTACTCTCGCCCAAGTACTCTTAACTGCGGAGTTCTGATGGGATCCAGTGCATTAGTGCCGGTATGATCGCATCCATCAAGCTACCTGCAGAAAATTCATATAATCATGTTGCGAACCACCTGCTTCAACCCGGTCCCCATGCGTACCGGCGATCCGATCGATACCCATTGCTACGCGATGGGGTGGGGCCGTTTATGTCAAAATTCCACTCCGATGCGACCTATTTTTTTTCCTTTTTTCAAATTAATGATTTTAAAAGTGTTTTTTAGTGAGGGCGTGGTCTTTGATTTAATTTTTTTTTTAAGATGGTTTTCGGCAGATGCTGCATCCCACTTTTGTGAATTATTTTTCGAAAGTCTGTTGAAAAAAAAGGGGGGGGTGCAACACGAGGACATCCCAGGAGGTCACCCATCCTAGTACTACTCTCGCCCAAGTACTCTTAACTGCGGAGTTCTGATGGGATCCAGTGCATTAGTGCTGGTATGATCGCATCCATCAAGCTACCTGCAGAAAATTCATATAATCATGTTGCGAACCACCTGCTTCCGCCCGGTCCCCATGCGTACCGGCGATCCGATCGATACCCATTGCTATGCGATCGGGTGGGGCCGTTTATGCCAAAATTCCACTCCGATGCGACCTTTTTGTTAAGAGAAATGATTTTTCACACATACCGATCCACCGAAGGTACCGAAAGTATCTCTCGAGTAATTATATGTTTTTTTTTTGTTTTTTTCAATCAATGATTTTAAATGGGGGCGTGGCCTTTGTATTAATTTTTTTCGGAGATGGTTTTCAGCAGATGCTGCATCCCACTTTTGTGAATTATTTTTCGAACTTTTGTGAATTATTTGGGGGGTGCAACACGAGGACTTCCCAGGAGGTCACCCATCCTAGTACTACTATCGCCCAAGCACGCTTAACTGCGGAGTTCTGATGGGATCCTGTGCATTAGTGCCGGTATGATCGCATCCATCAAGCTACCTGCAGAAAATTCATATAATCATGTTGCGAACCACCTACTTCCGCCCGGTCCCCATGCGTACCGGCGATCCGATCGATACCCATTGCTACGCGATGGGGTGGGGCCGTTTATGCCAAAACTCCACTCCGATGCGACCTATTTTTTTTCCTTTTTTCAAATTAATGATTTTAAAAGTGTTTTTTAGTGAGGGCGTGGTCTTTGATTTAATTTTTTTTTTAAGATGGTTTTCGGCAGATGCTGCATCCCACTTTTGTGAATTATTTTTCGAAAGTCTGTTGAAAAAAAAGGGGGGGTGCAACAAGAGGACATCTCAGGAGGTCACCCATCCTAGTACTACTCTCGCCCAAGTACTCTTAACTGCGGAGTTCTGATGGGATCCGGTGGATTAGTGCTGGTATGATCACATCCATCAAGCTACCTGCGGAAAATTCATATAATCATGTTGCGAGCCACCTGCTTCCGCCCGGTCCACACGCGTTCCGGCGATCCGATCGATACCCATTGCTACGCGATGGGGTGGGGCCGTTTATGCCAAAATTCCACTCCGATGCGACCTTTTTTTTAGGAGAAATGATTTTTCACACGTACCGATTCACCGAAGGTACCGAAAGTATCTCCCGAGTGATTATATGTTTTTTTTTGTTTTTTTCAATCAATGATTTTAAATGTGTTTTTAAATGGGGACGTGGCCTTTGTATTAATTTTCTGCAGGTCACCCATCCTAGTACTACTCTCGCCCAAGTACTCTTAACTGCGGAGTTCTGATGGGATCCAGTGCATTAGTGCCGGTATGATCGCATCCATCAAGCTACCTGCAGAAAATTCATATAATCATGTTGCGAACCACCTGCTTCAACCCGGTCCCCATGCGTACCGGCGATCCGATCGATACCCATTGCTACGCGATGGGGTGGGGCCGTTTATGTCAAAATTCCACTCCGATGCGACCTATTTTTTTTCCTTTTTTCAAATTAATGATTTTAAAAGTGTTTTTTAGTGAGGGCGTGGTCTTTGATTTAATTTTTTTTTTAAGATGGTTTTCGGCAGATGCTGCATCCCACTTTTGTGAATTATTTTTCGAAAGTCTGTTGAAAAAAAAGGGGGGGGTGCAACACGAGGACATCCCAGGAGGTCACCCATCCTAGTACTACTCTCGCCCAAGTACTCTTAACTGCGGAGTTCTGATGGGATCCAGTGCATTAGTGCTGGTATGATCGCATCCATCAAGCTACCTGCAGAAAATTCATATAATCATGTTGCGAACCACCTGCTTCCGCCCGGTCCCCATGCGTACCGGCGATCCGATCGATACCCATTGCTATGCGATCGGGTGGGGCCGTTTATGCCAAAATTCCACTCCGATGCGACCTTTTTGTTAAGAGAAATGATTTTTCACACATACCGATCCACCGAAGGTACCGAAAGTATCTCTCGAGTAATTATATGTTTTTTTTTTGTTTTTTTCAATCAATGATTTTAAATGGGGGCGTGGCCTTTGTATTAATTTTTTTCGGAGATGGTTTTCGGCAGATGCTGCATCCCACTTTTGTGAATTATTTTTCGAACTTTTGTGAATTATTTGGGGGGTGCAACACGAGGACTTCCCAGGAGGTCACCCATCCTAGTACTACTATCGCCCAAGCACGCTTAACTGCGGAGTTCTGATGGGATCCGGTGCATTAGTGCCGGTATGATCGCATCCATCAAGCTACCTGCAGAAAATTCATATAATCATGTTGCGAACCACCTACTTCCGCCCGGTCCCCATGCGTACCGGCGATCCGATCGATACCCATTGCTACGCGATGGGGTGGGGCCGTTTATGCCAAAACTCCACTCCGATGCGACCTATTTTTTTTCCTTTTTTCAAATTAATGATTTTAAAAGTGTTTTTTAGTGAGGGCGTGGTCTTTGATTTAATTTTTTTTTTAAGATGGTTTTCGGCAGAAGCTGCATCCCACTTTTGTGAATTATTTTTCGAAAGTCTGTTGAAAAAAAAGGGGGGGTGCAACAAGAGGACATCTCAGGAGGTCACCCATCCTAGTACTACTCTCGCCCAAGTACTCTTAACTGCGGAGTTCTGATGGGATCCGGTGGATTAGTGCTGGTATGATCACATCCATCAAGCTACCTGCGGAAAATTCATATAATCATGTTGCGAGCCACCTGCTTCCGCCCGGTCCCCACGCGTTCCGGCGATCCGATCGATACCCATTGCTACGCGATGGGGTGGGGCCGTTTATGCCAAAATTCCACTCCGATGCGACCTTTTTTTTAGGAGAAATGATTTTTCACACGTACCGATTCACCGAAGGTACCGAAAGTACCTCCCGAGTGATTATATGTTTTTTTTTGTTTTTTTCAATCAATGATTTTAAATGTGTTTTTAAATGGGGACGTGGCCTTTGTATTAATTTTCTGCAGGTCACCCATCCTAGTACTACTCTCGCCCAAGTACTCTTAACTGCGGAGTTCTGATGGGATCCAGTGCATTAGTGCCGGTATGATCGCATCCATCAAGCTACCTGCAGAAAATTCATATAATCATGTTGCGAACCACCTGCTTCAACCCGGTCCCCATGCGTACCGGCGATCCGATCGATACCCATTGCTACGCGATGGGGTGGGGCCGTTTATGTCAAAATTCCACTCCGATGCGACCTATTTTTTTTCCTTTTTTCAAATTAATGATTTTAAAAGTGTTTTTTAGTGAGGGCGTGGTCTTTGATTTAATTTTTTTTTTAAGATGGTTTTCGGCAGATGCTGCATCCCACTTTTGTGAATTATTTTTTGAAAGTCTGTTGAAAAAAAAGGGGGGGGTGCAACACGAGGACATCCCAGGAGGTCACCCATCCTAGTACTACTCTCGCCCAAGTACTCTTAACTGCGGAGTTCTGATGGGATCCAGTGCATTAGTGCCGGTATGATCGCATCCATCAAGCTACCTGCAGAAAATTCATATAATCATGTTGCGAACCACCTCCTTCCGCCCGGTCCCCATGCGTACCGGCGATTCGATCGATACCCATTGCTATGCGATGGGGTGGGGCCGTTTATGCCAAAATTCCACTCCGATGCGACCTTTTTGTTAAGAGAAATGATTTCTCACACGTACCGATTCACCGAAGGTACCGAAAGTATCTCCCGAGTGATTGTATGTTTTTTTTTTTTTTTTTCAATCAATGATTTTAAATGTGTTTTTAAATGGGGGCGTGGCCTTTGTATTAATTTTTTTCGGAGATGGTTTTCGGCAGATGCTGCATCCCACTTTTGTGAATTATTTTTCGAAAGTCTGTTGAAAAAAAAGGGGGGGGGGTGCAACACGAGGACTTCCCAGGAGGTCACCCATCCTAGTACTACTCTCGCCCAAGTACTCTTAACTGCGGAGTTCTGATGGGATCCAGTGCATTAGTGCCGGTATGATCGCATCCATCAAGCTACCTGCAGAAAATTCATATAATCATGTTGCGAACCACCTCCTTCCGCCCGGTCCCCATGCGTACCGGCGATCCGATCGATACCCATTGCTATGCGATCGGGTGGGGCCGTTTATGCCAAAATTCCACTCCGATGCGACCTTTTTGTTAAGAGAAATGATTTTTCACACATACCGATCCACCGAAGGTACCGAAAGTATCTCTCGAGTAATTATATGTTTTTTTTTTGTTTTTTTCAATCAATGATTTTAAATGGGGGCGTGGCCTTTGTATTAATTTTTTTCGGAGATGGTTTTCGGCAGATGCTGCATCCCACTTTTGTGAATTATTTTTCGAACTTTTGTGAATTATTTGGGGGGTGCAACACGAGGACTTCCCAGGAGGTCACCCATCCTAGTACTACTATCGCCCAAGCACGCTTAACTGCGGAGTTCTGATGGGATCCGGTGCATTAGTGCCGGTATGATCGCATCCATCAAGCTACCTGCAGAAAATTCATATAATCATGTTGCGAACCACCTACTTCCGCCCGGTCCCCATGCGTACCGGCGATCCGATCGATACCCATTGCTACGCGATGGGGTGGGGCCGTTTATGCCAAAACTCCACTCCGATGCGACCTATTTTTTTTCCTTTTTTCAAATTAATGATTTTAAAAGTGTTTTTTAGTGAGGGCGTGGTCTTTGATTTAATTTTTTTTTTAAGATGGTTTTCGGCAGATGCTGCATCCCACTTTTGTGAATTATTTTTCGAAAGTCTGTTGAAAAAAAAGGGGGGGTGCAACAAGAGGACATCTCAGGAGGTCACCCATCCTAGTACTACTCTCGCCCAAGTACTCTTAACTGCGGAGTTCTGATGGGATCCGGTGGATTAGTGCTGGTATGATCACATCCATCTAGCTACCTGCGGAAAATTCATATAATCATGTTGCGAGCCACCTGCTTCCGCCCGGTCCCCACGCGTTCCGGCGATCCGATCGATACCCATTGCTACGCGATGGGGTGGGGCCGTTTATGCCAAAATTCCACTCCGATGCGACCTTTTTTTTAGGAGAAATGATTTTTCACACGTACCGATTCACCGAAGGTACCGAAAGTATCTCCCGAGTGATTATATGTTTTTTTTTGTTTTTTTCAATCAATGATTTTAAATGTGTTTTTAAATGGGGACGTGGCCTTTGTATTAATTTTTTTCGGAGATGGTTTTCGGCAGATGCTGCATCCCACTTTTGTGAATTATTTTTCGAAAGTCTGTTGAAAAAAAAGGGGGGGTGCAACACGAGGACTTCCCAGGAGGTCACCCATCCTAGTACTACTCTCGCCCAAGCACGCTTAACTGCTGAGTTCTGATGGGATCCGGTGCATTAGTGCTGGTATGATCGCATCCATCAAGCTGCCTGCAGAAAATTCATATAATCAAGTTGCGAACCAGCTGCTTCCGCTCGGTCCCCATGCGTACCGGCGATCCGATCGATACCCATTGCTACGCGATGGGGTGGGGCCGTTTATGCCAAAATTCCACTCCGATGCGACCTTTTTGTTAAGAGAAATGATTTCTCACACGTACCGATTCACCGAAGGTACCGAAAGTATCTCCCGAGTGATTATATGTTTTTTTTTGTTTTTTTCAATCAATGATTTTAAATGTGTTTTTAAATGGGGGCGTGGCCTTTGTATTAATTTTTTTCGGAGATGGTTTTCGGCAGATGCTGCATCCCACTTTTGTGAATTATTTTTCGAACTTTTGTGAATTATTTGGGGTGGTGCAACACGAGGACTTCCCAGGAGGTCACCCATCCTAGTACTACTCTCGACCAAGCACGCTTAACTGCGGAGTTCTGATGGGATCCGGTGCATTAGTGCCGGTATGATCGCATCCATCAAGCTACCTGCAGAAGATTCATATAATCATGTTGCGAACCACCTGCTTCAGCCCGGTCCCCATGCGTACCGGCGATCCGATCGATACCCATCGCTACGCGATGGGGTGGAGCCGTTTATGCCAAAATTCCACTCCGAAGCGACCTATTTTTTTTCCTTTTTTCAAATTAATGATTTTAAAAGTGTTTTTTAGTGAGGGCGTGGTCTTTGATTTAATTTTTTTTTTAAGATGGTTTTCGGCAGATGCCGCATCCCACTTTTGTGCATTATTTTTTGAAAGTCTGTTGAAAAAAAAGGGGGGGTGCAACACGAGGACATCCCAGGAGGTCACCCATCCTAGTACTACTCTCGCCCAAGTACTCTTAACTGCGGAGTTCTGATGGGATCCAGTGCATTAGTGCCGGTATGATCGCATCCATCAAGCTACCTGCAGAAAATTCATATAATCATGTTGCGAACCACCTCCTTCCGCCCGGTCCCCATGCGTACCGGCGATTCGATCGATACCCATTGCTATGCGATGGGGTGGGGCCGTTTATGCCAAAATTCCACTCCGATGCGACCTTTTTGTTAAGAGAAATGATTTCTCACACGTACCGATTCACCGAAGGTACCGAAAGTATCTCCCGAGTGATTATATGTTTTTTTTTTTTTTTTCAATCAATGATTTTAAATGTGTTTTTAAATGGGGGCGTGGCCTTTGTATTAATTTTTTTCGGAGATGGTTTTCGGCAGATGCTGCATCCCACTTTTGTGAATTATTTTTCGAAAGTCTGTTGAAAAAAAAGGGGGGGGGTGCAACACGAGGACTTCCCAGGAGGTCACCCATCCTAGTACTACTCTCGCCCAAGCACGCTTAACTGATGAGTTCTGATAGGATCCGGTGCATTAGTGCTGGTATGATCGCATCCATCAAGCTACCTGCAGAAAATTCATATAATCAAGTTGCGAACCACCTGCTTCCGCTCGGTCCCCATGCGTACCGGCGATTCGATCGATACCCATTGCTATGCGATGGGGTGGGGCCGTTTATGCCAAAATTCCACTCCGATGCGACCTTTTTGTTAAGAGAAATGATTTTTCACACGTACCGATCCACCGAAGGTACCGAAAGTATCTCTGGAGTAATTATATGTTTTTTTTTGTTTTTTTCAATCAATGATTTTAAATGTGTTTTTAAATGGGGGCGTGGCCTTTGTATTAATTTTTTTCGGAGATGGTTTTCGACAGATGCCGCATCCCACTTTTGTGAATTATTTTTCGAACTATTGTGAATTATTTGGGGGGGGGTGCAACACGAGGACTTCCCAGGAGGTCACCCATCCTGGTCACCCATCCTAGTACTACTCTCGCCCAAGCACGCTTAACTGCGGTGTTCTGATGGGATCCGGTACATTAGTGCCGGTATGATCGCATCCATCAAGCTACCTGCAGAAAATTCATATAATCATGTTGCGAACCACCTGCTTCAGCCCGGTCCCCATGCGTACCGGCGATCCGATCGATACCCATCGCTACGCGATGAGGTGGAGCCGTTTATGCCAAAATTCCACTCCGATGCGACCTATTTTTTTTCCTTTTTTCAAATTAATGATTTTAAAAGTGTTTTTTAGTGAGGGCGTGGTCTTTGATTTAATTTTTTTTTTAAGAAGGTTTTCGGCAGATGCTGCATCCCACTTTTGTGAATTATTTTTCGAAAGTCTGTTGAAAAAAAAGGGGGGGTGCAACACGAGGACATCCCAGGAGGTCACCCATCCTAGTACTACTCTCGCCCAAGTACTCTTAACTGCGGAGTTCTGATGGGATCCAGTGCATTAGTGCCGGTATGATCGCATCCATCAAGCTACCTGCAGAAAATTCATATAATCATGTTGCGAACCACCTGCTTCCGCCCGGTCCCCATGCGTACCGGCGATTCGATCGATACCCATTGCTACGCGATGGGGTGGGGCCGTTTATGCCAAAATTCCACTCCGATGCGACCTTTTTGTTAAGAGAAATGATTTCTCACACGTACCGATTCACCGAAGGTACCGAAAGTATCTCCCGAGTGATTATATGTTTTTTTTTGTTTTTTTCAATCAATGATTTTAAATGTGTTTTTAAATGGGGGCGTGGCCTTTGTATTAATTTTTTTCGGAGATGGTTTTCGGCAGATGCTGCATCCCACTTTTGTGAATTATTTTTCGAAAGTCTGTTGAAAAAAAGGGGGGGGTGCAACACGAGGACTTCCCAGGAGGTCACCCATCCTAGTACTACTCTCGCCCAAGCACGCTTAACTGATGAGTTCTGATAGGATCCGGTGCATTAGTGCTGGTACGATCGCATCCATCAAGCTACCTGCAGAAAATTCATATAATCAAGTTGCGAACCACCTGCTTCTGCTCGGTCCCCATGCGTACCGGCGATCCGATCGATACCCATCGCTATGCGATGGGGTGGGGCCGTTTATGCCAAAATTCCACTTCGATGCGACCTATTTGTTAAGAGAAATGATTTTTCACACGTACCGATCCACCGAAGGTACCGAAAGTATCTCCCGAGTAATTATATGTTTTTTTTTTTCAATTAATTATTTTAAAAGTGTTTTTAAATGAGGGCGTGGCCTTTGTATTAATTTTTTTCGGAGATGGTTTTCGACAGATGCTGCATCCCACTTTTGTGAATTATTTTTCGAAAGTCTGTTGAAAAAAAAGGGGGGGGGTGCAACATGAGGACTTCCCAAGAGGTCACACATCCTAGTACTACTCTCGCCCAAGAACGCTTAACTGCGGAGTTCTGATGGGATCCGGTGCATTAGTGCTGGTATGATCGCATCCATCAAGCTACCTGCAGAAAATTCATATAATCATGTTGCGAACCACCTGCTTCAGCCCGGTCCCCATGCGTACCGGCGATCCGATCGATACCCATTGCTACGCGATGGGGTGGGGCCGTTTATGCCAAAATTCCACTCCGATGCGACCTATTTTTTTTCCTTTTTTCAAATTAATGATTTTAAAAGTGTTTTTTAATGAGGGCGTGGTCTTTGATTTAATTTATTTTTTTAAGATGGTTTTCGGCAGATGCTGCATCCCACTTTTGTGAATTATTTTTTGAAAGTCTGTTGAAAAAAAAGCGGGGGTGCAACACGAGGACATCCCAGGAGGTCACCCATCCTAGTACTACTCTCGCCCAAGTACTCTTAACTGCGGAGTTCTGATGGGATCCAGTGCATTAGTGCCGGTATGATCGCATCCATCAAGCTACCTGCAGAAAATTCATATAATCATGTTGCGAACCACCTGCTTCCGCCCGGTCCCCATGCGTACCGGCGATTCGATCGATACCCACTGCTATGCGATGGGGTGGGGCCGTTTATGCCAAAATTCCACTCCAATGCGACCTTTTTGTTAAGAGAAATGATTTTTCACACGTACTGATCCACCGAAGGTACCGAAAGTATCTCTGGAGTAATTATATGTTTTTTTTTGTTTTTTTCAATCAATGATTTTAAATGTGTTTTTAAATGGGGGCGTGGCCTTTGTATTAATTTTTTTCGGAGATGGTTTTCGACAGATGCCGCATCCCACTTTTGTGAATTATTTTTCGAACTATTGTGAATTATTTGGGGGGGTGCAACACGAGGACTTCCCAGGAGGTCACCCATCCTAGTACTACTCTCGCCCAAGCACGCTTAACTGCGGTGTTCTGATGGGATCCGGTACATTAGTGCCGGTATGATCGCATCCATCAAGCTACCTGCAGAAAATTCATATAATCATGTTGCGAACCACCTGCTTCAGCCCGGTCCCCATGCGTACCGGCGATCCGATCGATACCCATCGCTACGCGATGGGGTGGAGCCGTTTATGCCAAAATTCCACTCCGATGCGACCTATTTTTTTTCCATTTTTCAAATTAATGATTTTAAAAGTGTTTTTTAGTGAGGGCGTGGTCTTTGATTTAATTTTTTTTTTAAGATGGTTTTCGGCGGATGCTGCATCCCACTTTTGTGCATTATTTTTCGAAAGTCTGTTGAAAAAAAAGGGGGGGTGCAACACGAGGACATCCCAGGAGGTCACCCATCCTAGTACTACTCTCGCCCAAGTACTCTTAACTGCGGAGTTCTGATGGGATCCAGTGCATTAGTGCCGGTATGATCGCATCCATCAAGCTACCTGCAGAAAATTCATATAATCATGTTGCGAACCACCTGCTTCCGCCCGGTCCCCATGCGTACCGGCGATTCGATCGATACCCATTGCTATGCGATGGGGTGGGGCCGTTTATGCCAAAATTCCACTCCGATGCGACCTTTTTGTTAAGAGAAATGATTTCTCACACGTACCGATTCACCGAAGGTACCGAAAGTATCTCCCGAGTGATTATATGTTTTTTTTTGTTTTTTTCAATCAATGATTTTAAATGTGTTTTAAATGGGGGCGTGGCCTTTGTATTAATTTTTTTCGGAGATGGTTTTCGGCAGATGCTGCATCCCACTTTTGTGAATTATTTTTCGAAAGTCTGTTGAAAAAAAAGGGGGGGGGGTGCAACACGAGGACTTCCCAGGAGGTCACCCATCCTAGTACTACTCTCGCCCAAGCACGCTTAACTGATGAGTTCTGATAGGATCCGGTGCATTAGTGCTGGTATGATCGCATCCATCAAGCTACCTGCAGAAAATTCATATAATCAAGTTGCGAACCACCTGCTTCCGCTCGGTCCCCATGCGTACCAGAGATTCGATCGATACCCATTGCTATGCAATGGGGTGGGGCCGTTTATGCCAAAATTCCACTCCGATGCGACCTTTTTGTTAAGAGAAATGATTTTTCACACGTACCGATCCACCGAAGGTACCAAAAGTATCTCTGGAGTAATTATATGTTTTTTTTTGTTTTTTTCAATCAATGATTTTAAATGTGTTTTTAAATGGGGGCGTGGCCTTTGTATTAATCTTTTTCGGAGATGGTTTTCGACAGATGCCGCATCCCACTTTTGTGAATTATTTTTCGAACTATTGTGAATTATTTGGGGGCGTGCAACACGAGGACTTCCCAGGAGGTCACCCATCCTAGTACTACTCTCGCCCAAGCACGGTTAACTGCGGTGTTCTGATGGGATCCGGTACATTAGTGCCGGTATGATCGCATCCATCAAGCTACCTGCAGAAAATTCATATAATCATGTTGCGAACCACCTGCTTCAGCCCGGTCCCCATGCGTACCGGCGATCCGATCGATACCCATCGCTACGCGATGAGGTGGAGCCGTTTATGCCAAAATTCCACTCCGATGCGACCTATTTTTTTTCCTTTTTTCAAATTAATGATTTTAAAAGTGTTTTTTAGTGAGGGCGTGGTCTTTGATTTAATTTTTTTTTTAAGAAGGTTTTCGGCAGATGCTGCATCCCACTTTTGTGAATTATTTTTCGAAAGTCTGTTGAAAAAAAAGGGGGGGTGCAACACGAGGACATCCCAGGAGGTCACCCATCCTAGTACTACTCTCGCCCAAGTACTCTTAACTGCGGAGTTCTGATGGGATCCAGTGCATTAGTGCCGGTATGATCGCATCCATCAAGCTACCTGCAGAAAATTCATATAATCATGTTGCGAACCACCTGCTTCCGCCCGGTCCCCATGCGTACCGGCGATTCGATCGATACCCATTGCTATGCGATGGGGTGGGGCCGTTTATGCCAAAATTCCACTCCGATGCGACCTTTTTGTTAAGAGAAATGATTTTTCACACGTACCGATCCACCGAAGGTACCGAAAGTATCTCTCGAGTAATTATATGTTTTTTTTTGTTTTTTTCAATCAATGATTTTGAATGTGTTTTTAAATGGGGGCGTGGCCTTTGTATTAATTTTCTGCAGGTCACCCATCCTAGTACTACTCTCGCCCAAGTACTCTTAACTGCGGAGTTCTGATGGGATCCAGTGCATTAGTGCCTGTATGATCGCATCCATCAAGCTACCTGCAGAAAATTCATATAATCATGTTGCGAACCACCTGCTTCCGCCCGGTCCCCATGCGTACCGGCGATTCGATCGATACCCATTGCTATGCGATGGGGTGGGGCCGTTTATGCCAAAATTCCACTCCGATGCGACCTTTTTGTTAAGAGAAATGATTTTTCACACGTACCGATCCACCGAAGGTACCGAAAGTATCTCTGGAGTAATTATATGTTTTTTTTTGTTTTTTTCAATCAATGATTTTAAATGTGTTTTTAAATGGGGGCGTGGCCTTTGTATTAATTTTTTTCGGAGATGGTTTTCGACAGATGCCGCATCCCACTTTTGTGAATTATTTTTCGAACTATTGTGAATTATTTGGGGGGTGCAACACGAGGACTTCCCAGGAGGTCACCCATCCTAGTACTACTCTCGCCCAAGCACGCTTAACTGCGGTGTTCTGATGGGATCCGGTACATTAGTGCCGGTATGATCGCATCCATCAAGCTACCTGCAGAAAATTCATATAATCATGTTGCGAACCACCTGCTTCAGCCCGGTCCCCATGCGTACCGGCGATCCGATCGATACCCATCGCTACGCGATGGGGTGGAGCCGTTTATGCCAAAATTCCACTCCGATGCGACGTATTTTTTTTCCTTTTTTCAAATTAATGATTTTAAAAGTGTTTTTTAGTGAGGGCGTGGTCTTTGATTTAATTTTTTTTTTAAGATGGTTTTCGGCAGATGCTGCATCCCACTTTTGTGAATTATTTTTCGAAAGTCTGTTGAAAAAAAAGGGGGGGTGCAACACGAGGACATCCCAGGAGGTCACCCATCCTAGTACTACTCTCGCCCAAGTACTCTTAACTGCGGAGTTCTGATGGGATCCAGTGCATTAGTGCCGGTATGATCGCATCCATCAAGCTACCTGCAGAAAATTCATATAATCATGTTGCAAACCACCTGCTTCCGCCCGGTCCCCATGCGTACCGGCGATTCGATCGATACCCATTGCTATGCGGTGGGGTGGGGCCGTTTATGCCAAAATTCCACTCCGATGCGACCTTTTTGTTAAGAGAAATGATTTTTCACACGTACCGATCCACCGAAGGTACCGAAAGTATGTCTCGAGTAATTATATGTTTTTTTTTGTTTTTTTCAATCAATGATTTTAAATGTGTTTTTAAATGGGGGCGTGGCCTTTGTATTAATTTTCTGCAGGTCACCCATCCTAGTACTACTCTCGCCCAAGTACTCTTAACTGCGGAGTTCTGATGGGATCCAGTGCATTAGTGCCGGTATGATCGCATCCATCAAGCTACCTGCAGAAAATTCATATAATCATGTTGCGAACCACCTGCTTCAACCCGGTCCCCATGCGTACCGGCGATCCGATCGATACCCATTGCTACGCGATGGGGTGGGGCCGTTTATGTCAAAATTCCACTCCGATGCGACCTATTTTTTTTCCTTTTTTCAAATTAATGATTTTAAAAGTGTTTTTTAGTGAGGGCGTGGTCTTTGATTTAATATTTTTTTTTAAGATGGTTTTCGGCAGATGCTGCATCCCACTTTTGTGAATTATTTTTCGAAAGTCTGTTGAAAAAAAAGGGGGGGTGCAACAAGAGGACATCTCAGGAGGTCACCCATCCTAGTACTACTCTCGCCCAAGTACTCTTAACTGCGGAGTTCTGATGGGATCCGGTGGATTAGTGCTGGTATGATCACATCCATCAAGCTACCTGCGGAAAATTCATATAATCATGTTGCGAGCCACCTGCTTCCGCCCGGTCCCCACGCGTTCCGGCGATCCGATCGATACCCATTGCTACGCGATGGGGTGGGGCCGTTTATGCCAAAATTCCACTCCGATGCGACCTTTTTTTTAGGAGAAATGATTTTTCACACGTACCGATTCACCGAAGGTACCGAAAGTACCTCCCGAGTGATTATATGTTTTTTTTTGTTTTTTTCAATCAATGATTTTAAATGTGTTTTTAAATGGGGACGTGGCCTTTGTATTAATTTTCTGCAGGTCACCCATCCTAGTACTACTCTCGCCCAAGTACTCTTAACTGCGGAGTTCTGATGGGATCCAGTGCATTAGTGCCGGTATGATCGCATCCATCAAGCTACCTGCAGAAAATTCATATAATCATGTTGCGAACCACCTGCTTCAACCCGGTCCCCATGCGTACCGGCGATCCGATCGATACCCATTGCTACGCGATGGGGTGGGGCCGTTTATGTCAAAATTCCACTCCGATGCGACCTATTTTTTTTCCTTTTTTCAAATTAATGATTTTAAAAGTGTTTTTTAGTGAGGGCGTGGTCTTTGATTTAATTTTTTTTTTAAGATGGTTTTCGGCAGATGCTGCATCCCACTTTTGTGAATTATTTTTCGAAAGTCTGTTGAAAAAAAAGGGGGGGGTGCAACACGAGGACATCCCAGGAGGTCACCCATCCTAGTACTACTCTCGCCCAAGTACTCTTAACTGCGGAGTTCTGATGGGATCCAGTGCATTAGTGCCGGTATGATCGCATCCATCAAGCTACCTGCAGAAAATTCATATAATCATGTTGCGAACCACCTCCTTCCGCCCGGTCCCCATGCGTACCGGCGATTCGATCGATACCCATTGCTATGCGATGGGGTGGGGCCGTTTATGCCAAAATTCCACTCCGATGCGACCTTTTTGTTAAGAGAAATGATTTTTCACACGTACCGATCCACCGAAGGTACCGAAAGTATCTCTCGAGTAATTATATGTTTTTTTTTGTTTTTTTCAATCAATGATTTTGAATGTGTTTTTAAATGGGGGCGTGGCCTTTGTATTAATTTTCTGCAGGTCACCCATCCTAGTACTACTCTCGCCCAAGTACTCTTAACTGCGGAGTTCTGATGGGATCCAGTGCATTAGTGCCTGTATGATCGCATCCATCAAGCTACCTGCAGAAAATTCATATAATCATGTTGCGAACCACCTGCTTCCGCCCGGTCCCCATGCGTACCGGCGATTCGATCGATACCCATTGCTATGCGATGGGGTGGGGCCGTTTATGCCAAAATTCCACTCCGATGCGACCTTTTTGTTAAGAGAAATGATTTTTCACACGTACCGATCCACCGAAGGTACCGAAAGTATCTCTGGAGTAATTATATGTTTTTTTTTGTTTTTTTCAATCAATGATTTTAAATGTGTTTTTAAATGGGGGCGTGGCCTTTGTATTAATTTTTTTCGGAGATGGTTTTCGACAGATGCCGCATCCCACTTTTGTGAATTATTTTTCGAACTATTGTGAATTATTTGGGGGGTGCAACACGAGGACTTCCCAGGAGGTCACCCATCCTAGTACTACTCTCGCCCAAGCACGCTTAACTGCGGTGTTCTGATGGGATCCGGTACATTAGTGCCGGTATGATCGCATCCATCAAGCTACCTGCAGAAAATTCATATAATCATGTTGCGAACCACCTGCTTCAGCCCGGTCCCCATGCGTACCGGCGATCCGATCGATACCCATCGCTACGCGATGGGGTGGAGCCGTTTATGCCAAAATTCCACTCCGATGCGACGTATTTTTTTTCCTTTTTTCAAATTAATGATTTTAAAAGTGTTTTTTAGTGAGGGCGTGGTCTTTGATTTAATTTTTTTTTTAAGATGGTTTT
Source organism: Platycarya strobilacea (assembly GCA_036898215.1). NCBI lineage: Eukaryota > Viridiplantae > Streptophyta > Magnoliopsida > Fagales > Juglandaceae > Platycarya > Platycarya strobilacea. The sequence goes on along the minus strand of CM072548.1, from coordinate 33,755,006 downwards.
CGGCAGATGCTGCATCCCACTTTTGTGAATTATTTTTCGAAAGTCTGTTGAAAAAAAAGGGGGGGTGCAACACGAGGACATCCCAGGAGGTCACCCATCCTAGTACTACTCTCGCCCAAGTACTCTTAACTGCGGAGTTCTGATGGGATCCAGTGCATTAGTGCCGGTATGATCGCATCCATCAAGCTACCTGCAGAAAATTCATATAATCATGTTGCAAACCACCTGCTTCCGCCCGGTCCCCATGCGTACCGGCGATTCGATCGATACCCATTGCTATGCGGTGGGGTGGGGCCGTTTATGCCAAAATTCCACTCCGATGCGACCTTTTTGTTAAGAGAAATGATTTTTCACACGTACCGATCCACCGAAGGTACCGAAAGTATGTCTCGAGTAATTATATGTTTTTTTTTGTTTTTTTCAATCAATGATTTTAAATGTGTTTTTAAATGGGGGCGTGGCCTTTGTATTAATTTTCTGCAGGTCACCCATCCTAGTACTACTCTCGCCCAAGTACTCTTAACTGCGGAGTTCTGATGGGATCCAGTGCATTAGTGCCGGTATGATCGCATCCATCAAGCTACCTGCAGAAAATTCATATAATCATGTTGCGAACCACCTGCTTCAACCCGGTCCCCATGCGTACCGGCGATCCGATCGATACCCATTGCTACGCGATGGGGTGGGGCCGTTTATGTCAAAATTCCACTCCGATGCGACCTATTTTTTTTCCTTTTTTCAAATTAATGATTTTAAAAGTGTTTTTTAGTGAGGGCGTGGTCTTTGATTTAATATTTTTTTTTAAGATGGTTTTCGGCAGATGCTGCATCCCACTTTTGTGAATTATTTTTCGAAAGTCTGTTGAAAAAAAAGGGGGGGTGCAACAAGAGGACATCTCAGGAGGTCACCCATCCTAGTACTACTCTCGCCCAAGTACTCTTAACTGCGGAGTTCTGATGGGATCCGGTGGATTAGTGCTGGTATGATCACATCCATCAAGCTACCTGCGGAAAATTCATATAATCATGTTGCGAGCCACCTGCTTCCGCCCGGTCCCCACGCGTTCCGGCGATCCGATCGATACCCATTGCTACGCGATGGGGTGGGGCCGTTTATGCCAAAATTCCACTCCGATGCGACCTTTTTTTTAGGAGAAATGATTTTTCACACGTACCGATTCACCGAAGGTACCGAAAGTACCTCCCGAGTGATTATATGTTTTTTTTTGTTTTTTTCAATCAATGATTTTAAATGTGTTTTTAAATGGGGACGTGGCCTTTGTATTAATTTTCTGCAGGTCACCCATCCTAGTACTACTCTCGCCCAAGTACTCTTAACTGCGGAGTTCTGATGGGATCCAGTGCATTAGTGCCGGTATGATCGCATCCATCAAGCTACCTGCAGAAAATTCATATAATCATGTTGCGAACCACCTGCTTCAACCCGGTCCCCATGCGTACCGGCGATCCGATCGATACCCATTGCTACGCGATGGGGTGGGGCCGTTTATGTCAAAATTCCACTCCGATGCGACCTATTTTTTTTCCTTTTTTCAAATTAATGATTTTAAAAGTGTTTTTTAGTGAGGGCGTGGTCTTTGATTTAATTTTTTTTTTAAGATGGTTTTCGGCAGATGCTGCATCCCACTTTTGTGAATTATTTTTCGAAAGTCTGTTGAAAAAAAAGGGGGGGGTGCAACACGAGGACATCCCAGGAGGTCACCCATCCTAGTACTACTCTCGCCCAAGTACTCTTAACTGCGGAGTTCTGATGGGATCCAGTGCATTAGTGCCGGTATGATCGCATCCATCAAGCTACCTGCAGAAAATTCATATAATCATGTTGCGAACCACCTCCTTCCGCCCGGTCCCCATGCGTACCGGCGATTCGATCGATACCCATTGCTATGCGATGGGGTGGGGCCGTTTATGCCAAAATTCCACTCCGATGCGACCTTTTTGTTAAGAGAAATGATTTCTCACACGTACCGATTCACCGAAGGTACCGAAAGTATCTCCCGAGTGATTATATGTTTTTTTTTTTTTTTTTCAATCAATGATTTTAAATGTGTTTTTAAATGGGGGCGTGGCCTTTGTATTAATTTTTTTCGGAGATGGTTTTCGGCAGATGCTGCATCCCACTTTTGTGAATTATTTTTCGAAAGTCTGTTGAAAAAAAAGGGGGGGGGGTGCAACACGAGGACTTCCCAGGAGGTCACCCATCCTAGTACTACTCTCGCCCAAGTACTCTTAACTGCGGAGTTCTGATGGGATCCAGTGCATTAGTGCCGGTATGATCGCATCCATCAAGCTACCTGCAGAAAATTCATATAATCATGTTGCGAACCACCTCCTTCCGCCCGGTCCCCATGCGTACCGGCGATCCGATCGATACCCATTGCTATGCGATCGGGTGGGGCCGTTTATGCCAAAATTCCACTCCGATGCGACCTTTTTGTTAAGAGAAATGATTTTTCACACATACCGATCCACCGAAGGTACCGAAAGTATCTCTCGAGTAATTATATGTTTTTTTTTTGTTTTTTTCAATCAATGATTTTAAATGGGGGCGTGGCCTTTGTATTAATTTTTTTCGGAGATGGTTTTCGGCAGATGCTGCATCCCACTTTTGTGAATTATTTTTCGAACTTTTGTGAATTATTTGGGGGGTGCAACACGAGGACTTCCCAGGAGGTCACCCATCCTAGTACTACTATCGCCCAAGCACGCTTAACTGCGGAGTTCTGATGGGATCCGGTGCATTAGTGCCGGTATGATCGCATCCATCAAGCTACCTGCAGAAAATTCATATAATCATGTTGCGAACCACCTACTTCCGCCCGGTCCCCATGCGTACCGGCGATCCGATCGATACCCATTGCTACGCGATGGGGTGGGGCCGTTTATGCCAAAACTCCACTCCGATGCGACCTATTTTTTTTCCTTTTTTCAAATTAATGATTTTAAAAGTGTTTTTTAGTGAGGGCGTGGTCTTTGATTTAATTTTTTTTTTAAGATGGTTTTCGGCAGATGCTGCATCCCACTTTTGTGAATTATTTTTCGAAAGTCTGTTGAAAAAAAAGGGGGGGTGCAACAAGAGGACATCTCAGGAGGTCACCCATCCTAGTACTACTCTCGCCCAAGTACTCTTAACTGCGGAGTTCTGATGGGATCCGGTGGATTAGTGCTGGTATGATCACATCCATCTAGCTACCTGCGGAAAATTCATATAATCATGTTGCGAGCCACCTGCTTCCGCCCGGTCCCCACGCGTTCCGGCGATCCGATCGATACCCATTGCTACGCGATGGGGTGGGGCCGTTTATGCCAAAATTCCACTCCGATGCGACCTTTTTTTTAGGAGAAATGATTTTTCACACGTACCGATTCACCGAAGGTACCGAAAGTATCTCCCGAGTGATTATATGTTTTTTTTTGTTTTTTTCAATCAATGATTTTAAATGTGTTTTTAAATGGGGACGTGGCCTTTGTATTAATTTTTTTCGGAGATGGTTTTCGGCAGATGCTGCATCCCACTTTTGTGAATTATTTTTCGAAAGTCTGTTGAAAAAAAAGGGGGGGTGCAACACGAGGACTTCCCAGGAGGTCACCCATCCTAGTACTACTCTCGCCCAAGCACGCTTAACTGCTGAGTTCTGATGGGATCCGGTGCATTAGTGCTGGTATGATCGCATCCATCAAGCTGCCTGCAGAAAATTCATATAATCAAGTTGCGAACCAGCTGCTTCCGCTCGGTCCCCATGCGTACCGGCGATCCGATCGATACCCATTGCTACGCGATGGGGTGGGGCCGTTTATGCCAAAATTCCACTCCGATGCGACCTTTTTGTTAAGAGAAATGATTTCTCACACGTACCGATTCACCGAAGGTACCGAAAGTATCTCCCGAGTGATTATATGTTTTTTTTTGTTTTTTTCAATCAATGATTTTAAATGTGTTTTTAAATGGGGGCGTGGCCTTTGTATTAATTTTTTTCGGAGATGGTTTTCGGCAGATGCTGCATCCCACTTTTGTGAATTATTTTTCGAACTTTTGTGAATTATTTGGGGTGGTGCAACACGAGGACTTCCCAGGAGGTCACCCATCCTAGTACTACTCTCGACCAAGCACGCTTAACTGCGGAGTTCTGATGGGATCCGGTGCATTAGTGCCGGTATGATCGCATCCATCAAGCTACCTGCAGAAGATTCATATAATCATGTTGCGAACCACCTGCTTCAGCCCGGTCCCCATGCGTACCGGCGATCCGATCGATACCCATCGCTACGCGATGGGGTGGAGCCGTTTATGCCAAAATTCCACTCCGAAGCGACCTATTTTTTTTCCTTTTTTCAAATTAATGATTTTAAAAGTGTTTTTTAGTGAGGGCGTGGTCTTTGATTTAATTTTTTTTTTAAGATGGTTTTCGGCAGATGCCGCATCCCACTTTTGTGCATTATTTTTTGAAAGTCTGTTGAAAAAAAAGGGGGGGTGCAACACGAGGACATCCCAGGAGGTCACCCATCCTAGTACTACTCTCGCCCAAGTACTCTTAACTGCGGAGTTCTGATGGGATCCAGTGCATTAGTGCCGGTATGATCGCATCCATCAAGCTACCTGCAGAAAATTCATATAATCATGTTGCGAACCACCTCCTTCCGCCCGGTCCCCATGCGTACCGGCGATTCGATCGATACCCATTGCTATGCGATGGGGTGGGGCCGTTTATGCCAAAATTCCACTCCGATGCGACCTTTTTGTTAAGAGAAATGATTTCTCACACGTACCGATTCACCGAAGGTACCGAAAGTATCTCCCGAGTGATTATATGTTTTTTTTTTTTTTTTCAATCAATGATTTTAAATGTGTTTTTAAATGGGGGCGTGGCCTTTGTATTAATTTTTTTCGGAGATGGTTTTCGGCAGATGCTGCATCCCACTTTTGTGAATTATTTTTCGAAAGTCTGTTGAAAAAAAAGGGGGGGGGGTGCAACACGAGGACTTCCCAGGAGGTCACCCATCCTAGTACTACTCTCGCCCAAGCACGCTTAACTGATGAGTTCTGATAGGATCCGGTGCATTAGTGCTGGTATGATCGCATCCATCAAGCTACCTGCAGAAAATTCATATAATCAAGTTGCGAACCACCTGCTTCCGCTCGGTCCCCATGCGTACCGGCGATTCGATCGATACCCATTGCTATGCGATGGGGTGGGGCCGTTTATGCCAAAATTCCACTCCGATGCGACCTTTTTGTTAAGAGAAATGATTTTTCACACGTACCGATCCACCGAAGGTACCGAAAGTATCTCTGGAGTAATTATATGTTTTTTTTTGTTTTTTTCAATCAATGATTTTAAATGTGTTTTTAAATGGGGGCGTGGCCTTTGTATTAATTTTTTTCGGAGATGGTTTTCGACAGATGCCGCATCCCACTTTTGTGAATTATTTTTCGAACTATTGTGAATTATTTGGGGGGGGTGCAACACGAGGACTTCCCAGGAGGTCACCCATCCTGGTCACCCATCCTAGTACTACTCTCGCCCAAGCACGCTTAACTGCGGTGTTCTGATGGGATCCGGTACATTAGTGCCGGTATGATCGCATCCATCAAGCTACCTGCAGAAAATTCATATAATCATGTTGCGAACCACCTGCTTCAGCCCGGTCCCCATGCGTACCGGCGATCCGATCGATACCCATCGCTACGCGATGAGGTGGAGCCGTTTATGCCAAAATTCCACTCCGATGTGACCTATTTTTTTTCCTTTTTTCAAATTAATGATTTTAAAAGTGTTTTTTAGTGAGGGCGTGGTCTTTGATTTAATTTTTTTTTTAAGAAGGTTTTCGGCAGATGCTGCATCCCACTTTTGTGAATTATTTTTCGAAAGTCTGTTGAAAAAAAAGGGGGGGTGCAACACGAGGACATCCCAGGAGGTCACCCATCCTAGTACTACTCTCGCCCAAGTACTCTTAACTGCGGAGTTCTGATGGGATCCAGTGCATTAGTGCCGGTATGATCGCATCCATCAAGCTACCTGCAGAAAATTCATATAATCATGTTGCGAACCACCTGCTTCCGCCCGGTCCCCATGCGTACCGGCGATTCGATCGATACCCATTGCTACGCGATGGGGTGGGGCCGTTTATGCCAAAATTCCACTCCGATGCGACCTTTTTGTTAAGAGAAATGATTTCTCACACGTACCGATTCACCGAAGGTACCGAAAGTATCTCCCGAGTGATTATATGTTTTTTTTTGTTTTTTTCAATCAATGATTTTAAATGTGTTTTTAAATGGGGGCGTGGCCTTTGTATTAATTTTTTTCGGAGATGGTTTTCGGCAGATGCTGCATCCCACTTTTGTGAATTATTTTTCGAAAGTCTGTTGAAAAAAAGGGGGGGGTGCAACACGAGGACTTCCCAGGAGGTCACCCATCCTAGTACTACTCTCGCCCAAGCACGCTTAACTGATGAGTTCTGATAGGATCCGGTGCATTAGTGCTGGTACGATCGCATCCATCAAGCTACCTGCAGAAAATTCATATAATCAAGTTGCGAACCACCTGCTTCTGCTCGGTCCCCATGCGTACCGGCGATCCGATCGATACCCATCGCTATGCGATGGGGTGGGGCCGTTTATGCCAAAATTCCACTTCGATGCGACCTATTTGTTAAGAGAAATGATTTTTCACACGTACCGATCCACCGAAGGTACCGAAAGTATCTCCCGAGTAATTATATGTTTTTTTTTTTCAATTAATTATTTTAAAAGTGTTTTTAAATGAGGGCGTGGCCTTTGTATTAATTTTTTTCGGAGATGGTTTTCGACAGATGCTGCATCCCACTTTTGTGAATTATTTTTCGAAAGTCTGTTGAAAAAAAAAGGGGGGGGGTGCAACATGAGGACTTCCCAAGAGGTCACACATCCTAGTACTACTCTCGCCCAAGAACGCTTAACTGCGGAGTTCTGATGGGATCCGGTGCATTAGTGCTGGTATGATCGCATCCATCAAGCTACCTGCAGAAAATTCATATAATCATGTTGCGAACCACCTGCTTCAGCCCGGTCCCCATGCGTACCGGCGATCCGATCGATACCCATTGCTACGCGATGGGGTGGGGCCGTTTATGCCAAAATTCCACTCCGATGCGACCTATTTTTTTTCCTTTTTTCAAATTAATGATTTTAAAAGTGTTTTTTAATGAGGGCGTGGTCTTTGATTTAATTTATTTTTTTAAGATGGTTTTCGGCAGATGCTGCATCCCACTTTTGTGATTTATTTTTTGAAAGTCTGTTGAAAAAAAAGCGGGGGTGCAACACGAGGACATCCCAGGAGGTCACCCATCCTAGTACTACTCTCGCCCAAGTACTCTTAACTGCGGAGTTCTGATGGGATCCAGTGCATTAGTGCCGGTATGATCGCATCCATCAAGCTACCTGCAGAAAATTCATATAATCATGTTGCGAACCACCTGCTTCCGCCCGGTCCCCATGCGTACCGGCGATTCGATCGATACCCACTGCTATGCGATGGGGTGGGGCCGTTTATGCCAAAATTCCACTCCAATGCGACCTTTTTGTTAAGAGAAATGATTTTTCACACGTACTGATCCACCGAAGGTACCGAAAGTATCTCTGGAGTAATTATATGTTTTTTTTTGTTTTTTTCAATCAATGATTTTAAATGTGTTTTTAAATGGGGGCGTGGCCTTTGTATTAATTTTTTTCGGAGATGGTTTTCGACAGATGCCGCATCCCACTTTTGTGAATTATTTTTCGAACTATTGTGAATTATTTGGGGGGGTGCAACACGAGGACTTCCCAGGAGGTCACCCATCCTAGTACTACTCTCGCCCAAGCACGCTTAACTGCGGTGTTCTGATGGGATCCGGTACATTAGTGCCGGTATGATCGCATCCATCAAGCTACCTGCAGAAAATTCATATAATCATGTTGCGAACCACCTGCTTCAGCCCGGTCCCCATGCGTACCGGCGATCCGATCGATACCCATCGCTACGCGATGGGGTGGAGCCGTTTATGCCAAAATTCCACTCCGATGCGACCTATTTTTTTTCCATTTTTCAAATTAATGATTTTAAAAGTGTTTTTTAGTGAGGGCGTGGTCTTTGATTTAATTTTTTTTTTAAGATGGTTTTCGGCGGATGCTGCATCCCACTTTTGTGCATTATTTTTCGAAAGTCTGTTGAAAAAAAAGGGGGGGTGCAACACGAGGACATCCCAGGAGGTCACCCATCCTAGTACTACTCTCGCCCAAGTACTCTTAACTGCGGAGTTCTGATGGGATCCAGTGCATTAGTGCCGGTATGATCGCATCCATCAAGCTACCTGCAGAAAATTCATATAATCATGTTGCGAACCACCTGCTTCCGCCCGGTCCCCATGCGTACCGGCGATTCGATCGATACCCATTGCTATGCGATGGGGTGGGGCCGTTTATGCCAAAATTCCACTCCGATGCGACCTTTTTGTTAAGAGAAATGATTTCTCACACGTACCGATTCACCGAAGGTACCGAAAGTATCTCCCGAGTGATTATATGTTTTTTTTTGTTTTTTTCAATCAATGATTTTAAATGTGTTTTAAATGGGGGCGTGGCCTTTGTATTAATTTTTTTCGGAGATGGTTTTCGGCAGATGCTGCATCCCACTTTTGTGAATTATTTTTCGAAAGTCTGTTGAAAAAAAAGGGGGGGGGGTGCAACACGAGGACTTCCCAGGAGGTCACCCATCCTAGTACTACTCTCGCCCAAGCACGCTTAACTGATGAGTTCTGATAGGATCCGGTGCATTAGTGCTGGTATGATCGCATCCATCAAGCTACCTGCAGAAAATTCATATAATCAAGTTGCGAACCACCTGCTTCCGCTCGGTCCCCATGCGTACCAGAGATTCGATCGATACCCATTGCTATGCAATGGGGTGGGGCCGTTTATGCCAAAATTCCACTCCGATGCGACCTTTTTGTTAAGAGAAATGATTTTTCACACGTACCGATCCACCGAAGGTACCAAAAGTATCTCTGGAGTAATTATATGTTTTTTTTTGTTTTTTTCAATCAATGATTTTAAATGTGTTTTTAAATGGGGGCGTGGCCTTTGTATTAATCTTTTTCGGAGATGGTTTTCGACAGATGCCGCATCCCACTTTTGTGAATTATTTTTCGAACTATTGTGAATTATTTGGGGGCGTGCAACACGAGGACTTCCCAGGAGGTCACCCATCCTAGTACTACTCTCGCCCAAGCACGGTTAACTGCGGTGTCCTGATGGGATCCGGTACATTAGTGCCGGTATGATCGCATCCATCAAGCTACCTGCAGAAAATTCATATAATCATGTTGCGAACCACCTGCTTCAGCCCGGTCCCCATGCGTACCGGCGATCCGATCGATACCCATCGCTACGCGATGAGGTGGAGCCGTTTATGCCAAAATTCCACTCCGATGCGACCTATTTTTTTTCCTTTTTTCAAATTAATGATTTTAAAAGTGTTTTTTAGTGAGGGCGTGGTCTTTGATTTAATTTTTTTTTTAAGAAGGTTTTCGGCAGATGCTGCATCCCACTTTTGTGAATTATTTTTCGAAAGTCTGTTGAAAAAAAAGGGGGGGTGCAACACGAGGACATCCCAGGAGGTCACCCATCCTAGTACTACTCTCGCCCAAGTACTCTTAACTGCGGAGTTCTGATGGGATCCAGTGCATTAGTGCCGGTATGATCGCATCCATCAAGCTACCTGCAGAAAATTCATATAATCATGTTGCGAACCACCTGCTTCCGCCCGGTCCCCATGCGTACCGGCGATTCGATCGATACCCATTGCTATGCGATGGGGTGGGGCCGTTTATGCCAAAATTCCACTCCGATGCGACCTTTTTGTTAAGAGAAATGATTTTTCACACGTACCGATCCACCGAAGGTACCGAAAGTATCTCTCGAGTAATTATATGTTTTTTTTTGTTTTTTTCAATCAATGATTTTGAATGTGTTTTTAAATGGGGGCGTGGCCTTTGTATTAATTTTCTGCAGGTCACCCATCCTAGTACTACTCTCGCCCAAGTACTCTTAACTGCGGAGTTCTGATGGGATCCAGTGCATTAGTGCCTGTATGATCGCATCCATCAAGCTACCTGCAGAAAATTCATATAATCATGTTGCGAACCACCTGCTTCCGCCCGGTCCCCATGCGTACCGGCGATTCGATCGATACCCATTGCTATGCGATGGGGTGGGGCCGTTTATGCCAAAATTCCACTCCGATGCGACCTTTTTGTTAAGAGAAATGATTTTTCACACGTACCGATCCACCGAAGGTACCGAAAGTATCTCTGGAGTAATTATATGTTTTTTTTTGTTTTTTTCAATCAATGATTTTAAATGTGTTTTTAAATGGGGGCGTGGCCTTTGTATTAATTTTTTTCGGAGATGGTTTTCGACAGATGCCGCATCCCACTTTTGTGAATTATTTTTCGAACTATTGTGAATTATTTGGGGGGTGCAACACGAGGACTTCCCAGGAGGTCACCCATCCTAGTACTACTCTCGCCCAAGCACGCTTAACTGCGGTGTTCTGATGGGATCCGGTACATTAGTGCCGGTATGATCGCATCCATCAAGCTACCTGCAGAAAATTCATATAATCATGTTGCGAACCACCTGCTTCAGCCCGGTCCCCATGCGTACCGGCGATCCGATCGATACCCATCGCTACGCGATGGGGTGGAGCCGTTTATGCCAAAATTCCACTCCGATGCGACGTATTTTTTTTCCTTTTTTCAAATTAATGATTTTAAAAGTGTTTTTTAGTGAGGGCGTGGTCTTTGATTTAATTTTTTTTTTAAGATGGTTTTCGGCAGATGCTGCATCCCACTTTTGTGAATTATTTTTCGAAAGTCTGTTGAAAAAAAAGGGGGGGTGCAACACGAGGACATCCCAGGAGGTCACCCATCCTAGTACTACTCTCGCCCAAGTACTCTTAACTGCGGAGTTCTGATGGGATCCAGTGCATTAGTGCCGGTATGATCGCATCCATCAAGCTACCTGCAGAAAATTCATATAATCATGTTGCAAACCACCTGCTTCCGCCCGGTCCCCATGCGTACCGGCGATTCGATCGATACCCATTGCTATGCGGTGGGGTGGGGCCGTTTATGCCAAAATTCCACTCCGATGCGACCTTTTTGTTAAGAGAAATGATTTTTCACACGTACCGATCCACCGAAGGTACCGAAAGTATGTCTCGAGTAATTATATGTTTTTTTTTGTTTTTTTCAATCAATGATTTTAAATGTGTTTTTAAATGGGGGCGTGGCCTTTGTATTAATTTTCTGCAGGTCACCCATCCTAGTACTACTCTCGCCCAAGTACTCTTAACTGCGGAGTTCTGATGGGATCCAGTGCATTAGTGCCGGTATGATCGCATCCATCAAGCTACCTGCAGAAAATTCATATAATCATGTTGCGAACCACCTGCTTCAACCCGGTCCCCATGCGTACCGGCGATCCGATCGATACCCATTGCTACGCGATGGGGTGGGGCCGTTTATGTCAAAATTCCACTCCGATGCGACCTATTTTTTTTCCTTTTTTCAAATTAATGATTTTAAAAGTGTTTTTTAGTGAGGGCGTGGTCTTTGATTTAATATTTTTTTTTAAGATGGTTTTCGGCAGATGCTGCATCCCACTTTTGTGAATTATTTTTCGAAAGTCTGTTGAAAAAAAGGGGGGGGGGTGCAACACGAGGACATCCCAGGAGGTCACCCATCCTAGTACTACTCTCGCCCAAGTACTCTTAACTGCGGAGTTCTGATGGGATCCAGTGCATTAGTGCTGGTATGATCGCATCCATCAAGCTACCTGCAGAAAATTCATATAATCATGTTGCGAACCACCTGCTTCCGCCCGGTCCCCATGCGTACCGGCGATCCGATCGATACCCATTGCTATGCGATCGGGTGGGGCCGTTTATGCCAAAATTCCACTCCGATGCGACCTTTTTGTTAAGAGAAATGATTTTTCACACATACCGATCCACCGAAGGTACCGAAAGTATCTCTCGAGTAATTATATGTTTTTTTTTTGTTTTTTTCAATCAATGATTTTAAATGGGGGCGTGGCCTTTGTATTAATTTTTTTCGGAGATGGTTTTCGGCAGATGCTGCATCCCACTTTTGTGAATTATTTTTCGAACTTTTGTGAATTATTTGAGGGGGTGCAACACGAGGACTTCCCAGGAGGTCACCCATCCTAGTACTACTATCGCCCAAGCACGCTTAACTGCGGAGTTCTGATGGGATCCGGTGCATTAGTGCCGGTATGATCGCATCCATCAAGCTACCTGCAGAAAATTCATATAATCATGTTGCGAACCACCTGCTTCAACCCGGTCCCCATGCGTACCGGCGATCCGATCGATACCCATTGCGACGCGATGGGGTGGGGCCGTTTATGTCAAAATTCCACTCCGATGCGACCTATTTTTTTTCCTTTTTTCAAATTAATGATTTTAAAAGTGTTTTTTAGTGAGGGCGTGGTCTTTGATTTAATTTTTTTTTAAGATGGTTTTCGGCAGATGCTGCATCCCACTTTTGTGAATTATTTTTCGAAAGTCTGTTGAAAAAAAAAGGGGGGGTGCAACACGAGGACATCCCAGGAGGTCACCCATCCTAGTACTACTCTCGCCCAAGTACTCTTAACTGCGGAGTTCTGATGGGATCCAGTGCATTAGTGCTGGTATGATCGCATCCATCAAGCTACCTGCAGAAAATTCATATAATCATGTTGCGAACCACTTGCTTCCACCCGGTCCCCATGCGTACCGGCGATCCGATCGATACCCATTGCTATGCGATCGGGTGGGGCCGTTTATGCCAAAATTCCACTCCGATGCGACCTTTTTGTTAAGAGAAATGATTTTTCACACATACCGATCCACCGAAGGTACCGAAAGTATCTCTCGAGTAATTATATGTTTTTTTTTTGTTTTTTTCAATCAATGATTTTAAATGGGGGCGTGGCCTTTGTATTAATTTTTTTCGGAGATGGTTTTCGGCAGATGCTGCATCCCACTTTTGTGAATTATTTTTCGAACTTTTGTGAATTATTTGGGGGGTGCAACACGAGGACTTCCCAGGAGGTCACCCATCCTAGTACTACTGTGGCCTTTGTATTAATTTTTTTCGGAGATGGTTTTCGGCAGATGCTGCATCCCACTTTTGTGAATTATTTTTCGAACTTTTGTGAATTATTTGGGGGGTGCAACACGAGGACTTCCCAGGAGGTCACCCATCCTAGTACTACTGTGGCCTTTGTATTAATTTTTTTCGGAGATGGTTTTCGGCAGATGCTGCATCCCACTTTTGTGAATTATTTTTCGAACTTTTGTGAATTATTTGGGGGGTGCAACACGAGGACTTCCCAGGAGGTCACCCATCCTAGTACTACTATCGCCCAAGCACGCTTAACTGCGGAGTTCTGATGGGATCCGGTGGATTAGTGCTGGTATGATCACATCCATCAAGCTACCTGCGGAAAATTCATATAATCATGTTGCGAGCCACCTGCTTCTGCCCGGTCCCCACGCGTTCCGGCGATCCGATCGATACCCATTGCTTCGCGATGGGGTGGGGCCGTTTATGCCAAAATTCCACTCCGATGCGACCTTTTTTTTAGGAGAAATGATTTTTCACACGTACCGATTCACCGAAGGTACCGAAAGTATCTCCCGAGTGATTATATGTTTTTTTTTGTTTTTTTCAATCAATGATTTTAAATGTGTTTTTAAATGGGGACGTGGCCTTTGTATTAATTTTCTGCAGGTCACCCATCCTAGTACTACTCTCGCCCAAGTACTCTTAACTGCGGAGTTCTGATGGGATCCAGTGCATTAGTGCCAGTATGATCGCATCCATCAAGCTACCTGCAGAAAATTCATATAATCATGTTGCGAACCACCTGCTTCAACCCGGTCCCCATGCGTACCGGCGATCCGATCGATACCCATTGCTACGCGATGGGGTGGGGCCGTTTATGTCAAAATTCCACTCCGATGCGACCTATTTTTTTTCCTTTTTTCAAATTAATGATTTTAAAAGTGTTTTTTAGTGAGGGCGTGGTCTTTGATTTAATTTTTTTTTTAAGATGGTTTTCGGCAGATGCTGCATCCCACTTTTGTGAATTATTTTTCGAAAGTCTGTTGAAAAAAAAGGGGGGGGTGCAACACGAGGACATCCCAGGAGGTCACCCATCCTAGTACTACTCTCGCCCAAGTACTCTTAACTGCGGAGTTCTGATGGGATCCAGTGCATTAGTGCTGGTATGATCGCATCCATCAAGCTACCTGCAGAAAATTCATATAATCATGTTGCGAACCACCTGCTTCCGCCCGGTCCCCATGCGTACCGGCGATCCGATCGATACCCATTGCTATGCGATCGGGTGGGGCCGTTTATGCCAAAATTCCACTCCGATGCGACCTTTTTGTTAAGAGAAATGATTTTTCACACATACCGATCCACCGAAGGTACCGAAAGTATCTCTCGAGTAATTATATGTTTTTTTTTTGTTTTTTTCAATCAATGATTTTAAATGGGGGCGTGGCCTTTGTATTAATTTTTTTCGGAGATGGTTTTCGGCAGATGCTGCATCCCACTTTTGTGAATTATTTTTCGAACTTTTGTGAATTATTTGGGGGGTGCAACACGAGGACTTCCCAGGAGGTCACCCATCCTAGTACTACTATCGCCCAAGCACGCTTAACTGCGGAGTTCTGATGGGATCCGGTGCATTAGTGCCGGTATGATCGCATCCATCAAGCTACCTGCAGAAAATTCATATAATCATGTTGCGAACCACCTACTTCCGCCCGGTCCCCATGCGTACCGGCGATCCGATCGATACCCATTGCTACGCGATGGGGTGGGGCCGTTTATGCCAAAACTCCACTCCGATGCGACCTATTTTTTTTCCTTTTTTCAAATTAATGATTTTAAAAGTGTTTTTTAGTGAGGGCGTGGTCTTTGATTTAATTTTTTTTTTAAGATGGTTTTCGGCAGATGCTGCATCCCACTTTTGTGAATTATTTTTCGAAAGTCTGTTGAAAAAAAAGGGGGGGTGCAACAAGAGGACATCTCAGGAGGTCACCCATCCTAGTACTACTCTCGCCCAAGTACTCTTAACTGCGGAGTTCTGATGGGATCCGGTGGATTAGTGCTGGTATGATCACATCCATCAAGCTACCTGCGGAAAATTCATATAATCATGTTGCGAGCCACCTGCTTCCGCCCGGTCCCCACGCGTTCCGGCGATCCGATCGATACCCATTGCTACGCGATGGGGTGGGGCCGTTTATGCCAAAATTCCACTCCGATGCGACCTTTTTTTTAGTAGAAATGATTTTTCACACGTACCGATTCACCGAAGGTACCGAAAGTATCTCCCGAGTGATTATATGTTTTTTTTTGTTTTTTTCAATCAATGATTTTAAATGTGTTTTTAAATGGGGACGTGGCCTTTGTATTAATTTTTTTCGGAGATGGTTTTCGGCAGATGCTGCATCCCACTTTTGTGAATTATTTTTCGAAAGTCTGTTGAAAAAAAAGGGGGGGTGCAACACGAGGACTTCCCAGGAGGTCACCCATCCTAGTACTACTCTCGCCCAAGCACGCTTAACTGCTGAGTTCTGATGGGATCCGGTGCATTAGTGCTGGTATGATCGCATCCATCAAGCTGCCTGCAGAAAATTCATATAATCAAGTTGCGAACCACCTGCTTCCGCTCGGTCCCCATGCGTACCGGCGATCCGATCGATACCCATCGCTATGCGATGGGGTGGGGCCGTTTATGCCAAAATTCCACTCCGATGCGACCTATTTCTTAAGAGATATGATTTTTCACACGTACCGATCCACCGAAGGTACCGAAAGTATCTCCCGAGTAATTATATGTTTTTTTTTTAATTAATTATTTTAAAAGTGTTTTTAAATGAGGGCGTGGCCTTTGTATTAATTTTTTTCGGAGATGGTTTTCGGCAGATGCTGCATCCCACTTTTGTGAATTATTTTTCGAAAGTCTGTTGAAAAAAAAAGGGGGGGGGGGGTGCAACATGAGGACTTCCCAAGAGGTCACACATCCTAGTACTACTCTCGCCCAAGAACGCTTAACTGCGGAGTTCTGATGGGATCCGGTGCATTAGTGCTGGTATGATCGCATCCATCAAGCTACCTGCAGAAAATTCATATAATCATGTTGCGAACCACCTGCTTCCGCCCGGTCCCCATCCGTACCGGCGATCCGATCGATACCCATTGCTACGCGATGGGGTGGGGCCGTTTATGCCAAAATTCCACTCCGATGCGACCTTTTTGTTAAGAGAAATGATTTTTCACACGTACCGATCCACCGAAGGTACCGAAAGTATCTCTCGAGTGATTATATGTTTTTTTTTGTTTTTTTCAATCAATAATTTTAAATGTGTTTTTAAATGGGGGTGTGACCCTTGTATTAATTTTTTTCGGAGATGGTTTTCGGCAGATGCTGCATCCCACTTTTGTGAATTATTTTTCGAAAGTCTGTTGAAAAAAAAGGGGGGGTGCAACACGAGGACTTCCCAGGAGGTCACCCATCCTAGTACTACTCTCGCCCAAGCACGCTAACTAGGGAGTTCTGCTGGGATCCGGTGCATTAGTGCTGGCATGATCGCATCCATGAACCTACCTGCAGTAAATTAATATAATCCTATTTCGACCCACCTGCTTTCGCCCTGTCCTCCAGCGAACCGACGATCTGATCGATAACCATTGCTACGCGATGGGGTGGGGTGGGGCCATTTTTTCCAAAATTCCACTCCCGAGTCGACCTTTTTGATAAGAAAAACGATTTTTGACTCGAAGCGATCCACCGAAAGTGCCGAAAGTATCTTTCGAGTGATTATACGTATGCTTTTTTTGTTTTTTTCAAATTAATGATTTTAAAAGTATTTTTAAATGAGGGCGTGATTTTTGTTTTATTTTTTTCCGGAGATTCTTTGCGGTAGATGCTGCATCGCACCTTTTATTAATTCTTTTCCGAAGGCCTGTTGAAAAAAAAAACAGGGGTGCAACACGAGGACTTGGTGTTGGTATAATCGCATCCATGAAGCTAGCAGTAGAAAATTAATATAATCCTGTTTCTACCCACCTGCTTCCGCTAGGTCCCCATGCGAACCGACGACCCGATCGATACCCATAGCTATGAGATGGGGTGGGGCCATTTTTTCCAAAATTCCACTCCTGGGACGACCTTTTTGTTAAGAGAAACGATTTTTACCCGAACCGTTGCACCGAAACGACCGAAAGTATCTTCCGAGTGATTATACGTATGATCTTTTTGTTTTTTTCAAATTAATGATTTTAAAAGTGTTTTTAAATGAGGGTGTGATTTTTGTTTTATTCTTTTCCGGAGATGCTTTCCGGTAGATGCTGCATTGCACTTTTTGTTAATTCTTTTCCGAAGGCTTTTTGAAAAAAAACAGGGGGTGCCAAACGAGGACTTCCCAGGAGGTCACCCATCCTAGTTCTACTCCCGCCCAAGCACGCCTAACTGCGGAGTTCTGTTGGGATCCGGTGAGTTAGTGCTGGTATGATCGCATCCATGAAGCTAGCTGCAGAAAATTAATATAATCCTATTTTGAACCACCTGCTTCCGCCCGATCCCCGTGCGAACCGACGATCCGATCGATACCCATCGCTATGCGATGGTGTGGGGCCGTTTTTTCCAAAATTCCACTTTCGAATAGGCCTTTTTGATAAGAGAAATGATTTTTCACCCAAACCGATGCACCGTAAGTACCGAAATTATCTCCCGAGTGATTCTACGTACGATTTTTTTGTTTTTTTCAAATTAATGATTTTAAAAGTGTTTTTAAATGAGGGTGTGATTTTTTTTTTATTTTTTTCCGGAGATGCTTTTTGGTAGATGCTGAATCACACTTTTTGTTAATTCTTTTCCGAAGGCCTGTTGAAAAAAAAAACAGGGGGTGCAACAGGAGGACTTCCCAGGAGGTCACCCAACCTAGCACTACTCTCGCCCAAACACTCTTAACTGCAGAATTTTAATGGGATCTGGTGCATTAGTGCTGGTACGATCGCATCCATCAAGCTAGATGCAGTGATTATTTTTAAGATTTATGATCCGGTGCATTAGTGCTGGTGCTCGAGTAAACCTTTTTTTTCAGAGAAATGATTTTTCATCCGAACCGATGCATTGAAAGTACTTAAAGTATCTCTCGAGTGATTATTTTGATTTTTTTGGTTTTTTTCGAACTTAACGATTGCGGAAGTGTTTTAAATGATGGCGTTATTTTTTTTAAAATTTTTTCGGGAGTTGCTTTTTGGTAGATACAGCATCACACTTTTGTTGCAACACGAGTGATTATTTTGGTTTTTTTGGTTTTTTTCCAACTTAATGATTGCGGAAGCGTTTTAAATGATGGTGTGATTTTTTTTTAAAATTTTTTCGGGAGTCGCTTTTTGGTAGATACAGCATCACACTTTTGTTAATTCTTTTTCGAACGGCTGTTAAAAAAAGGGGGGGTGCAACACGAGGACTTCCCAGTTTGTCACCCATCCTAGTACTGCTCTCGCCCAAGCACGCTAACTGCGGAGTTCTGCTGGGATCCGGTGCATTAGTGTTGGCATGATCGCATCCATGAACCTACCTGCAGTAAATTAATATAATCCTATTTCGACCCACCTGCTTTCGCCCGGTCCCCCAGTGAACCGACGATCTGATCGATAACCATCGCTACGCGATGGGGTGGGGTGGGGCCATTTTTTCCAAAATTCCACTCCCGAGTCGACCTTTTTGATAAGAAAAACGATTTTTGACTCGAAGCGATCCACCAAAAGTGCCGAAAGTATCTCTCGAGTGATTATACGTATGATTTTTTTGTTTTTTTGAAATTAATGATTTTAAAAGTATTTTTAAATGAGGGTGTCATTTTTGTTTTATTTTTTTTCCGGAGATGCTTTCCGGTAGATGCTGCATCGCACCTTTTGTTAATTCTTTTCCGAAGGCCTGTAGAAAAAAAAAACAGGGGGTGCAACACGAGGACTTCCAGCAGGTCATCCATCCTAGTACTACTCTCGCCCAAGCACGCTTAACTACAGAGTTCTGTTGGGATCCGATGCATTAGTGTTGGTATAATCGCATCCATGAAGCTAGCAGCAGAAAATTGATATAATGCTGTTTCTACCCACCTGCTTCCGCTAGGTCCCCATGCGAACCGACGATTCGATCGATACCTATAGCTATGCGACGGGGTGGGGCCGTCTTTTCCAAAATTCCACTTTCAAATAGACCTTTAAGATAAGAGAAACGATTTTTCACCCGAACCGATGCACCGTAAGTACCGAAAGTATCTCCCGAGTGATTCTACGTACGATTTTTTTGGTTTTTTCAAATTAATGATTGTAAAAGTGTTTTTAAATGAGGGTGTGATTTTTGTTTTATTTTTTTCCGGAGATGCTTTTTGGTAGATGCTGAATCACACTTTTTGTTAATTCTTTTCCGAAGGCCTGTTGAAAAAAAAAACAGGGGGTGCAACAGGAGGACTTCCCAGGAGGTCACCCAACCTAGTACTACTCTCGCCCAAACACTCTTAACTGCAGAATTTTAATGGGATCTGGTGCATTAGTGCTGGTACGATCGCATCCATCAAGCTAGATGCAGTGATTATTTTTAAGATTTATGATCCGGTGCATTAGTGCTGGTGCTCGAGTCAACCTTTTTTTTCAGAGAAATTATTTTTCATCCGAACCGATGCATTGAAAGTACTTAAAGTATCTCTCGAGTGATTATTTTGATTTTTTTGGTTTTTTTCGAACTTAACGATTGCGGAAGTGTTTTAAATGATGGTGTGATTTTTTTTAAAATTTTTTCAGGAGTTGCTTTTTGGTAGATACAGCATCACACTTTTGTTGCAACACGAGTGATTATTTTGGTTTTTTTGGTTTTTTTCCAACTAAATATTTGCGGAAGTGTTTTAAATGATGGTGTGATTTTTTTTTAAAATTTTTTCGGGAGTCGCTTTTTGGTAGATACAGCATCACACTTTTGTTAATTCTTTTCCGAACGGCTGTTAAAAAAAGGGGGGTGCAACACGAGGACTTCCCAGTTTGTCACCCATCCTAGTACTGCTCTCGCCCAAGCACGCTAACTGCGGAGTTCTGCTGGGATCCGGTGCATTAGTGTTGGCATGATCGCATCCATGAACCTACCTGCAGTAAATTAATATAATCCTATTTCGACCCACCTGCTTTCGCCCGGTCCCCCAGTGAACCGACGATCTGATCGATAACTATCGCTACGCGATGGGGTGGGGTGGGGCCATTTTTTCCAAAATTCCACTCCCGAGTCGACCTTTTTGATAAGAAAAACGATTTTTGACTCGAAGCGATCCACCGAAAGTGCTGAAAGTATCTCTCGAGTGATTATACGTATGATTTTTTTGTTTTTTTCAAATTAATGATTTTAAAAGTATTTTTAAATGAGGGTGTCATTTTTGTTTTATTTTTTTTCCGGAGATGCTTTCCGGTAGATGCTGCATCGCACCTTTTGTTAATTCTTTTCCGAAGGCCTGTTGAAAAAAAAAACAGGGGGTGCAACACGAGGACTTCCAGCAGGTCATCCATCCTAGTACTACTCTCGCCCAAGCACGCTTAACTACAGAGTTCTGTTGGGATCCGATGCATTAGTGTTGGTATAATCGCATCCATGAAGCTAGCAGCAGAAAATTGATATAATGCTGTTTCTACCCACCTGCTTCCGCTAGGTCACCATGCGAACCGACGATTCGATCGATACCTATAGCTATGCGACGGGGTGGGGCCGTCTTTTCCAAAATTCCACATTCAAATAGACCTTTAAGATAAGAGAAACGATTTTTCACCCGAACCGATGCACCGTAAGTACCGAAAGTATCTCCCGAGTGATTCTACGTACGATTTTTTTGGTTTTTTTAAATTAATGATTGTAAAAGTGTTTTTAAATGAGGGTGTGATTTTTGTTTTATTTTTTTCCGGAGATGCTTTTTGGTAGATGCTGAATCACACTTTTTGTTAATTCTTTTCCGAAGGCCTGTTGAAAAAAAAAACAGGGGGTGCAACAGGAGGACTTCCCAGGAGGTCACCCAACCTAGTACTACTCTCGCCCAAACACTCTTAACTGCAGAATTTTAATGGGATCCGGTGCATCAGTGCTGGTACGATCGCATCCATCAAGCTAGATGCAGTGATTATTTTTAAGATTTATGATCCGGTGCATTAGTGCTGGTGCTCGAGTCAACCTTTTTTTTCAGAGAAATGATTTTTCATCCGAACCGATGCATTGAAAGTACTTAAAGTATCTCTCGAGTGATTATTTTGATTTTTTTGGTTTTTTTCGAACTTAACGATTGCGGAAGTGTTTTAAATGATGGCGTGATTTTTTTTAAAATTTTTTCGGGAGTTGCTTTTTGGTAGATACAGCATCACACTTTTATTGCAACAAGAGTGATTATTTTGGTTTTTTTGGTTTTTTTCCAACTTAATGATTGCGGAAGTGTTTTAAATGATGGTGTGATTTTTTTTTAAATTTTTTCGGGAGTCGCTTTTTGGTAGATACAGCATCACACTTTTGTTAATTCTTTTCCGAACGGCTGTTAAAAAAAGGGGGGGTGCAACACGAGGACTTCCCAGTTTGTCACCCATCCTAGTACTGCTCTCGCCCAAGCACGCTAACTGCGGAGTTCTGCTGGGATCTGGTGCATTAGTGTTGGCATGATCGCATCCATGAACCTACCTGCAGTAAATTAATATAATCCTATTCCGACCCACCTGCTTTCGCCCGGTCCCCCAGTGAACCGACGATCTGATCGATAACCATCGCTACGCGATGGGGTGGGGTCGGGCCATTTTTTCCAAAATTCCACTCCCGAGTCGACCTTTTTGATAAGAAAAACGATTTTTGACTCGAAGCGATCCACCGAAAGTGCCGAAAGTATCTCTCGAGTGATTATACGTATGATTTTTTTGTTTTTTTGAAATTAATGATTTTAAAAGTATTTTTAAATGAGGGTGTCATTTTTGTTTTATTTTTTTTCCGGAGATGCTTTCCGGTAGATGCTGCATCGCACCTTTTGTTAATTCTTTTCCGAAGGCCTGTTGAAAAAAAAAACAGGGGGTGCAACACGAGGACTTCGATCGATACCCATCGCTATGCGATGGTATGGGGCCGTTTTTTCCAAAATTCCACTTTCAAATAGACCTTTTTGATAAGAGAAACGATTTTTCACCCGAACCGATGCACCGTAAGTACCGAAAGTATCTCTCGAGTGATTCTACGTACGATTTTTGTTGTTCTTTTTAAATTAATGATTTTAAAAGTGTTTTTAAATGAGGGTGTGATTTTTGTTTTATTTTTTTTCGGAGACGCTTTTTGGTAGATGCTGCATCGCACTGTTTGCTAATTCTTTTCCGAAGGCCTGTTGAAAAAAAAAAACAGGGGGTGCAACACGAGGACTTCCTAGGAGGTCACCCAACCTAGTACTACTCTCGCCTAAACACTCTTAACTGCGGAGTTCTGATGGGATCCGATGCATTAGTGCTGTTTAAGAGAAATGATCCGGTGCATTAGTGCTGGTGCTCGAGTCAACCTTTTTTTTAGAGAAATGATTTTTCATCCGAACCGATGCATTGAAAGTACTAAAAGTATCCCCCGAGTGATTATTTTGGTTTTTTTTGTTTTTTTCCAACTTAAGGATTGCGGAAGTGTTTTTAAATGATGCCGTGATTTTTTTTTAAATTTTTTCGGGAGTTGCTTTTTGGTAGGTACAGCATCACACTTTTGTTAATTCTTTTCCGAATGGCTGTTGAAAAAAAAGGGGGGTGCGACACGAGGACTTCCCAGGTGGTCACCCATCGTAGTACTGCTCTCGCCCAAGCACGCCTAACTGCAGAGTTCTGCTGGGATCCGGTGCATTAGTGCTGGTATGATCGCATCCATGAACCTACCTGTGGGAAATTATTATAATCCTATTTCAACCCACCTGCTTCCGCCCGGTCCCCCAGCGATCCGACGATCTGATCGATAACCATTGCTACGCGATGGGGTGGGGTGGGGCTGTTTTTTCCAAAATTCCACTCCCGAGTCGACCTTTTTGATAAGAAAAACGATTTTTGACTCGAAGTGATCCACTGAAAGTTCCGAAAGTATCTCTCGAGTGATTATACGTATGATTTTTTTGTTTTTTTCAAATTAATGATTTTAAAAGTATTTTTAAATGAGGGCGTGATTTTTGCTTTATTCTTTTTCGGAGATGCTATCCGGTAGATGCTGCATTGCACTTTTTGTTAATTCTTTTCCGAAGGCCTTTTGAAAAAAAACAGGGGGTGCAACACGAGGACTTCGCAGGAGGTCATGCATCCTAGTTCTACTCTCACCCAAGCACGCCTAACTGCGGAGTTCTGTTGGCATCTCATGCGTTAGTGCTGATATGATCGCATGCATGAACCTACCTGCAGTAAATTAATTTAATCCTATTTCGAATCACCTACTTCCGCCCGATCCCCATGCGAACCGACGATCCGATCGATACCCATCGCTATGCGATGGTGTGGGGCCATTTTTTCCAAAATTCCACTTTCGAATAGACCTTTTTGATAAGAGAAACGATTTTTCACCCGAACCGATGCATCGTAAGCACCGAAAGTATCTCCCGAGTGATTCTACGTACGATTTTTTTGTTTTTTTCAAATTAATGATTTTAAAAGTGTTTTTAAATGAGGGTGTGATTTTTGTTTTATTTTTTTCCGGAGATACTTTTTGGTAGATGCTGAATCCCACTTTTTGTTAATTCTTTTCCGAAGGCCTGTTGAAAAAAAAAACAGGGGGTGCAACAGGAGCACTTCCCAGGAGGTCACCCAACCTAGTACTACTCTCGCTCAAACACTCTTAACTGCAGAATTTTAATGGGATCCGGTGCATTAGTGCTGGTATGATCGTATCCATCAAGCTAGATGCAGTGATTATTTTTAAGATATATGATCCGGTGCATTAGTGCTGATGCTCGAGTCAACCTTTTTTTTCAGAGAAATGATTTTTCATCCGAACCGATGCATTGAAAGTACTGAAAGTATCTCTCGAGTGATTGTTTTGGTTTTTTTGGTTTTTTTCCAACTTAAAGATTGCGGAAGTGTTTTAAATGATGGCGTGAGTTTTTTTTAAAATTTTTCGGGAGTTGCTTTTTGGTAGATACAGCATCACACTTTTGTTAGTTCTTTTCCGAACGGCTGTTGAAAAAAAAGGGGGGTGCAACACGAGGACTTCCCAGGTGGTCACCCATCCTAGTACTGCTCTCGCCCAAGCACGCTAACTGCGGAGTTTTGCTGGGATCCGGTGCATTAGTGCTGGCATGATTGCATCCATGAACCTACCTGCAGTAAATTAATATAATCCTATTTCGACCCATCTGCTTTCGCCCGGTCCTCCAGCGAATTGACGATCTGATCGATAACCATCGCTTCGCCATGGGGTGGGGTGAAGCCGTTTTTTCCAAAATTCCACTCCCGAGTCGACCTTTTTTATAAGAAAAACGATTTTTGACTCGAAGCGATCCACCGAAAGTGCCGAAAGTATATTTCGAGTGATTATACGTATGATTTTTTTGTTTTTTTCAAATTAATGATTTTAAAAGTATTTTTAAATGAGGGCGTGATTTTTGTTTTATTTTTTTCCGGAGATGCTTTGCGGTAGATGCTGCATCGCACCTTTTATTAATTATTTTCCGAAGGCCTGTTGAAAAAAAAAACAGGGGGTGCAGCACGAGGACTTCTAGGAGGTCACCAATTCTTGTACTACTCTCGCCCAAGTACGCTTAACTACAGAGTTCTGTTGGGATCCGGTGCATTAGTGTTGGTATAATCGCATCCATGAAGCTAGCAGTAGAAAATTAATATAATCCTGTTTCTACCCACCTGCTTCCGCCAGGTCCCCATGCGAACCGACGACCCGATCGATACCCATAGCTATGCGATGGGATGGAGCCATTTTTTCCAAAATTCCACTCCTAGGTCGACCTTTTTGTTAAGAGAAACGATTTTTTCCCCGAACTGATGCACCGAAACGACCGAAAGTATCTTCCGAGTGATTATACGTATGATCTTTTTGTTTTTTTCAAATTAATGATTTTAAAAGTGTTTTTAAATGAGGGTGTGATTTTTGTTTTATTCTTTTCCGGAGTTGCTTTTTGGTAGATACAGCATCACACTTTTGTTAGTTCTTTTCCGAACGGCTGTTGAAAAAAAAGGGGGGTGCAACACGAGGACTTCCCAGGTGGTCACCCATCCTAGTACTGCTCTCGCCCAAGCACGCTAACTGCGGAGTTCTGCTGGGATCCGGTGCATTAGTGCTGGCATGATCGCATCCATGAACCTACCTGCAGTAAATTAATATAATCCTATTTCGACCCACCTGCTTTCGCCCGGTCCTCCAGCGAACCGACGATCTGATCGATAACCATCGCTACGCGATGGGGTGGGGTGGGGCCGTTTTTTCCAAAATTCCACTCCCGAGTCGACCTTTTTGATAAGAAAAACGATTTTTGACTCGAAGCGATCCACCGAAAGTGCCGAAAGTATCTTTCGAGTGATTATACGTATGATTTTTTTGTTTTTTTCAAATTAATGATTTTAAAAGTGTTTTTAAATGAGGGTGTGATTTTTGTTTTATTTTTTTCCGGAGTTGCTTTCTGGTAGATGTTGCAATGCACTTTTTGCTAAATCTTTTCCGAAGGCCTTTTGAAAAAAAAAAAGGGGGTGCAACACGAGGACTTCCCAGGAGGTCACCCATCCTAGTTCTAGTCTCACCCAAGCACGCCTAACTACGGAGTTCTGTTGGCATCCGGTGCATTAGTGTTGGTATAATCGCATCCATGAAGGTAGTAGCAGAAAATTAATATAATCCTGTTTCTACCCACCTGCTTTCGCCAGGTCCCCATGCGAACCGACGACCCGATTGATACCCATAGCCATGCGATGGGGTGGGGCCATTTTTTCCAAAATTCCAGTCCCGGGTCAACCTTTTTGTTAAGAGAAACGATTTTTTACCCGAACCGATGCACCGAAACGACCGAAAGTATCTTCCGAGTGATTATACATATGATTTTTTTGTTTTTTTCAAAGTAATGATTTTAAAAGTGTTTTTAAATGAGGGTGTGATTTTTGTTTTATTCTTTTCCAGAGACGCTGCATCGCACCTTTTGTTAATTCTTTTCCGAAGGCCTGTTGAAAAAAAAAACAGGGGGTGCAACACGAGGACTTCCAGGAGGTCATCCATCCTAGTACTACTCTTGCCCAAGCACGCTTAACTACAGAGTTCTGTTGGGATCCGATGCATTAGTGTTGGTATAATCGCATCCATGAAGCTAGCAGCAGAAAATTGATATAATGCTGTTTCTACCCACCTGCTTCCGCTAGGTCCCCATGCGAACCGACGATTCGATCGATACCTATAGCTATGCGACGGGGTGGGGCCGTTTTTTCCAAAATTCCACTTTCAAATAGACCTTTAAGATAAGAGAAACGATTTTTCACCCGAACCGATGCACCGTAAGTACCGAAAGTATCTCCCGAGTGATTCTACGTACGATTATTTTGGTTTTTTTAAATTAATGATTGTAAAAGTGTTTTTAAATGAGGGTGTGATTTTTGTTTTATTTTTTTCCGGAGATGCTTTTTGGTAGATGCTGAATCCCACTTTTTGTTAATTCTTTTCCGAAGGCCTGTTGAAAAAAAAAAACAGGGGGTGTAACACGAGGACTTCCCAGGAGGTCACCCAACCTAGTACTACTCTCGCCCAAACACTCTTAACTGCGGAGTTCTGATGGGATCCGATGCATTAGTGCTGCTTAAGAGAAATGATCCGGTGCATTAGTGCTGGTGCTCTAGTCAACCTTTTTTTTTTTAGAGAAATGATTTTTCATCCGAACCGATGCGTTGAAAGTACTGAAAGTATCTCCCGAGTGATTATTTTGGTTTTTTTTGTTTTTTTCCAACTTAATGATTGCGGAAGTGTTTTTAAATGATGCCGTGATTTTTTTTAAAATTTTTTCGGGAGTTGCTTTTTGGTAGATACAGCATCACACTTTTGTTAATTCTTTTCCGAATGGCTTTTGAAAAAAAAAGGGGGTGCGACACGAGGACTTCCCAGGTGGTCACCCATCCTAGTACTGCTCTCGCCCAAGCACGCCTAACTGCAGATTTCTGCTGGGATCCGGTGCATTAGTGTTGGCATGATCGCATCCATGAACCTACCTGCAGTAAATTAATATAATCCTATTTCGACCCACCTGCTTCCGCCCGGTCCCCCAGCGATCTGACGATCTGATCGATAACCATTGCTACGCGATGGGGTGGGGCCGTTTTTTCCAAAATTCCACTCCCGAGTCGACCTTTTTGATAAGAAAAACGATTTTTGACTCGAAGTGATCCACTGAAAGTGCCGAAAGTATGTCTCGAGTGATTATACGTATGATTTTTTTGTTTTTTTCAAATTAATGATTTTAAAAGTATTTTTAAATGAGGGCGTGATTTTTGCTTTATTCTTTTTCGGAGATGCTTTCCGGTAGATGTTGCATTGCACTTTTTGTTAATTATTTTCTAAAGGCCTTTTGAAAAAAAACAGGGGGTGCAACACGAGGACTTCTCAGGAGGTCGCGCATCCTAGTTCTACTCTCGCCCAAGCACGCCTAACTGTGGAGTTCTGTTGGCATCTCATGCGTTAGTGCTGATATGATCGCATCCATGAACCTACCCTGCAGTAAATTAATTTAATCCTATTTCGAATCACCTACTTCCGCCCGGTCCCCATGCAAACCGACGATTCGATCGATACCCATCGCTATGCGATGGTGTGGGGCCGTTTTTTCCAAAATTCCACTTTTGAATAGACCTTTTTGATAAGAGAAATGATTTTTCACCCGAACCGATGCATCGTAAGTACCGAAAGTATCTCCCGAGTGATTCTACGTACGATTTTTTTGTTTTTTTCAAATTAATGATTTTAAAAGTGTTTTTAAATGAGGGTGTGATTTTTGTTTTATTTTTTTCCGGAGATGCTTTTTGGTAGATGCTGCATCACACTTTTTGTTAATTATTTTCCGAAGGCCTGTTGAAAAAAATCAGGGGGTGCAACACGAGGCCTTCCCAGGAGGTCACCCAACCTAGTTCTACTCTCGCCCAAGCACGCCTAACTGCGGAGTTCTGTTGGGATCTGGTGAGTTAGTGCTTGTATGATCGCATCTATGAAGGTAGCTGCAGAAAATTAATATAATCCTATTTTGAACCACCTGCTTCCGCCCGATCCCCATGCGAACCGACAATCCGATCGATACCCATCGCTATGCGATGGTGTGGGGCCGTTTTTTCCAAAATTCCGCTTTCGAATAGACCTTTTTGATAAGAGAAATGATTTTTCACCCGAACCGATGCACCGTAAGTACCGAAAGTATCTCCCGAGTGATTCTACGTACGATTTTTTTATTTTTTTCAAATTAATGATTTTAAAAGTGTTTTAAAATGAGGGTGTGATTTTTGTTTTATTTTTTTTCGGAGATGCTTTTTGGTAGATGCTGCATCACACTTTTTGTTAATTCTTTTCCGAAGGCCTGTTGAAAAAAAACAGGGGGTGCAACAGGAGGACTTCCCAGGAGGTCACCCAACCTAGTACTACCCTCGCCCAAACACTCTTAACTGCGGAGTTCTGATGGGATCCGGTGCATTAGTGCTGTTATGATTTTTCATCCGAACCGATGCATTGAAAGTACTGAAAGTATCTCCCGAGTGATTATTTTGGTTTTTTTTGTTTTTTTCCAACTTAAAGATTGCAGAAGTGTTTTTAAATGATGCCGTGAAAGGCCTTTTGAAAAAAAATAGGGGGTGCAACACGAGGACTTCGCGGGAGGTCACGCATCCTAGTTCTACTCTCGCCCATGCACGCCTAACTGCGGAGTTCTGTTGGCATCTCGTGCGTTAGGGCTGATATGATCGCATCCATGAACCTACCTGCAGTAAATTAATTTAATCCTATTTCGAACCACCTGCTTCTGCCTGATCCCCATGCGGACCGACGATCCGATCGATACCCATCGCTATGCGATGGTGTGGGGCCATTTTTTCCAAAATTCCACTTTCGAATAGACCTTTTTGATAAGAGAAACGATTTTTCACCCGAACCAATGCACCGTAAGTACCGAAAGTATCTCCCGAGTGATTATACGTATGATTTTTTTGTTTTTTTCAAATCAATGATTTTAAAAGTGTTTTTAAATGAGGGTGTGATTTTTGTTTTATTCTTTTCCGGAGATGCTTTCCGGTAGATGCTGCATTGCACTTTTTGTTAATTCTTTTCCGAAGGCCTTTTGAAAAAAAACAGGGGGTGCCACACGAGGACTTCCCAAGAGGTCACCCATCCTAGTTCTACTCTCGCCCAAGCACGCCTAACTGCGGAGTTCTGTTGGGGTCCGGTGAGTTAGTGCTTGTATGATCGCATCCATGAAGCTAGTTGCAGAAAATTAATATAATCCTATTTTGAACCACCTGCTTCTGCCTGATCCCCATGCGAACCGACGATCCGATCGATACTCATCGCTATGCGATGGTGTGGGGCTGTTTTTTCCAAAATTCCACTTTCGAATAGACCTTTTTGATAAGAGAAATGATTTTTCACCCGAACCGATGCACCGTAAGTACCGAAAGTATCTCCCGAGTGATTCTACGTACGATTTTTTTGTATTTTTCAAATTAATGATTTTAAAAGTGTTTTTAAATGAGGGTGTGATTTTTGTTTTATTTTTTTCCGGAGATGCTTTTTGGTAGATGCTGAATCCCACTTTTTGTTAATTCTTTTCCGAAGGCCTGTTGAAAAAAAAAACAGGGGGTGTAACACGAGGACTTCCCAGGAGGTCACCCAACCTAGTACTACTCTCGCCCAAACACTCTTAACTGCGGAGTTCTGATGGGATCCGATGCATTAGTGCTGCTTAAGAGAAATGATCCGGTGCATTAGTGCTGGTGCTCTAGTCAACCTTTTTTTTTTTAGAGAAATGATTTTTCATCCGAACCGATGCGTTGAAAGTACTGAAAGTATCTCCCGAGTGATTATTTTGGTTTTTTTTGTTTTTTTCCAACTTAATGATTGCGGAAGTGTTTTTAAATGATGCCGTGATTTTTTTTAAAATTTTTTCGGGAGTTGCTTTTTGGTAGATACAGCATCACACTTTTGTTAATTCTTTTCCGAATGGCTGTTGAAAAAAAAAGGGGGTGCGACACGAGGACTTCCCAGGTGGTCACCCATCCTAGTACTGCTCTCGCCCAAGCACGCCTAACTGCAGATTTCTGCTGGGATCCGGTGCATTAGTGCTGGTATGATCGCATCCATGAACCTACCTACGGTAAATTATTATAATCCTATTTCGACCCACCTGCTTCCGCCCGGTCCCCCAGCGATCTGACGATCTGATCGATAACCATTGCTACGCGATGGGGTGGGGCCGTTTTTTCCAAAATTCCACTCCCGAGTCGACCTTTTTGATAAGAAAAACGATTTTTGACTCGAAGTGATCCACTGAAAGTGCCGAAAGTATGTCTCGAGTGATTATACGTATGATTTTTTTGTTTTTTTCAAATTAATGATTTTAAAAGTATTTTTAAATGAGGGCGTGATTTTTGCTTTATTCTTTTTCGGAGATGCTTTCCGGTAGATGTTGCATTGCACTTTTTGTTAATTATTTTCTGAAGGCCTTTTGAAAAAAAACAGGGGGTGCAACACGAGGACTTCTCAGGAGGTCGCGCATCCTAGTTCTACTCTCGCCCAAGCACGCCTAACTGTGGAGTTCTGTTGGCATCTCATGCGTTAGTGCTGATATGATCGCATCCATGAACCTACCCTGCAGTAAATTAATTTAATCCTATTTCGAATCACCTACTTCCGCCCGGTCCCCATGCAAACCGACGATTCGATCGATACCCATCGCTATGCGATGGTGTGGGGCCGTTTTTTCCAAAATTCCACTTTTGAATAGACCTTTTTGATAAGAGAAATGATTTTTCACCCGAACCGATGCATCGTAAGTACCGAAAGTATCTCCCGAGTGATTCTACGTACGATTTTTTTGTTTTTTTCAAATTAATGATTTTAAAAGTGTTTTTAAATGAGGGTGTGATTTTTGTTTTATTTTTTTCCGGAGATGCTTTTTGGTAGATGCTGCATCACACTTTTTGTTAATTATTTTCCGAAGGCCTGTTGAAAAAAATCAGGGGGTGCAACACGAGGCCTTCCCAGGAGGTCACCCAACCTAGTTCTACTCTCGCCCAAGCACGCCTAACTGCGGAGTTCTGTTGGGATCTGGTGAGTTAGTGCTTGTATGATCGCATCTATGAAGGTAGCTGCAGAAAATTAATATAATCCTATTTTGAACCACCTGCTTCCGCCCGATCCCCATGCGAACCGACAATCCGATCGATACCCATCGCTATGCGATGGTGTGGGGCCGTTTTTTCCAAAATTCCGCTTTCGAATAGACCTTTTTGATAAGAGAAATGATTTTTCACCCGAACCGATGCACCGTAAGTACCGAAAGTATCTCCCGAGTGATTCTACGTACGATTTTTTTGTATTTTTCAAATTAATGATTTTAAAAGTGTTTTTAAATGAGGGTGTGATTTTTGTTTTATTTTTTTCCGGAGATGCTTTTTGGTAGATGCTGAATCCCACTTTTTGTTAATTCTTTTCCGAAGGCCTGTTGAAAAAAAACAGGGGGTGCAACAGGAGGACTTCCCAGGAGGTCACCCAACCTAGTACTACCCTCGCCCAAACACTCTTAACTGCGGAGTTCTGATGGGATCCGGTGCATTAGTGCTGTTATGATTTTTCATCCGAACCGATGCATTGAAAGTACTGAAAGTATCTCCCGAGTGATTATTTTGGTTTTTTTTGTTTTTTTCCAACTTAAAGATTGCAGAAGTGTTTTTAAATGATGCCGTGAAAGGCCTTTTGAAAAAAAATAGGGGGTGCAACACGAGGACTTCGCGGGAGGTCACGCATCCTAGTTCTACTCTCGCCCATGCACGCCTAACTGCGGAGTTCTGTTGGCATCTCGTGCGTTAGGGCTGATATGATCGCATCCATGAACCTACCTGCAGTAAATTAATTTAATCCTATTTCGAACCACCTGCTTCTGCCTGATCCCCATGCGGACCGACGATCCGATCGATACCCATCGCTATGCGATGGTGTGGGGCCATTTTTTCCAAAATTCCACTTTCGAATAGACCTTTTTGATAAGAGAAACGATTTTTCACCCGAACCAATGCACCGTAAGTACCGAAAGTATCTCCCGAGTGATTATACGTATGATTTTTTTGTTTTTTTCAAATCAATGATTTTAAAAGTGTTTTTAAATGAGGGTGTGATTTTTGTTTTATTCTTTTCCGGAGATGCTTTCCGGTAGATGCTGCATTGCACTTTTTGTTAATTCTTTTCCGAAGGCCTTTTGAAAAAAAACAGGGGGTGCCACACGAGGACTTCCCAAGAGGTCACCCATCCTAGTTCTACTCTCGCCCAAGCACGCCTAACTGCGGAGTTCTGTTGGGGTCCGGTGAGTTAGTGCTTGTATGATCGCATCCATGAAGCTAGTTGCAGAAAATTAATATAATCCTATTTTGAACCACCTGCTTCTGCCTGATCCCCATGCGAACCGACGATCCGATCGATACTCATCGCTATGCGATGGTGTGGGGCTGTTTTTTCCAAAATTCCACTTTCGAATAGACCTTTTTGATAAGAGAAATGATTTTTCACCCGAACCGATGCACCGTAAGTACCGAAAGTATCTCCCGAGTGATTCTACGTACGATTTTTTTGTATTTTTCAAATTAATGATTTTAAAAGTGTTTTTAAATGAGGGTGTGATTTTTGTTTTATTTTTTTCCGGAGATGCTTTTTGGTAGATGCTGAATCCCACTTTTTGTTAATTCTTTTCCGAAGGCCTGTTGAAAAAAAAAACAGGGGGTGTAACACGAGGACTTCCCAGGAGGTCACCCAACCTAGTACTACTCTCGCCCAAACACTCTTAACTGCGGAGTTCTGATGGGATCCGATGCATTAGTGCTGCTTAAGAGAAATGATCCGGTGCATTAGTGCTGGTGCTCTAGTCAACCTTTTTTTTTTTAGAGAAATGATTTTTCATCCGAACCGATGCGTTGAAAGTACTGAAAGTATCTCCCGAGTGATTATTTTGGTTTTTTTTGTTTTTTTCCAACTTAATGATTGCGGAAGTGTTTTTAAATGATGCCGTGATTTTTTTTAAAATTTTTTCGGGAGTTGCTTTTTGGTAGATACAGCATCACACTTTTGTTAATTCTTTTCCGAATGGCTGTTGAAAAAAAAAGGGGGTGCGACACGAGGACTTCCCAGGTGGTCACCCATCCTAGTACTGCTCTCGCCCAAGCACGCCTAACTGCAGATTTCTGCTGGGATCCGGTGCATTAGTGCTGGTATGATCGCATCCATGAACCTACCTCTGGTAAATTATTATAATCCTATTTCGACCCACCTGCTTCCGCCCGGTCCCCCAGCGATCTGACGATCTGATCGATAACCATTGCTACGCGATGGGGTGGGGCCGTTTTTTCCAAAATTCCACTCCCGAGTCGACCTTTTTGATAAGAAAAACGATTTTTGACTCGAAGTGATCCACTGAAAGTGCCGAAAGTATGTCTCGAGTGATTATACGTATGATTTTTTTGTTTTTTTCAAATTAATGATTTTAAAAGTATTTTTAAATGAGGGCGTGATTTTTGCTTTATTCTTTTTCGGAGATGCTTTCCGGTAGATGTTGCATTGCACTTTTTGTTAATTATTTTCTGAAGGCCTTTTGAAAAAAAACAGGGGGTGCAACACGAGGACTTCTCAGGAGGTCGCGCATCCTAGTTCTACTCTCGCCCAAGCACGCCTAACTGTGGAGTTCTGTTGGCATCTCATGCGTTAGTGCTGATATGATCGCATCCATGAACCTACCCTGCAGTAAATTAATTTAATCCTATTTCGAATCACCTACTTCCGCCCGGTCCCCATGCAAACCGACGATTCGATCGATACCCATCGCTATGCGATGGTGTGGGGCCGTTTTTTCCAAAATTCCACTTTTGAATAGACCTTTTTGATAAGAGAAATGATTTTTCACCCGAACCGATGCATCGTAAGTACCGAAAGTATCTCCCGAGTGATTCTACGTACGATTTTTTTGTTTTTTTCAAATTAATGATTTTAAAAGTGTTTTTAAATGAGGGTGTGATTTTTGTTTTATTTTTTTCCGGAGATGCTTTTTGGTAGATGCTGCATCACACTTTTTGTTAATTATTTTCCGAAGGCCTGTTGAAAAAAATCAGGGGGTGCAACACGAGGCCTTCCCAGGAGGTCACCCAACCTAGTTCTACTCTCGCCCAAGCACGCCTAACTGCGGAGTTCTGTTGGGATCTGGTGAGTTAGTGCTTGTATGATCGCATCTATGAAGGTAGCTGCAGAAAATTAATATAATCCTATTTTGAACCACCTGCTTCCGCCCGATCCCCATGCGAACCGACAATCCGATCGATACCCATCGCTATGCGATGGTGTGGGGCCGTTTTTTCCAAAATTCCGCTTTCGAATAGACCTTTTTGATAAGAGAAATGATTTTTCACCCGAACCGATGCACCGTAAGTACCGAAAGTATCTCCCGAGTGATTCTACGTACGATTTTTTTGTATTTTTCAAATTAATGATTTTAAAAGTGTTTTTAAATGAGGGTGTGATTTTTGTTTTATTTTTTTCCGGAGATGCTTTTTGGTAGATGCTGAATCCCACTTTTTGTTAATTCTTTTCCGAAGGCCTGTTGAAAAAAAAAACAGGGGGTGTAACACGAGGACTTCCCAGGAGGTCACCCAACCTAGTACTACTCTCGCCCAAACACTCTTAACTGCGGAGTTCTGATGGGATCCGATGCATTAGTGCTGTTATGATTTTTCATCCGAACCGATGCATTGAAAGTACTGAAAGTATCTCCCGAGTGATTATTTTGGTTTTTTTTGTTTTTTTCCAACTTAAAGATTGCAGAAGTGTTTTTAAATGATGCCGTGAAAGGCCTTTTGAAAAAAAATAGGGGGTGCAACACGAGGACTTCGCGGGAGGTCACGCATCCTAGTTCTACTCTCGCCCATGCACGCCTAACTGCGGAGTTCTGTTGGCATCTCGTGCGTTAGGGCTGATATGATCGCATCCATGAACCTACCTGCAGTAAATTAATTTAATCCTATTTCGAACCACCTGCTTCTGCCTGATCCCCATGCGGACCGACGATCCGATCGATACCCATCGCTATGCGATGGTGTGGGGCCATTTTTTCCAAAATTCCACTTTCGAATAGACCTTTTTGATAAGAGAAATGATTTTTCACCCGAACCAATGCACCGTAAGTACCGAAAGTATCTCCCGAGTGATTATACGTATGATTTTTTTGTTTTTTTCAAATCAATGATTTTAAAAGTGTTTTTAAATGAGGGTGTGATTTTTGTTTTATTCTTTTCCGGAGATGCTTTCCGGTAGATGCTGCATTGCACTTTTTGTTAATTCTTTTCCGAAGGCCTTTTGAAAAAAAACAGGGGGTGCCACACGAGGACTTCCCAAGAGGTCACCCATCCTAGTTCTACTCTCGCCCAAGCACGCCTAACTGCGGAGTTCTGTTGGGGTCCGGTGAGTTAGTGCTTGTATGATCGCATCCATGAAGCTAGTTGCAGAAAATTAATATAATCCTATTTTGAACCACCTGCTTCTGCCTGATCCCCATGCGAACCGACGATCCGATCGATACTCATCGCTATGCGATGGTGTGGGGCTGTTTTTTCCAAAATTCCACTTTCGAATAGACCTTTTTGATAAGAGAAATGATTTTTCACCCGAACCGATGCACCGTAAGTACCGAAAGTATCTCCCGAGTGATTCTACGTACGATTTTTTTGTATTTTTCAAATTAATGATTTTAAAAGTGTTTTTAAATGAGGGTGTGATTTTTGTTTTATTTTTTTCCGGAGATGCTTTTTGGTAGATGCTGAATCCCACTTTTTGTTAATTCTTTTCCGAAGGCCTGTTGAAAAAAAAAACAGGGGGTGCAACAGGAGGACTTCCCAGGAGGTCACCCAACCTAGTACTACTCTCGCCCAAGCACTCTTAACTGCGGAATTTTGATGGGATCTGGTGCATTAGTGCTGGTATGATCGCATCCATCAAGCTAGATGCAGTGATTATTTTTTTTTAGAGAAATGATTTTTCATCCGAACCGATGCGTTGAAAGTACTGAAAGTATCTCCCGAGTGATTATTTTGGTTCTTTTTGTTTTTTTCCAACTTAATGATTGCGGAAGTGTTTTTAAATGATGGCGTGATTTTTTTTAAAATTTTTTCAGGAGTTGCTTTTTGGTAGATACAGCATCACACTTTTGTTAATTCTTTTCCAAACGGCTATTGAAAAAAAGGGGGGTGCAACATGAGGACTTCCTAGGATGTCACCCATCCTAGTACTGCTCTCGCCCAAGCACGCCTAACTGCGGAGTTCTGTTGGAATCCGGGCCATTAGTGCTGGTATGATCGCATCCATGAAGCTATCTGCAGAAAATTAATATAATCCTATTTCGAACCACTTGCTTCCACCCAGTCCCCATGCGAACCGACGATCCGATTGATACCCATTGGTACGCGATGGGGTGGGGCTGTTTTTTCCAAAATTCGACTTTCGAATCGACCTTTTTAATAAGAGAAACGATTTTTCACCCGAACCTATGTACTGAAAGTACCGAAAGTATCTCCCGAGTGATTATACATATGATTTTTTTGTTTTTTTCAAATTAATGATTTTAAAAGTGTTTGTAAATGAGGGCGTGATTTTTGTTTTATTCTTTTTCGGAGATGCTTTCCAGTAGATGCTGCACTGCACTTTTTGTTAATTCTTTTCCGAAGGCCTTTTGAAAAAAGCCAGGGGGTGCAACACGAGGACTTCCCAGGAGGTCACCCATCCTAGTTCTACTCTCGCCCAAGTACGCATAACTGCGGAGTTCTGTTGGCATCTGGTGCGTTAGTCCTGGTATGATCGCATCCATCAAGCTAGATGCAGTGATTATTTTTAAGAGAAATGTTCTGGTGCATTAGTGCTGGTGCTCGAGTCAACCTTGTTTTTAAGAGAAATGATTTTTCATCTGAACCAATGCATTGAAAGTGTTGAAAGTATCTCCTGAGTGATTTTTTTTTTTGTTTTCTTCCAACTTAAAGATTGCAGAAGTGTTTTTAAATGATGGAGATTTTTCCGGAGTTGCTTCTCGGAAGATACAACATCACACTTTTGTTAATTCTTTTCCGAACGGCTGTTGAAAAAAAAGGGGGTTGCAACACCAGGACTTCGCAGGTAGTCACCCATCCTAGTACTGCTCTTGCCCAAGCACGCCTAACTGCGGAGTTCTGTTGGGATCCGGTGCATTAGTGCTGGTATGATCGCATCCATGAAGCTAGCTGTAGAAAATTAATATAATCATGTTACGAACCACCTAGTTCCACACGGTCCCCATCCGAACCGATGATCCGATCAATACCCATCGCTACGCAATGGGGTGGGGCTCGGGTGGTTTCAATTATTCAGCTCTTTACAAAATCTCCTTCCGCACCGAATTACCAAAACTAGGCCTCCAGCCTTTGCAGGTTTTGCGAACATGTGTGGCTATGCACCGAATTCTCTACAGTCTCTACCAACGTAGTATTTTATTTGTCTATTGGTTATTGTAGGAATATATCTTATTGAGCTAATTATGATCCTTTTTAATGATGTCAAAAGGGGGAGAAGTTTTAGAGTAGAACATTAACATTATTTAAATTGCTAAACTTGTTATATATGCTTGGAATTATATTTATATTTTGGCTTGAAAAACTAACGCACATTCTCAGGGGGAGCTTAAATATTAATATAGGTTTCAGGTTCTATCAAGTATTTGTCATTATCAAAAAGGGGGAGATTGTTGAACCCAAGGTTTCAAGTTTCGTGTAATTATAAATCTACACATGGATTTTGATGATAACAAATGAATTCAAAGAATAAAGGAGTCTCAAGTTCAAGTTGTCCACACAATACAATCAAGCACATCAAGGAACCAAGCATGAGCAAGAACGGAATAAGTTCACATTAAAGTCATAGAGTAATATTGTAAATCTCTTAAAAATTTGAAATTAGGATTAAGGCTCAAAATTAATATTTTATCATAAAACATTAAAATACATTTTCCACATGTGCATGAATATTTTGAAAATTAAATTTGAAAATTTTGAAAGATGATTGATTGTCATCTTTCACATGTGCATGACATGATTAAAGGTTTGAATTTTGAAAATATTAAGATGATTGATTGTCATCTTTTACATGTGCATGTTTTATTTGAATATTTTCAAAAGTGATGGATCCTTTTCTTGACTTATGCAAAAGGTAGATGTCTTTGTTTGAAAATTTTGAAAAGTAAAGTGTGCTCCTTTTGTCATATGCAAAAAGTAAAAGATTAGATTTAAAATTTTTGAAAAGTAAAGTGTGCTCCTTTTGTCACATGCAAAAAGTAAAAAAATTAGGTTTGAAATTTTTGAAAAGTGAATGATGATGTCTTTGACATGTGAATTTTTTTAAATTTGAATATGAAGTCTCATATGCCTATAAATAGATCATTTGAGAGCTTCACATTTACAACACCAAGAGCATACAACATTCATTCAAAACTTTCATTCTCTCTTCTCTAAGCATTGAGCCTTAACCTTTGTTCATTTTGAGAGATATAGTTTGCGCTGTATTGTTTTTATTTCACTCATTGAGAAGTGTTTTTTGATAGCCTACCCACTATCAATTCTTGTATCAGTAAAAGGGTGTGTATAACCCTTGTGTGTGCAGAAGTTGTTCTACACGGGGAATAGTTAAATCACCAAGTGTGAGGTGATTCGAAGTGTAGAGGGTGTTCTACACGGATTCTTTAGAGCAGTGCTACTCAAAAGTGTAATAGGTTTCTATCTCCATCTGAAAGAGATTGAATAGTGAATTCGGGGATCCTCAAGGGGTAGCTTGAGACGAGGACATAGGCAGTGGGGCCAAACCTCGTTAACATACTGAGTTTGCTTCTCTCTTACCCTTACTCTTTATATTTATTGTTGTTTCATATTTTGTTTATATTTTATATTATATATTTGATTTATAATTGTTATTTTTTTAAATACAACTCAATTCACCCCCCTCTTGTGTTAGTCATCTGGGCAACAATGATTTTAAAAGTGTTTTTAAATGAGGGCATGATTTTTGTTTTATTTTTTTTCGGAGATGCTTTCCGGTAGGTGCTGCATCGCACTTTTTGTAAATTCTTTTCCGAAGGCCTGTTGAAAAAAAACAGGGGGTACAACACGAGAACTTCCCAAGAGGTTATCCATCCTAGTACTATTGTCGCCCAATCACGCTTAACTGCGGAGTTCTAATGGGATCTGGTGCATTAGTGCTGGTATGATCGCATCCATCATGCTACCTGCAGAAAATTCATATAATTATGTTGTGAACACCTGCCACCTAATTTCGCATGGTCCCCATCCATCAAGCTAGTTGCAGAAAATTAATATAATCCTATTCCGAACCACTTACTTCCGCATGGTCCCCATCCGAACCGAGGATCTGATCGATTCCCATCGCTATGCGATGGGGTGGGGCCCTTTTTTCCAAAATTCCACTCCCGAGTCCACCTTTTTGTTAAGAGAAACGATTTTTCACCCGAACCGATGCACCGAAAGTACCGAAAGTATCTCGCGAGTGATTATATGTATGGTTTTTTTCTCAAATTAATGATTTTAAAAGTGTTTCTAAATATGGGCATGATTTTTGTTTTATTCTTTTTCGGAGTTGCTTCTCGGTAGATGCTGCATCACATTTTTGTTAATTCATTTTCGAAAGTTTGTTGAAAAAAAGGGGGGGTGCAACAAGAGGACTTCCCAAGAGGTCACCCATCCTAGTACTACTCTCGACCAAGCACGCTTAACTGCGGAGTTGTGATGGGATCCAGTGCATTAGTGCTGGTATGATTGCATCCATTAAACTAGCTGCAAAAAATTCATATAATCCTATTGCGAACCACATGCTTCCGCCCAGTCCCCATGCGAACCGGTGATCCCATCGATACCCTTTGCTACGCGATGGGGTGGGGCTATTTTGCCAAAATTCCACTCTCGAGTCGACCTTTTTATTCAGAGTAATGATTTTTTACCCTGGCCGATGTACCGAAAGTATTTCCCGAGTGATTATATATATTCCTTATTTTTTTTGAACTTAATGATTGTGGAAGTTTTTTTAAACGATGACGTGATTTTTTTTTTAATTTCTTCCATATATGCTTCCTAGTAGATGTAGCATTACAATTTTGTTAATTTTTTTCCGAAGGACTCTTGAAATAAACAGGGGGGTGCAACACGAGAACTTCTCAGGAGATTATCCATCCTAGTACTATTGTCGCCCAATCATGCTTAACATCGGAGTTCTAATGGGATCTGGTGCATTAGTGCTGGTATGATCGCATCCATCAAGCTGCCTACAGAAAATTCATATAATTCTGTTGTGAACACCTGCCACCAGCCGGTCCCCATTTGAGCCGGAGATTAATGGCGACTGGTGATCCGATCGATACCCATTGCTACTCAATGGGTGGGCCCATTTTTGCCAAAATTCTACTCCCGAGTCGACATTTTTGTTAAGAGTAATGAGTTTTCACTCGAACCGATGTACCGAAAGTATGTCCTAAGTGATTATATATATATTTTTATATTTTTGGTAACTTAATGATTGTGGAAGTGTTTTTAAATGGTGTCATCATTTTTTTAAAATTTATTCTGGAGATGCTTTTCGGTAGATGTAGTTTTCCACTTTTTAAGTTTTTTTCGTTGGGCGGTTGAAGAACAAATAAGGGGGTGGAACACGAGAACTTCCTAGGAGGTCCCCCATCTTAGCCCTACTCTCGCCCAAGCATGTTTAACAGCGAAGTTCTGATGGGATCCAATGCATTAGTGCGGGTATGGTCGCATCCATCAAGCTAGCTGCAGAAAATCAATATAATCCTGTTGCGAACCACCTGCTTCCGAACGGTCCCCAACCGAACCGAGGATCCGATCGATACCCATCGCTATGCAATTGGGTGGGGCCCTTTTTTCCAAAATTCCACTCCCGATTCGACCTTTTTGTTGAGAGAAATGATTTTTCACCCAAACCGATGCACCAAAAGTACCGAAAGTATCTCGCGAGTGATTATATGTATGGTTTTTTTTTTCAAATTAATGATTTTAAAAGTGTTTTTACATATGGGCATGATTATTGTTTTATTTTTTTTCGGAGTTGCTTTTCGGTAGATGCTATATCACATTTTTGTTAATTCATTTTTGAAAGTCTGTTGAAAAAAAAGGGGGTGCAACACGAGGACTTCCCATTAGGTCACCCATCCTAGTATTACTCTCGACCAAGCATGCTTAACTGCAGAGTTGTGATGGATCTAGTGCATTAGTGCTGGTATGATCACATCCATAAAGCATCCAACAGAAAATTCGTATAATCCTGTTATGAACCACTAGCTTCTAACCGGTCTCCATGCGAACTGACGATCAGATCGATACCCATTGCTACGCGATGGGGTGGGTCCCATTGCTACGCGAGTCGACCTTTTTGTTAAGAGTAATAATTTTTCACCCGGTCCAATGTACCAAAAGTATCTCCCGAGTAATTATATATATATCTTATTTTTTTAAAGTTAATGATTGTGGAAATCTTTTTAAATGATGACGTGATTTTTTTTTTTAATTTCTTCTAGATATGCTTCCTGGTAGATGTAGCATTACAATTTTGTTAATTCTTTTCCGAAGGAGTCTTGAAATAAACAGGGGGGTGCAACACGAGAACTTCTCAGGAGGTTATCCATCCTAGTACTATTGTCGCCCAATCACGCTTAACTGCGGAGTTCTATTGGGATCTGGTGCATTAGTGCTGGTATGATTGCATCCATCAAGCTACCTGCAGAAAATTCATATAATTCTGTTGTGAACACCCGCCACCAACCGGTCCCCATTCGAACCGAAGATTAATGGGGACCGGCGATCCGATCGATACCCATCGCTACTCAATGGGGTGGGCCCATTTTTGCCAAAATTCCACTCCCGAGTCGACATTTTTGTTAAGAGTAATGAGTTTTCACTCGAACCGATGTACCGAAAGTATCTCCTAAGTGATTATATATATTTTTCAATTTTTTGTAACTTAATGATTATGGAAGTGTTTTTAAATGGTGTCATCATTTTTTTTAAATTTATTCTGGAGATGCTTTTCTATAGATGTAGTTTTCCACTTTTTAAGTTTTTTTCGTTGGGCGGTTGAAGAAGAAATAAGGGAGTGGAACACGAGCACTTCCTAGGAGGTCGCCCATCTTAGTCCTACTCTCACCTAAGCATGTTTAACAGCAAAGTTCTGATGGGATCCGATGCATTAGTGTTGGTATGATCGCATCCATCAAGCTAGCTGCAGAAAATTAATATAATCTTGTTGCGAACCACCTACTTCCACACAGTCCCCATCCGAACAGAGGATCCGATCGATACCCATTGCTACGGGAAGGGGTGGGGCCCTTTTTCCCAAAATTCCACTCCCGAGTCGACCTTTTTGTTAAGAGAAATGATTTTTCATCTAAACTGATGCACCGAAAGTACCAAAAGTATATCGCGAGTGATTATATGTATGGTTTATTTTTCAAATTAATGATTTTAAAAGTGTTTTAAATATGGGCATGATTTGATTTTTTTATTTTTTTCTGGAGATGCTTTCGGTAGATGCTGCATCTCATTTTTGTTAATTCATTTTTAAAAGTATGTTGAACACGAGGACTTCCCATGAGGTCACCCATCCTAGTACTACTCTCGACCAAGCTAGCTTATCTGCGGAGTTGTGATGGGATCCGGTGCATTAGTGCTGATATGATCACTTCCACCAAGCTAGCTGCAGAAAATTCATATAATCCTGTTGCAAACCACTTGCTTCCGCCCCGTCCCCATCTGAACCGGTGATCCCATCGATACCCTTTGCTACGGGATGGGGTGGGGCCATTTTTGCCAAAATTTCACTCTCGAGACGACCTTTTTGTTAAGAGAAACGATTTTTCACCCAATCCGATGCACCAAAAGTACCGAAAGTACTGAAAGTATCTCCCGAGTGATTATATATATGGTTTTTTTGTTTTTGTTTTCAAATTAATGATTTTAAAAGTGTTTGTAAAAGAGGATGTGGTTTTTGTTTTATTTTTTTCCGGAGATGCTTTTCGGTAGATGCTGCATCACACTTTTGTTAATTCATTTTCGAAGGTCTGTTGAAAAAAAAAAGGGGTGCAACACGAGGAGTTCCAAGGAGGTCACCCATCCTAGTACTAATCTCGGCCAACCACGCTTAACTGCGGATGGGATCCAGTGCATTAGTGCTGGTATGATCGCTTCCATCAAGCTAGCTGCAGAATATTTAAATAATTATGTTGCGAACCACCTGCTTCCGCCCAGTCCCCATATGAACCAGCGATCCGATTGGCACCCATTGTTACTCTTTGGGGTGGGCCCCTTTTTGCCAAAATTCCACTCCCGAGTCGATCTTTTTGTTAACAGAAATGATTTTTCACCTTAATCGATGTACCAAAAGTACTGAAAGTATCTCTCGAGTGATTATATGTTCATTATTTTTTTGTTTTTTTTTCCAAATTAATGATTTTAAAAGTGTTTTTAAAAGAGGGCATGATTTTTGTTTTTTTTTTTTTTCCGAAGATGCTTTTTGGTAGATACTGCATCACACTTTTGTTAATTCTTTTCTGAAGGACTGTTGAAAAAAAATTTGGGGGCCAACACGAGGACTTCACACGAGATCACCCATCCTAGTACTACTCTCACCCAAGCACGCTTAACGGCGTTGTTCTGATGGGATCCGATACAATACTGGTATGATCGCAACCATTAATCTAGCTGCAGAAAATTCATATAATCTTGTTGCGAACCACTTGTTTCTGCCTGGTCCGCATACGAATTGGTGACCCGAACGAAACCCATCGGTACCCGATGGGGTGG
Organism: Platycarya strobilacea; assembly: GCA_036898215.1. Taxonomy (NCBI): domain Eukaryota; kingdom Viridiplantae; phylum Streptophyta; class Magnoliopsida; order Fagales; family Juglandaceae; genus Platycarya; species Platycarya strobilacea. The sequence continues at coordinate 33,710,751 of CM072548.1, read as the reverse complement.
GCCCTTTTTGCCAAAATTCCACTCCCAAATCGACCTTTTTGTTAAGAGAAATGATTTTTCACCCGAGTCGATGCACCGAAAGTACCGAAAGTATCTCCTGAGGGATTATATGTACATTTTGTTTTTTCAAGTTAATGATTTTAAAAGTGTTTTTAAATGAGGGTGTGGTTTTTGTTTTATTTTTTTCCAGAGCTGCTTTTCAGTAGATGCTACATCACACTTTTGTTAATTCTTTTTCGAAGGTCTGTTGAGAAAAAATGGGGGTGCAACACAAGGACTTCCCTAGAGGTCACCCATCCTAGTACTACTCTCGCCCAAGCACGCTTAACTGCAGAATTCTGATGGGATCCGGTGCATTAGTGCTAGTATGCACGTATCCATCAAGCTCCTTGCAGAAAATTCTTATGATTCTATTTCGAACCACCTGTTTCCAACTCGTCCCCATGCGAACTGGTGATCTGATCGATACCCATGCAACGCGATGGATCGATCCCCTTTTTGCCAATAGTCCACTCTCAAGTCAAGCTTTTTATTAAGCAAAATGATTTTTTTATTCGAACCGATGCACTGAAAGTACTGAAAGTTTCTCCTGAGTGATCATAAGTAGTTTTTTTTTTGTTTTTTTTCAACTTAATGATTGTGGAAGTGTTTTTAAATGATGAAGAGATTGTTTTTTCATTTTTTTTCAGAGATGCTTTTTCGTAGATACGGGATCACACTTTTGTTAATTCTTTTCCGAAGGACTGTTGAAAAAAAAGGGGCATGGGGTGCAAGAGTAGGAGTTCCCTGGATGTCATCCATCCCAATACTACTCTCATCCATCTGATGGGATTCGGTGCATTCGTGCTGGTATGATCGTATCCATCAAGCTCCATGCAGAAAATTCATATTATCCTATTGCGAAGCAACCGTTTCCGATCGGTCCCCATGCGAACCGGCGATCCGATTGATACCCACGCTACGCGATGGGGTGGGCCCCTTTTTGCCAAAACTCCACTCTCGAGTCGACCTTTTTGTTAAGAGAAATGATTTTTCATCCGAAACAATGCACCGAAAGTACCGAAAGTATCTCCCGAGTGATTATATGTAAGTTTTTTTTGTTTGTTTTTTTTTTCAACTTAATGTTTGTGGAGATATTTCTGGATGATGACATGATTTTTTTTAAATTTTTTCCGGAGACGCTTTTCGGAAGATACAACGTCACACTTTTGTTAATTCTTTTCCGAACAGCTGTTGAAAAAAATAGGGGCGGGGGGGGGGGGGGGGTTCTAGGAGTTCATCCATCCGAGTACTACTCTTGCTCAAGCTCGTATAACTGTGGAGTTCTGATGGGATCCAATGCGTTGGTGCTAGTATGATCGCATCGAAAAAGCTACAAGCAGAAGATTCATATAATCCTGTAGTGAACCACCCGCCTCCAACTGGTCCCCATCTGAACTGGCTATCTAATCGATACCCATGGCCACGCGATGGGGTGGGCCCTTTTTTGCCGAAATTCCATTCTCGAGTCGACCTTTTTTTTAAGAGAAATGACTTTTCATTTGAACCAATGCACTGAAAGTATCAAAAGCATCTCCCGAGTGATTATTTTTGTTTTGTTTTTTCCAACTTAATGATTTCGAAAGTGTTTTTAAATGATGGCATGTTTTTTTTTTTAATTTTTTTCAGAATTGCTTTTCGGTAGATGCTGCATCACATTTTTGTTAATTCATTTTCGAAAGTCTGTTGGGAAAAAAAAGGGGGGTGCAACACGGGGACTTCCCATGAGGTCACCCATCCTAGTACTACTCTCGACCAAGCACGCTTAACTGTGGAGTTGTGATGGGATCCGGTGCATTAGTGCTAGTATGATCGCATCCATCAAACTAGCTGCAGAAAATTCATATAATCCTGTTGCGAAACACATGCTTCCACCCAGTCCCCATGCGAACCGGTGATCCCGTCGATACCCTTTGCCACGCGATGGGGTGGGGCCGTTTTTGCCAAAATTCCACTCTCGTGTCGACCTTTTCATTAAGAGTAATGATTTTTCACCCAGACCGATGTACCGAAAGTATCTCCCGAGTGATTATATATATTTCTTATTTTTTTTTTTAACTTAATGATTGTGGAAGTTTTTTTAAACGATGACGTGATTTTTTTTTTAATTTCTTCCAGATATGCTTCCTGGTAGATGTAGCATTACAATTTTGTTAATTCTTTTCTAAAGGACTCTGGAAATAAACGGGGGTGGTGCAACACTAGAACTTCTCAGGAGGTTATCCATCCGAGTACTATTGTCAACCAATCATGCTTAACTGTGGAGTTCTAATAGGATCTAGTGCATTAGTGCTGGTATGATCGCATCCATCAAGCTACCTGCAAAAAATTCATATAATACTATTGTGAACAGCCGCCACTAGCCGGTCCCCATTCGAACCGGAGATTAATGGGGACCGGCAATCCGATCGATACCCATTGCTACTCAATAGGGTGGGCCCATTTTTGCTAAAATTCCACACCTGAGTCGACATTTTCCTTAAGAGTAATGAGTTTTCACTCGAACTGATGTACCGAAAGTAACCCTTAAGTGATTATATATATATTTTTTAATTTTTTGTAACATAATGATTGTGGAAGTGTTTTTAAATGATGTCGTCGTTTTTTTTAAATTTATTCTGGAGATGCTTTTTGGTAGATGTAGTTTCCCACATTTTAAGTTTTTTCCGTTGGGCGGTTGAAGAACAAATAAGGGGGTGGAACACGAGAACTTCCTAGGAGGTCACCTATCTTAGTCCTACTCTCGCACAAGCATGTTTAACTGCGAAGTTCTGATGGGATCCGATGCATTGGTGCCGGTACGGTCACATCCATCAAGCTAGCTGCAGAAAATTAATATAATCCTGTTCGAACCACTTGCTTCCGCACGGTCCCCATCCGAACCGAGGATCCAATCGATCCCCTTTGCTACGCAATTGGATGGGGCCCTTTATTCCAAAATTCCACTCCCGAGTTGACCTTTTTGTTAAGAGAAATGATTTTTCACCTAAATCGATGCACCGAAAGTATCTCACGAGTGATTATATGTATGGTTTTTTTTTTCAAATTAATGATTTTAAAAGTGTTTTTAAATATGGGCATGATTATTATTTTATTTTTTTCGGAGTTGCTTTTCGATAGATGCAGCATCACATTTTTGTTAATTCATTTTCGAAAGTCTGTTGAAAACAATGGGGGTGCTGATTACGCCCAAAGAATAACACGGTTGTTTGCAGTATAGCTTTGGGGTGTCGATTCCACAGGGAGATGGATTGAGAAATTGAAGAACAGTAACGAAATTAACAAAAAGATCTAGATGAGTGCAAAAAGTAAATTTTAGAGTGTGACGTAAATTAAAACTAAATAAGTAATTTGAACAGTATAAAAATGAGACAAAAAGTAGAGCATCGGGAATCCTTTGTATATAATTGGTATTTTAATTATTTTCGATTCATTAATAACTCAATTGAAAATTCTATGTCCAAATTTTCAATCGGAAAATAAAACATTAATAACCAGATTTAAATTAAATGTAATCTTTCGAAAAATCATTCGTCACAATATAAGAACAGGAATTGTTATCGATATTAAAGAAATTCAACGTCGACAATATACTCGTAGAGCAATATTGCAGCAGAGAATTAAATTAAAATAGATAACCAATTGAACCAAACATAATCAAAGGATTATTGCATTCAATAGAAAAAGCATGACTGAATCTATAAATGAAATAAATTCTAAGATTATTTGGTGACAAAAACATTTATAATAAATTTCGAATGACTAAACAAAAGAGTTTAATATTTGAAGAACACATATATGAATAAAAAACAATTACAAATACCATCATATATACAAATTCATCCCTAGCTCTACTAGAAAATTAGTTACACATATTGAAAATATGCAACAAAAATTCTCTAAGGGATAATATGGAAGAGCCAACCATTATTTTCTTCTCTCTTCTTTGGTTTTTCTTTTCTTTTCTCAGGCTCTCAAAAACAATGTATCTTCCAAGGCATCCAAGCACACTAAGCATGGTCTTAGAACACACACCCCTCCCTTCTATTTATAAGCATCCTTCATGCAAGTTGTCATGACAAAATCATCACAATTTCAACTTGTTTTGCCATGTGCCATTCTTGAATCCAAGTGACTTGTGAATTGTCATTTTGATCATTTGTTTTCCCACTATGCATGAGCTGGATTTTGCTTGTAGGTTGAGTGTTTCAATTTTGCTTCTCTATCCATTAGTTGTCTTGTATGACTTAATATCTTGTGGTCAAATAATTTGTCTTGAAGAAACTTGAGTGCACTTCATCTTGCATATGAATTGATCATTGAATTTCCAAGTTGGTGTAGGAGTGCTTGCTGGAAAATATTACGATAACATTTGGATTTGATGCAAGTGGCTGAAAAATATCCAGGAACGTCAAGTGCAGGTGCGTCCACTTGATGGTCGATTTTGTCTTAGATTGAGTGGATATCTCTTCAAATATAAAACATAAAAGTTATAGGTATTTCTCTTTCGGTTCTATATAATCTTGAATCAGCTCAATCTGAGATTGGATGAAAGAGTTATGCCCATATTACGAAAAGATGTCAGAACTGTCTAAAATTCCGCAATTATCTTCATTTGCTCATAATGTCTCTATTTGTGTCCTAAATCAAAATATACGAATAATGAGTATATTTAGGCATCAAATAAGAATAAAGTATTAAACATTAAGAGAGGAAAATATGGCATTTTATATTCTCATCAACATATTAAATCATACTTATATCTATCTCAAGATAAATGACCATTAATTTTAATAACATGAGTTATATCCATTATTTTCTCGTTTATTTTAGTATTTAAATAGAGTATTTAGAGTGCATTTTTGTGCACTCATCACACCCCCCAACTTACTCATTGCTAGTCCCTAGCAATTTTCATGCAAAATGATGAGAAAGATCAAAGAAAATCATACATAGGGGCCATCAAGACACATTTTTCAAATTTACATATCAATACAATCTTAGAAATTCAATAACCCTTTCACAAGTAATTCAAATATAGCAATCCACAGAATGTGTATGTGTTCCAAACTATTTTTATCAAATCAGAGGTTTCGACACATGCAACATTAGAATATCTTAAGCAAAAAGGTTCAACTTCATAACTCACGGGTATAGAAATGTTTCATGTATGGGTTCTCTTTATGGAGTTGACAAAGGTGTACATTTACTCTCATGGAAATTTGGCCAATTATATATAACTAACAAGTAAACATTGATCTTATGATAGGAATACTAACAAATGAGATTTCCACCATTCTTTCCACAAGCATACTTAGGATCGAAAAAATCGACACAAAGGATTGTAATGTGGTTTAGGGTTGGGGTTCATAAGAAGAAAAGGTGAAGAGGTTTCAAAAACTTCCAAGTATACACAAAAGGGAATCTGTAAAATTTTTCAGTAGACTATACTTTCTTTTTGATGTACTTTTCAATTTTTTAGATTTTTGACTAAGTACACTTTTCCATCTTCTTTTGCCACTGGTGTCTTCGCAATTTGATGAACTCTTTCATGAATAATTTGATGGACACATCTAGCACCATGCCATTTTTGTCATGGTTTTTTTTTTATGATAATTTCACACCTAGTACACACTTGGAAGTAAAATGGTAGGAAAATATAGTGTATAAGCTATACTCCAATGTGGAGAGGTATGGATGATGTAGATATGAAAAGAAAAGGCCATATGTGTATATTGGCTCAAAATTGGCTGCTAGGGATCTATGATGAAAAGGCTCAGCTTGAAAGGCTCAAATGTTAATCCTAAGTTGACTTTCGTCATATCCCAAGTATATCCACCATCTTACCACAAACCATGTAATGATATTCTCAAAAGAAGTGTCAAATTCAACAGATCAATAAATACTTATCACAATTTCTATATTTGTAAGCTCTTAATTCTCACAAAATTCACATGAACACTTGAGCAAATAATTCTTTAGTTACATGTGTCAAATCATCATATTACCACAAAATTTGGAGAAGTGCATAAATGGCTCTGTGGATGTTTTAGCAAAATGATTTAAAATGGGTTTGTTGAATTCACCAAGATGGTTATGAATGAGCATGAGTATCATGTGTGAAAAGATGCCTGTGTGAAAAAATTTGGCAATTTTTTATATATTGATTGAAATATGCCACAGAGTTTAAATAACAGATTTGTATTCCCACCCCCTAACTTAAATGAAACATTGTCCTCAATATTTAAGAATCAGAATTGAATAACTACACAGGGTAGAATACACCTGATGTGGGATGTGGGTGGCTTGCTTGGCATCAAAGATGGTATTTGTCAAAATAAAATTAACCTGTAACAAAATAAAGTAAACAATAAACAAAAATAAAATGAACGAAAATAAAATAAAAGAAAAACATACCTGGAGATGGTCAAGATTGATATACTGGATCCATAAGTGGAATGTCTTCCACTTCTGGAATTTGTCTATCAATTAAGATTTTGAGGCGTTGACTATTTACTTTGAAGATACATCCATCTTTTGGATTTTCTATTTCTACCGCCCCATTTGTGAAAATGTTTTTTACTATAAAAGGGCCGGTCCACCTAGATCGAAGTTTTCCTGGATGCTTATGGAGTCTTGAATCATATAAAAATACTCGATCATTAGGCTTAAATGTTCTTCTCAAAATATTTTTATCATGAAATACTTTCATTTTAGCCTTATAGATCTTGGAGTTTTCATAAGCATCATTTCTCAATTCTTCTAATTCCATCAATTGGAATTTTCTAAATTTTCCTGCTTTTTCCAAGTCAAAATTGAAATGTTTAATGGCCCAATATGCTCGATGCTCGATCTTCATGGGCAAATGACAAGGTTTTCCAAAAACAAGTCTATAAGGTGACATGCCGAAGGGAGTTTTGAAAGCTGTACGGTAAGCCCAAAGCGCATCGATTAGTCTCAAAGACCAATCTTTCCGATCCGGGTTGACCGTTTTTTCTAAAGCTTATGTAGTAGAAAGCTTATGTATCACCCCATATCTTTTCATTAAAGCTTCAAAAGAACGGTTGCAAAAATGCGTACCTCGGTCACTAATGATAGCACGTGGGGTACCAAATCGAGATAATACATTTTCTTTGAGAAACTTAATTACCGTCCTGTTATCATTGGTCCTGCAAGGTGCTGCCTCTACCAATTTTGACACATAATCTACTGCCACAATAATATATAAATATCCAAAAGAAGGAGGAAATGGTCCCATAAAATCAATGCCCCAACAGTCAAAAATTTCAATTACCAAAATTGGGTTTAAGGGCATCATATTACGACGGGTCATAGCTCCTAACTTTTGACATCTTTCGCATGGGCCAATAAAATCCACACTGCAGGATTTTTGCAGCGGTTTTCTTCATTGAAAAGTGGCCACCACAAGCTTGGGAATGACAAAATTCCAAAACGCTTGCAATCTCTTCATCAGGGATGCAATGCCTTAAAATTTGATCAGGGCAGTATTTGAAAAGGTAAGGGTCATCCCAGTAGAATTTTCGTACCTCAATCATGAATTTCCTTTTGTCTTGGGTGCTAAAATCTTTTGGTATTTCACCTGCAGCTAAATAGTTCACAATATGAGCAAACCATGGTAGAGAAGTAATAGAAAGTAAATGCTCATTGGGAAAATCATCTTTGATTGGTATGTGGTCAGAAGTGTCCTCGAATGTGAGTCTAGAAAGATGGTCTGCCACTACGTTCTCCACTCCTTTCTTGTCTTTGATGGTGATGTCAAATTCCTGCAAAAGCAAAATCCATCGTATTAATCGTGCCTTAGCATCCTTCTTTGTAAAAAGGTACTTAAGGGCTGCATGATCTGTAAAGATAATGATAGGAGAAGCAATCAAATAAGCGCGGAATTTATCCAAAGCAAATACTACAGCTAACAACTCTTTTTCAGTGGTGGAGTAATTCATTTGTGCATTATTTAGAGTTCGACTAGCATAGTAAATGACAAAAGGTTTCCCTTCTCTTCGTTTTCCAAGAACATCACCTTCAGCAAAATCACTAGCATCACACATAATTTCAAAAGGTAAATTCCAATCAGGTGGTTGCATTATGGGTGCTGAAGTAAGCTTGCCAATTAATGTTTTGAAAGCCTCTTGACAGGCTTGTGTCCATTCAAATGGGGCATCTTTAGCTAGGAGGTTACATAGTGGTCTAGATATGGCAGAAAAATTCTGTATGAATCTCCTATAAAAACCCGCATGACCAAGAAATGATCTTATATCCTTGATTGTTCTAGGTGTAGGCAATTTAGAGATTAATTCAACTTTTGATTGATCAACCTCCATTCCTTTGGAAGAAATAATATGCCCTAAAACAATACCTCAAGGTACCATAAAGTGACATTTTTCCCAATTTAAAACCAATTATTTTTCTTCACAACGAGTCAGTACTCTTTCTAAACTCATTAAACATGCATCAAAAGAAGATCCAAAAATAGTCAAGTCATCCATAAAAACTTCCATGCACTTTTCAACCATATCACTAAAAATACTCATCATGCAACGTTGAAAAGTAGCTGGAGCATTACACAGTCCAAATGGCATTCTGCGGAAAGCATAAGTACCGAAAGGACAAGTAAAAGTAGTTTTATCCTGATCTTCTAATGCAATTTCAATTTGATAATAACCAGAATAACCATCTAGAAAGCAATAAAAAGGATGACCAACCACCCACTCAAGAATTTGATCAATAAAAGGAAGCGGAAAATGGTCTTTTCGTGTGGCAGCATTTAATTTTCTGTAATCAATGCACATCTGCCAACCAGTCACCAGTTTTGTAGGGACTAACTCTCCAAGGTCATTTTTTATCACAGTTACTCCTAACTTTTTAGGAACAACCTGCGTAGGACTTACCCATTTACTATCAGCAATAGGATATATCATTCCTGCATCTAATAGTTTCAATACTTCATTTTTCACAACTTCTTTCATTGTGGGATTAAGTCTACGCTGGGGGTCTCTTCGAGGATTAGTTCCTTCCTCTAAATTTATTTTATGAGTACAGATTAGGGGACTAATGCCTTTTATATCAGCAATACTCCATCCTAGGGTTGATTTATATTTGCATAAAATCGGAATTAATTTCTCACCTTGGGACTCAGATAATTCAGATGAAATAATAACAGGAAAAGTATCACCTGGACTAAGGAAAACATGCTTTAAACCCTTAGGTAGGGATTTTAATTCAACTTTAAGGGCTTCCCTATTTGAAGGAATCTATCTTTCTCTTTTTTTAGGCAACTTCTCAAACTTTGGTTGCCATACCTGTGTGCTATAATCATGAGTTCTGTCAAAAATAGCACAAATGTCAACTACATCAGATGAATTACTTATAGGATTAAATTGAGAATTAACAATAAAGTATTCAAAGGGATCTGAGTCATGAGTTGTAAGAACATCCCTTTCTATAAGTGAGTCAATCATGTATGTCTGATGACACTCGACATCCTCTTCTGGCTGTTCTACAATATAAAAAATATTTACCTGAGTCATATTGCCAAAAGAGAGTTTCATCAATCCATTTCTGTAATTGATAAGAGCATTAGAAGTAGCAAGAAAAGATCTACCTAAAATTAATGGAATTTTAGAGGTGGTTTCTACAGCAGAACTAGTGTCTAGCAAGGCCTGTCCAAGCTCATGATTGCCAATGTTGCATGTGATGGTTGGACATCCAGGATCCTTATACTTAGGGGGAATCCGCTGTTTAATTAGAGCACTAACTTGCTCTGTCAAGAATGCAGTCTTCTTCACATAATGCTTTCTCTTAACTGTACACAAATCTTTAAGAATTTTTGCGTAAGTAGGAACTTGTTTAATTACATGCAAAAGAGGAAGATTAATTTTTACCTATCTAAGATTTTCCAAAATATCATTATTATGATTTAGAGTTTGTTTGCTTGACGTTAATGCTTGAGGAAAAGGTACCTTACCAGGATTGTATGTTACCGCAGGTTCCTCGGGTTTTGTTACCTCAAGTTCTTTGGGAAGCTCAGGACTGCTGCTATCTTGATCTTTCTCTACATCTTTTTTTTTTGTCTATTATTGGATCACGTAGAGACTTACCACTTCGTGTCACAATGGCGTTTACGTCCTTCAGGTCTCCTTGTGCCATATGTTGACCATGAGGTACAGATTGAGTTTGGGAAGGAAACTTACCTTTCTCATTCATAGTTAATGAATTCATTATTTTAGACACCTGGCTCTTGATTTCCTTATTTTCCTCGACAACCTGCATAATCAAAGATTCAAATTTCTGATTAGTCTTACCCTGTATTTCAATAAAAGTATGCAAAGTATCTTCTAAAGAATTTCTAGAAGATTGAGGTGCATGGTATGGTGCAGGATATGATCTAGAGGGTTGTGCAGCCTGCTGGTTTTCAGACTTCTAGCTGAAGTTGGGATGATTACGCCATCCTGGGTTGTAGGTTTCAGAGTAAGGTGTGAAGGGCTTTTTGTACATACCCAGAGCATTACTTTGTTCCTCATACATACCATTCATGTTAGTATGTGTAGGACACTCTTGGGAATGATGATCTATCCCACCACAAACAACACATGGCCCAAAAGATTCTGCATGATTAGCCGTGTGTGTTGGTTTTGAGTTTTTAGTTTTCAATAACTCTAATTCTCTGGTGAGCATTTCAACCTTAGCCTTAAGGTTATCCTCCTCCCTTAGATGGTAAATACCACCACTCAAGTTTCCTGTAGGTCGTGACCTGTTTGTGCTATCAGTAGCACTAGGTCCAGTCCAAGTATGAGCTTTTTCAGCAAGCTCATTGAGGTACTCTATGGCCTCATCGGGATTTTTCTGTAAAAATTCCCCATTGCACATCATTTCCACGAATTGACGTTCCCTGGGCATAAGCCCTTCATAGAAATAACTCACTAAGCGCCAATTCTCATATCCATGGTGGGGACACATACTCAGTAATTCTTTAAATCTTTTCCAAGACTGGTACAAAGTCTCACTATCCTTTTGTGCAAAGGTAGAGATTTGTCTTTTTAAAGCATTGGTCTTATGTTGGGGAAAGTATTTATTGAAAAACACTTGAGTCATCTCACTCCATGTTCCAATAGACCGTGGTCTTAGTGAGTACAACCAACTCTTAGCTTTATCTTTCAAAGAAAAAGGAAAGAACTTTAGCCTTATCGTTTTGTCAGTGGTATTTTAACTGTGAAATGTTGCAACTAATTCCCCAAATTCCCTAATATGAACATTGGGGTTTTCATTTTCTAGACCATGGAAAGTCAGAAGTAATTGTATCATTCCCGTTTTAAAATCTACATGACGAACATTAGGTGAGAACATAATACAGGATGGTGTGGCTGTTCGTGCGGGATGAAGATAATCTTGGAGGGCTCTAACAGGTTGGTCCACGTGTTCACTCATCGCGTCAGAATTGGAAGAATTATCAAACAAGCGATTATAAAAATTAGATTCTGAATCTGATTCTAGCACGGGTCTACTAGCAAACCGTCCAAAAGAGTCTCTGTACCTGCGCATGCAAAGTAAAGAAAAGCGTAATACTGAAAAAAAAAATTACGAAAAGAAAAGTAAAATAAAAGAAAGATGCAGAAAGCTAAAAAGAAAATGAACGAAGCTACCGCTCTTTTTTTTTTTTTAACAAACTACTAAAAAAAACTACAAATTCTTCTACCGTCTCCCCGGCAACGGCGCCAAAATTTGATTACGCCCAAAGAATAACACGGTTGTTTGCAGTATAGCTTTGGGGTGTTGATTCCACAGGGAGATCGATTGAGAAATTGAAGAACAGTAACGAAATTAACAAAAAGATCTAGATGAGTGCAAAAAGTAAATTTTAGAGTGTGACGTAAATTAAAACTAAATAAGTAATTTGAACAACATAAAAATGAGACAAAAAGTAGAGCATTGGGAATCCTTTGTATATAATTGGTATTTTAATTATTTTCGATTCATTAATAACTCAATTGAAAATTCTATGTCCAAATTTTCAATCGGAAAATAAAACATTAATAACCAGATTTAAATTAAATGTAATCTTTCGAAAAATCATTCGTCACAATATAAGAACATGAATTGTTGTTGATATTAAAGAAATTCAACGTCGACAATATACTCGTAGAGCAATATTGCAGTAGAGAATTAAATTAAAATAGATAACCAATTGAACCAAACATAATCAAAGGATTATTGCATTCAATAGAAAAAGCATGACTGAATCTATAAATGAAATAAATTCTAAGATTATTTGATGACGAAAACATTTATAATAAATTTCGAATGACTAAACAAAAGAGTTTAATATTTGAAGAACACATATATGAATCAAAAACAATTACAAATACCATCATATATACAAATTCATCCCTAGCTCTACTAGAAAATTAGTTACACATATTGAAAATATGCAACAAAAATTCTCTAAGGGATAATATGGAAGAGCCAACCATTATTTTCTTTTCTCTTCTTTGGTTTTTCTTTTCTTTTCTCAAGCTCTCAAAAACAATGTATCTTCCAAGGCATCCAAGCACACTAAGCATGGTCTTAGAACACACACCCCTCCCTTCTATTTATAAGCATCCTTCATGCAAGTTGTCATGACAAAATCATCACAATTTCAACTTGTTTTGCCATGTGCCATTCTTGAATCCAAGTGATTTGTGAGTTGTCATTTTGATCACTTGTTTTCCTACTATGCATGAGCTGGATTATGCTTGTAGGTTGAGTGTTTCAATTTTGCTTCTCTATCCATTAGTTGTCTTGTATGACTTAATATCTTGTGGTCAAATAATTTGTCTTGAAGAAACTTGAGTGCACTTCATCTTGCATATGAATTGATCATTGAATTTCCAAGTTGGTGTAGGAGTGCTTGCTGGAAAATATTATGATAACATTTGGATTTGATGCAAGTGGCTGAAAAATATCCAGGAACATCAAGTGCAGGTATGTCCACTTGATGGTCGATTTTGTCTTAGATTGAGTGGATATCTCTTCAAACATAAAGCATAAACGTTATAGATATTTCTCTTTCGGTTCTATATCATCTTGAATCAGCTCAATCGGAGATTGGATGAGAGCGTTATGCCCATATTACGAAAAGATGTCAGAACTGTCTAAAATTCCGCAATTATCTTCATTTGCTCATAATGTCTCTATTTGTGTCCTAAATCAAAATATAAGAATAATGAGTATATTTAGGCATCAAATAAGAATAAAGTATTAAACATTAAGAGAGGAAAATATGGCATTTTATATTCTCATCAATATATTAAATCATACTTATATCTATCTCAAGATAAATGACAATTAATTTTAATAACATGAGTTATATCCATTATTTTCTCATTTATTTTAGTATTTAAATAGGGTATTTAGAGTGCATTTTTGTGCACTCATCAGGTGCAACACGAGAACTTCCCATGCGGTCACCTATCCTAGTACTACTCTCGACCAAGCACGCTTAACTGCGGAGTTGTGATGGGATCCGGTGCATTAGTGCTAGTATGATCGTATCCATCAAGCTAGCTACAGAAAATTCATATAATTTTGTTGCGAACCACATGCTTCCGCCCAGTCCCTATGCGAACAGTTGATCCCATCGATACCCTTTGCTACGCGATGGGGTGGGGCTATTTTGCCAAAATTCCACTCTCGAGTCGACCTTTTTATTCAGAGTAATGATTTTTTACCCCGGCCGATGTACCGAAAGTATCTCACGAGTGATTATATATATTTCTTGTTTTTTTTTAACTTAATGATTGTGGAAGTTTTTTTAAACGATGACGTGATTTTTTTTTTAATTTCTTCCATATATACTTCCTGGTAGATGTAGCATTACAATTTTGTTAATTCTTTTCCGAAGGACTCTTGAAATAAACAGGGGGGTGCAACACGAGAACTTCTCAGGAGATTATCCATCCTAGTACTATTGTCGCCCAATCATGCTTAACATCGGAGTTCTAATGGGACCTGGTGCATTAGTGCTGGTATGATCGCATCCATCAAGCTGCCTGCAGAAAATTCATATAATTCTGTTGTGAACACCTGCCACCAGCCGGTCCCCATTCGAGCCGGAGATTAATGGGGACTGGCGATCCGATCGATACCCATTGCTACTCATTGGGGTGGGCCCATTTTTGCCAACATTCTACTCCCGAGTCGACATTTTTGTTAAGAGTAATGAGTTTTTACTCGAACCGATGTACCGAAAGTATGGCCTAAGTGGTTATATATATATTTTTAAATTTTTTGTAACTTAATGATTGTGGAAGTGTTTTTAAATGATGTCGACATTTTTTTTAAATTTATTCTGGAGATGCTTTTTAGTAGATGTAGTTTCCCACTTTTTAAGTTTTTTTCGTTGGGCGGTTGAGGAAAAAAAAGGGGATGGGAACAGGAGAACTTCCTAGGAGGTCCCCCATCTTAGCCCTACTCTCGCGCAAGCATGATTAACAGTAAAGTTCTGATGGGATCCGATGCATTAGTGCTGGTATGATCGCATCCATCAAGCTAGCTGCAGAAAATTCATATAATCCTGTTGCGAACCACATGCTTCCGCCCAGTCCCCATGCAAACCGGTGATCCCATCAATACCCTTTGCTACGCAATGGGGTGGGGCCCTTTTTGCCAAAATTCCACTCCTGAGTCGACCTTTTTGTTAAGAGAAACGATTTTTCACCCGAACCGATGCACCGAAAGTACCGAAAGTATCGAACGGGTGATTATATGTATGATTTTTTTTGTTTTTGTTTTCAAATTAATGATTTTAAAACTGTTTTTAAATGAGGGTGTGGTTTTTGTTTTATTTTTTTCTGGAGATGCTTTTTGCTAGATGCTGCATCACACTTTTGTTAATTCATTTCCGAAGGTTTGTTGAAAAAAGACGGGTGGTGCAACACAAGGCGTTCCCAGTAGGTCACCCATCATAGTACTACTCTCGCCCAAGCGCACTTAACTGCGGATGGGATCCAGTGTATTAGTGCTGGTATGATCGCATCCATCAAGCTAGCAGCAGAATATTCAAATAATGCTCTTGCGAACCACCTGCTTCTGCCCAGTCCCCATACGAACCGGCGATCTGATCGATACCCATTGCTACTCGATGGGGTGGGCCCCTTTTTGCCAAAATTCCACTCCCGAGCTGATCTTTTTGTTAAGAGAAATGATTTTTCAGCTGAATCGATGCACCGAAAGTACTGAAAGTATCTCCTGAGTGATTATATGTATATTTTTTTTTGTTTTTTTTTTCAAATTAATGATTTTAAAAGTGTTTTTAATTGTAGGCATGATTTTTGTTTTTTTTTCTTTTCCAGAGATGTTTTTCGGTAGATACTGCATCACACTTCTTTTAATTCTTTTACGAAGGACTGTTGAAAAAAAATGTGGGGTGCAACACGAGGACTTCACACGAGGTCACCCATTCTAGTACTACTCTCACCCAAGCACGCTTAACTGCAGTGTTCTGATGGGATTCGGTACAATAGTATTGGTATGTTTGCATCCATTAATCTAGCTGCATATAATTCATATAATCCTGTTGCGAACCACTTGTTTCCGCCCGTTCCCCATACGAACTGGCGATCCAAACAAAACTCATCGCTACGCGATGGGGTGGGCCCTTTTTTACCAAAATTCCACTCCCGGATCGGCCTTTTTGTTAAGAGAAATGATTTTTCACCTGAGTCGATGCACCAAAAGTACCGAAAGTAGCTCCCGAGGGATTATATGTAGATTTTGTTTTTCAAGTTAATGATTTAAAAAGTGTTTTTAAATGAGGGCGTGATTTTTGTTTTATTTTTTTCCAAAGCTGCTTTTCGGTAGATGCTACATCACACTTTTGTTAATTCTTTTTCGAAGGTCTGTTGAAAAAAAAAGGGGGTGCAACATAAGGACTTCCCTGGAGGTCACCCACCTTAGTACTGCTGTCGCCCAAGCACGCTTAACTGCAGAATTCTGATGGGATCCAGTGCGTTAGTGCTAGTATGCACGTATCCATCAAGCTCCTTGGAGAAAATTCTTATTATTCTATTTCGAACCACCTGTTTCCAACCCGTCGCCATGCGAACTGGTGATCTGATCGATACCCACGCAACACGATGGATTGAGCCCCTTTTTGCCAAAAGTCCACTCCCAAGTCAAGCTTTTTATTAAGCAAAATGATTTTTCAGCCAAACCAATGCACCGAAAGCACCAAAAGTTTCCCCCGAGTGATCATAAGTAGGTTTTGTTTTTTGTTTTTTTTCAACTTAATGATTGTGGAAGTGTTTTTAAATGATGACGTGATTGTTTTTTTTTTTTCCAGAGATGCTTTTCCGTAGATACGGGATCACACTTTTGTTAATTCTTTTCCGCAGGACTCTTGAAAAAAAGGGGGCTGCAACAGTAGGAGTTCCCTGGATGTCATCCATGCTAATACTACTCTCATCCATCTGATGGGATTCGGTGCATTCGTCCTGGTATGATCGTATCCATCAAGCTCCATGCAGAAAATTCATAATATCCTATTGCGAAGCAACCGTTTCCGACCGGTCCCCATGCGAACCGGTGATCCGATCGATACCCACGCTACGCGATGGGTGGGCCCATTTTTGCCAAAAATCCACTCCCGAGTCGACCTTTTTGTTAAGAGAAATGATTTTTCATCCGAACCGATGCACCGAAAGTATCTCCCGAGTGATTATATGTAAGTTTTTTTGTTTGTTTTTTTTTCAACTTAATGATTGTGGAGGTGTTTTTGGATGATGACACGATTTTTTTTAAAATTTTTTCTAGAGATGCTTTTCGGAAGATACAACATCGTACTTTTGTTAATTCT
The DNA here is from genome assembly GCA_036898215.1 of Platycarya strobilacea. Classification (NCBI taxonomy): domain Eukaryota; kingdom Viridiplantae; phylum Streptophyta; class Magnoliopsida; order Fagales; family Juglandaceae; genus Platycarya; species Platycarya strobilacea. Next base: position 33,693,863 of record CM072548.1, on the reverse strand, counting down.
TTTTCGAACGACCGTTGAAAAAAATGGGGGAGGGGCGGAACACGAGAAATTTCTAGGAGTTCACCCATCCTAGTACTACTCTTTCCCAAGCTCGTATAACTGTGGAGTTCTGATGGGATCCGGTGCATTGGTGCTAGTATGATCGCATCCAAAAAGCTACCTGCAGAAGATTCATATAATCCTGTAGTGAACCACCCGCCTTGACCGGTCCACATATGAACCGGCTATCTAATCGATACCCATGGCCACGCGATGGGGTGGGCCTTTTTTGCCAAAATTCCATTCTCAAGTCGACGTTTTTTTTAAGAGAAATGATTTTTCATCCAAAACGATGCACTTAAAGTACCAAAAGTATCTCCCGAGTGATTATTTTCTTTTTTTCCAACTTAATGATTGTGGAAGTGCTTTTAAATGATGGCGTGATTTTTTTTTTAAATTTTTTTCGGAGTTGCTTTTCGATAGATACAGCATCACACTTTTGTTAATTCCTTTCCGAACGGCTATTGAAAAAAAAGGGGGGTGCAACATGAGGACTTCCCAGGAGGTCATCCATCCTAGTACTACTCTCGTCCAAGCACAATTAACTGGAAAGTTTTGATGGGATCCGGTGCATTAGTGCTGGTATGATCGCATCCATTAAGCTTCCAACAGAAAATTCATATAATCCTGTTGTGAACCACCAGCTTCTGACCGGTCTCAATGCGAACCAAGGATCCGATCAATACCCTTTGCTACGCAATGGGGTGGGGCCGTTTTTGCCAAAATTCCACTCTCGAGTCGACCTTTTTGTTAAGCATAATGATTTTTTTCGGACATGCTTTTTGGTAGATGCTGCATCACATTTTTGTTTATTCATTTTCGAAATTCTGTTGAAAAAAAAGGGAGGTGCAACACGAGGACTTGCCATGAGGTCACCCAACCTAGTACTACTCTCGACCAAGCACGCTTAACTGCGGAGTTGTGATGGGATCCAGTGCATTATACCAAAAGTATCTCCCGAGTAATTATATATATATCTTATTTTTTTTAAGTTAATGATTGGGGTAATTTTTTTAAATGATGACGTGATTTTTTTTTTAATTTCTTCTAGATATGCTTCTTGGTAGATGTAGCATTACAATTTTGTTAATTCTCTTTCGAAGGAGTCTTGAAATAAACAGGGGGTGCAACACGAGAACTTCTCAGGAGGTTATCCATCCTAGTACTATTGTCGCCCAATCACGCTTAACTGCGGAGTTCTATTGGGATCTGGTGCGTTAGTGCTGGTATGATTGCATCCATCAAGCTACTTGTAGAAAATTCATATAATTCTGTTGTGAACACCCGCCACCAACCGGTCCCCATTCGAACCGAAGATTAATGGGGACCGGCGATCTGATCGATACCCATCGCTACTCAATGGGGTGGGCCCATTTTTGCCAAAATTCCACTACCGAGTAGACATTTTTGTTAAGAGTAATGAGATTTCACTCGAACCGATGTACTGAAAGTATCTCCTAAGTGATTATATATATATTTTTGAATTTTTTGTAACTTAATGATTGTGGAAGTGTTTTTAAATGGTGTCATCATTTTTTTTAAATTTATTCTGGAGATGCTTTTCGGTAGATGTAGTTTTCCACTTTTTAAGTTTTTTTCGTTGGGCGGTTGAAGAACAAATAAGGGGGTGGAACACGAGAACTTCCTCGGAGGTCCCCCATCATAGCCCTACTCTCGCCCAAGCATGTTTAACAGCGAAGTTCTGAGGGGATCCGATGCATTAGTCCAGGTATGGTCGCATCCATCAAGCTAGCTGCAGAAAATCAATATAATCCTGTTGCGAACCACCTGCTTCCGAACGGTCCTCAACCGAACCGAGGATCCGATCGATACCCATCGCTATGCGATTGGGTGGGGCCCTTTTTTACTAAAATTCCACTCCCGAGTCGACTTTTTTGTTGAGAGAAACGATTTTTCATCCAAACCGATGCACCAAAAGTACCGAAAGTATCTCACGAGTGATTATATGTATGGTTTTTTTTTTTCAAATTAATGATTTTAAAAGTGTTTTTAAATATGGGCATGATTATTGTTTTATTTTTTTTCGTAGTTGCTTTTCGGTAGATGCTACATCACATTTTTGTTAATTCATTTTCGAAAGTCTGTTGAAAAAAAAGGGGGTGCAACACGAGGACTTCCCATGAGGTTACCCATCCTAGTATTACTCTCAACTAAGCATGCTTAACTGCAGAGTTGTGATGGGATCTAGTGCATTAGTGCTGGTATGATCACATCCATAAAGCATCCAACAGAAAATTCATATAATCCTGTTATGATACACTAGCTTCTAACCGGTCTCCATGCGAACTGACGATCAGATCGATACCCATCGCCACGCGATGGGGTGGGTCCCTTTTGGCCAAAATTCCACTCCCGAGTCGACCTTTTTGGTAAGAGCAATAATTTTTCTCCCGGTCCAATGTACCAAAAGTATCTCCCGAGTAATTATATATATATCTTATTTTTTTTAAGTTAATGATTGGGGTAATTTTTTTAAATGATGACGTGATTTTTTTTTTAATTTCTTCTAGATATGCTTCTTGGTAGATGTAGCATTACAATTTTGTTAATTCTCTTCCGAAGGAGTCTTGAAATAAACAGGGGGTGCAACACGAGAACTTCTCAGGAGGTTATCCATCCTAGTACTATTGTCGCCCAATCACGCTTAACTGCGGAGTTCTATTGGGATCTGGTGCGTTAGTGCTGGTATGATTGCATCCATCAAGCTACTTGTAGAAAATTCATATAATTCTGTTGTGAACACCCGCCACCAACCGGTCCCCATTCGAACCGAAGATTAATGGGGACCGGCGATCCGATCGATACCCATCGCTACTCAATGGGGTGGGCCCATTTTTGCCAAAATTCCACTACCGAGTAGACATTTTTGTTAAGAGTAATGAGATTTCACTCGAACCGATGTACTGAAAGTATCTCCTAAGTGATTATATATATATTTTTGAATTTTTTGTAACTTAATGATTGTGGAAGTGTTTTTAAATGGTGTCATCATTTTTTTTAAATTTATTCTGGAGATGCTTTTCGGTAGATGTAGTTTTCCACTTTTTAAGTTTTTTTCGTTGGGCGGTTGAAGAACAAATAAGGGGGTGGAACACGAGAACTTCCTCGGAGGTCCCCCATCATAGCCCTACTCTCGCCCAAGCATGTTTAACAGCGAAGTTCTGAGGGGATCCGATGCATTAGTCCAGGTATGGTCGCATCCATCAAGCTAGCTGTAGAAAATCAATATAATCCTGTTGCGAACCACCTGCTTCCGAACGGTCCTCAACCGAACCGAGGATCCGATCGATACCCATCGCTATGCGATTGGGTGGGGCCCTTTTTTACTAAAATTCCACTCCCGAGTCGACTTTTTTGTTGAGAGAAACGATTTTTCATCCAAACCGATGCACCAAAAGTACCGAAAGTATCTCACGAGTGATTATATGTATGGTTTTTTTTTTCAAATTAATGATTTTAAAAGTGTTTTTAAATATGGGCATGATTATTGTTTTATTTTTTTTCGTAGTTGCTTTTCGGTAGATGCTACATCACATTTTTGTTAATTCATTTTCGAAAGTCTGTTGAAAAAAAAGGGGGTGCAACACGAGGACTTCCCATGAGGTTATCCATCCTAGTATTACTCTCGACTAAGCATGCTTAACTGCAGAGTTGTGATGGGATCTAGTGCATTAGTGCTGGTATGATCACATCCATAAAGCATCCAACAGAAAATTCATATAATCCTGTTATGAACCACTAGCTTCTAACCGGTCTCCATGCGAGCTGACGATCAGATCGATACCCATCGCCACGCGATGGGGTGGGTCCCTTTTGGCCAAAATTCCACTCCCGAGTCGACCTTTTTGTTAAGAGTAATAATTTTTCTCCCGGTCCAATGTACCAAGAGTATCTCCCGAGTAATTATATATATATCTTATTTTTTTTAAGTTAATGATTGGGGTAATTTTTTTAAATGATGACGTGATTTTTTTTTTAATTTCTTCTAGATATGCTTCTTGGTAGACGTAGCATTACAATTTTGTTAATTCTCTTCCGAAGGAGTCTTGAAATAAACAGGGGGTGCAACACGAGAACTTCTCAGGAGGTTATCCATCCTAGTACTATTGTCGCCCAATCACGCTTAACTGCGGAGTTCTATTGGGATCTGGTGCGTTAGTGCTGGTATGATTGCATCCATCAAGCTACTTGTAGAAAATTCATATAATTCTGTTGTGAACACCCGCCACCAACCGGTCCCCATTCGAACCGAAGATTAATGGGGACCGGCGATCTGATCGATACCCATCGCTACTCAATGGGGTGGGCCCATTTTTGCCAAAATTCCACTACCGAGTAGACATTTTTGTTAAGAGTAATGAGATTTCACTCGAACCGATGTACTGAAAGTATCTCCTAAGTGATTATATATATATTTTTGAATTTTTTGTAACTTAATGATTGTGGAAGTGTTTTTAAATGGTGTCATCATTTTTTTTAAATTTATTCTGGAGATGCTTTTCGGTAGATGTAGTTTTCCACTTTTTAAGTTTTTTTCGTTGGGCGGTTGAAGAACAAATAAGGGGGTGGAACACGAGAACTTCCTCGGAGGTCCCCCATCATAGCCCTACTCTCGCCCAAGCATGTTTAACAGCGAAGTTCTGAGGGGATCCGATGCATTAGTCCAGGTATGGTCGCATCCATCAAGCTAGCTGCAGAAAATCAATATAATCCTGTTGCGAACCACCTGCTTCCGAACGGTCCTCAACCGAACCGAGGATCCGATCGATACCCATCGCTATGCGATTGGGTGGGGCCCTTTTTTACTAAAATTCCACTCCCGAGTCGACTTTTTTGTTGAGAGAAACGATTTTTCATCCAAACCGATGCACCAAAAGTACCGAAAGTATCTCACGAGTGATTATATGTATGGTTTTTTTTTTTCAAATTAATGATTTTAAAAGTGTTTTTAAATATGGGCATGATTATTGTTTTATTTTTTTTCGTAGTTGCTTTTCGGTAGATGCTACATCACATTTTTGTTAATTCATTTTCGAAAGTCTGTTGAAAAAAAAGGGGGTGCAACACGAGGACTTCCCATGAGGTTACCCATCCTAGTATTACTCTCAACTAAGCATGCTTAACTGCAGAGTTGTGATGGGATCTAGTGCATTAGTGCTGGTATGATCACATCCATAAAGCATCCAACAGAAAATTCATATAATCCTGTTATGAACCACTAGCTTCTAACCGGTCTCCATGCGAGCTGACGATCAGATCGATACCCATCGCCACGCGATGGGGTGGGTCCCTTTTGGCCAAAATTCCACTCCCGAGTCGACCTTTTTGTTAAGAGTAATAATTTTTCTCCCGGTCCAATGTACCAAGAGTATCTCCCGAGTAATTATATATATATCTTATTTTTTTTAAGTTAATGATTGGGGTAATTTTTTTAAATGATGACGTGATTTTTTTTTTAATTTCTTCTAGATATGCTTCTTGGTAGACGTAGCATTACAATTTTGTTAATTCTCTTCCGAAGGAGTCTCGAAATAAACAGGGGGTGCAACACGAGAACTTCTCAGGAGGTTATCCATCCTAGTACTATTATCGCCCAATCACGCTTAACTGCAGAGTTCTATTGGGATTGGTGCATTAGTGCTGGTATGATTGCATCCATCAAGCTACCTGCAGAAAATTCATATAATTCTGTTGTGAACACCCGCCACCAACCGGTCCCCATTCGAACCGAAGATTAATGTGGACCGGCGATCCGATCGATACCCATCGCTACTCAATGGGGTGGGCCCATTTTTGCCAAAATTCCACTCCCGAGTCGACATTTTTGTTAAGAGTAATGAGTTTTCACTCGAACCGATGTACCGAAAGTATCTCCTAAGTGATTATATATATATTTTTGAATTTTTTGTAACTTAATGATTGTGGAAGTGTTTTTAAATGGTGTCATCATTTTTTTTAAATTTATTCCGGAGATGCTTTTCGGTAGATGTAGTTTTCCACTTTTTAAGTTTTTTTCGTTGGGCGGTTGAAGAACAAATAAGGGGGTGGAACACGAGAACTTCCTCGGAGGTCCCCCATCTTAGCCCTACTCTCGCCCAAGCATGTTTAACAGCGAAGTTCTGATGGGATCCGATGCATTAGTGCGGCTATGGTCGCATCCATCAAGCTAGCTGCAGAAAATAAATATGATCCTGTTGCGAACCACCTGCTTCCGAACGGTCCCCAACCGAACCGAGGATCCGATCGATACCCATCGCTATACGATTGGGTGGGGCCCTTTTTTCTAAAATTCCACTCCCGAGTCGACCTTTTTGTTGAGAGAAACGATTTTTCACCCAATCCGATGCACCAAAAGTATCGAAAGTATCTCGCGAGTGATTATATGTATGTTGTTTTTTTCAAATTAATGATTTTAAAAGTGTTTTTAAATATGGGCATGATTATTGTTTTATTTTTTTTTGGAGTTGCTTTTCGGTAGATGCTATATCACATTTTTTTTAATTCATTTTCGAAAGTCTGTTGAAAAAAAAGGGGGTGCAACACGAGGACTTCCCATGAGGTTATCCATCCTAGTATTACTCTCGACCAAGCATGCTTAACTGCAGAGTTGTGATGGGATCTAGTGCATTAGTGCTGGTATGATCACATCCATAAAGCATCCAACAGAAAATTCATATAATCCTGTTATGAACCACTAGTTCTAACCGGTCTCCATGCGAACTGACGATCAGATCGATACCCATCGCTACGCGATGGGGTGGGTCCCTTTTGGCCAAAATTCCACTCCCGAGTCGACCTTTTTGTTAAGAGTAATAATTTTTCTCCCGGTCCAATGTACCAAGAGTATCTCCCGAGTAGTTATATAAATATCTTATTTTTTTTAAGTTAATGATTGGGGAAATTTTTTTAAATGATGACGTGATTTTTTTTTTAATTTCTTCTAGATATGCTTCCTGGTAGATGTAGCATTACAATTTTGTTAATTCTCTTCCGAAGGAGTCTTGAAATAAACAGGGGGTGCAACACGAGAACTTCTCAGGAGGTTATCCATCCTAGTACTATTGTCGCCCAATCACGCTTAACTGCGGAGTTCTATTGGGATCTGGTGCGTTAGTGCTGATATGATTGCATCCATCAAGCTACTTGTAGAAAATTCATATAATTCTGTTGTGAACACCCGCCACCAACCAGTCCCCATTCGAACCGAAGATTAATGGGGACCGGCGATCTGATCGATACCCATCGCTACTCAATGGGGTGGGCCCATTTTTGCCAAAATTCCATTACCGAGTAGACATTTTTGTTAAGAGTAATGAGATTTCACTCGAACCGATGTACCGAAAGTATCTCCTAAGTGATTATATATATATTTTTGAATTTTTTGTAACTTAATGGTTGTGGAAGTGTTTTTAAATGGTGTCATCATTTTTTTTAAATTTATTCTGGAGATGCTTTTCGGTAGATGTAGTTTTCCACTTTTTAAGTTTTTTTCGTTGGGCGGTTGAAGAACAAATTAGGGGGTGGAACACGAGAACTTCCTCGGAGGTCCCCCATCTTAGCCCTACTCTCGCCCAAGCATGTTTAACAGCGAAGTTCTGATGGGATCCGATGCATTAGTGCGGCTATGGTCGCATCCATCAAGCTAGCTGCAGAAAATAAATATGATCCTGTTGCGAACCACCTGCTTCCGAACGGTCCCCAACCGAACCGAGGATCCGATCGATACCCATCGCTATACGATTGGGTGGGGCCCTTTTTTTCTAAAATTCCACTCCCGAGTCGACCTTTTTGTTGAGAGAAACGATTTTTCACCCAATCCGATGCACCAAAAGTACCGAAAATATCTCGCGAGTGATTATATGTATGTTTTTTTTTCAAATTAATGATTTTAAAAGTGTTTTTAAATATGGGCATGATTATTGTTTTATTTTTTTTCGGAGTTGCTTTTCGGTAGATGCTATATCACATTTTTTTTAATTCATTTTCGAAAGTCTGTTGAAGAAAAAGGGGGTGCAACACGAGGACTTCCCATGAGGTTACCCATCCTAGTATTACTCTCGACCAAGCATGCTTATCTGCAGAGTTGTGATGGGATCTAGTGCATTAGTGCTGGTATGATCACATCCATAAAGCATCCAACAGAAAATTCATATAATCCTGTTATGAACCACCTGCTTCCGAACGGTCCCCAACCGAACCGAGGATCCGATCGATACCCATCGCTACGCGATGGGGTGGGTCCCTTTTGGCCAAAATTCCACTCCCGAGTCGACCTTTTTGTTAAGAGTAATAATTTTTCTCCCGGTCCAATGTACCAAGAGTATCTCCCGAGTAATTATATATATCTTATTTTTTTTAAGTTAATGATTGGGGTAATTTTTTTGAATGATGACGTGATTTTTTTTTTAATTTCTTCTAGATATGCTTCCTGGTAGATGTAGCATTACAATTTTGTTAATTCTCTTCCGAAGGAGTCTTGAAATAAACAGGGGGTGCAACACGAGAACTTCTCAGGAGGTTATCCATCCTAGTACTATTGTCGCCCAATCACGCTTAACTGCAGAGTTCTATTGGGATTGGTGCATTAGTGCTGGTATGATTGCATCCATCAAGCTACCTGCAGAAAATTCATATAATTCTGTTGTGAACACCCGCCACCAACCGGTCCCCATTCGAACCGAAGATTAGTGTGGACCGGCGATCCGATCGATACCCATCGCTACTCAATGGGGTGGGCCCATTTTTGCCAAAATTCCACTCCCGAGTCGACATTTTTGTTAAGAGTAATGAGTTTTCACTCGAACCGATGTACCGAAAGTCTCTCCTAAGTGATTATATATATATTTTTGAATTTTTTGTAACTTAATGATTGTGGAAGTGTTATTAAATGGTGTCATCGTTTTTTTTTAAATTTATTTTGGAGATGCTTTTCGGTAGATGTAGTTTTCCACTTTTTAAGTTTTTTTCGTTGGGTGGTTGAAGAAGAAATAAGGGAGTGGGACACGAGCACTTCCTAGGAGGTCGCCCATCTTAGTCCTACTATCGCCCAAGCATGTTTAACAGCAAAGTTCTGATGGGATCCGATGCATTAGTGTTGGTATGATCACATCCATCAAGCTAGCTGCAGAAAATTAATATAATCTTGTTGCGAACCACCTACTTCCACACGGTCCCCATCCGAACCGAGGATCCGATCAATACCCATTGCTACGGGAAGGTGTTGGGCCTTTTTTCCCAAAATTCCACTCCTGAGTCGATCTTTTTGTTAAGAGAAATGATTTTTCATCTAAACTGATGCACCGAAAGTACCGAAAGTATATCGCGAGTGATTATATGTATGGTTTCTTTTTCAAATTAATGATTTTAAAAGTGTTTTTAAATATGGGCATGATTTGATTTTTTTATTTTTTTCCGGAGATGCTTTCGGTAGATGCTGCATCACATTTTTGTTAATTCATTTTTAAAAGTCTATTGAACACGAGGACTTCCCATGAGGTCACCCATCCTAGTACTACTCTCGACCAAGCTAGCTTATCTGCGGAGTTGTGATGTCCGGTGCATTAGTGCTGATATGATCGCTTCCACCAAGCTAGCTGCAGAAAATTCATATAATCCTGTTGCGAACCACTTGCTTCCGCCCAGTCCCCATCCGAACCAGTGATCCAATCGATACCCTTTGCTACGGGATGGGGTGGGGCCATTTTTGCCAAAATTCCACTCCCGAGGCGACCTTTTTGTTAAGAGAAACGATTTTTCACCCAATCCGATGCACCAAAAGTACCGAAAGTACTGAAAGTATCTCCCGAGTGATTATATATATGGTTTTTTTGTTTTTGTTTTCAAATTAACGATTTTAAAAGTGTTTGTAAAAGAGGGTGTGGTTTTTGTTTTATTTTTTTCCAGAGATGCTTTTCGGTAGATGCTGCATCACACTTTTGTTAATTCATTTTCGAAGGTTTGTTGAAAAAAAAGGGGGGTGCAACACGAGGATATTTAAATAATTATGTTGCGAAGCACCTGCTTCCGCCCAGTCCCCATATGAACCAGCGATCTGATCAGCGCCCATTGCTACTCTTTGGGGTGGGCCCCTTTTTGCCAAAATTCCACTCCCGAGTCGATCTTTTTGTTAACAGAAATGATTTTTCACCTTAATCGATGTACCAAAAGTACTGAAAGTATCTCCCGAGTGATTATATGTTCATTATTTTTTTGTTTTTTTCCAAATTAATGATTTTAAAAGTGTTTTTAAAAGAGGGCATGATTTTTGTTTTTTGTTTTTTTTTTTTTTCCAAAGATGCTTTTTGGTAGATACTGCATCACACTTTTGTTAATTCTTTTCTGAAGGACTGTTGAAAAAAAATGTGGGGGGCAACACGAGGATTTCACACGAGATCACCCGTACTACTCTCACCCAAGCACGCTTAACGGCGTTATTCTGATGGGATCCGGTACAATACTGGTATGATCGCAACCATTAATCTAGCTGCAGAAAATTCATATAATCCTGTTGCGAACCACTTGTTTCTGCCTGGTCCGCATACGAATTGGTGATCCGAACGAAACCCATCGGTACCCGATGGGGTGGGCCCTTTTTGCCAAAATTCCACTCCCAAATCGACCTTTTTGTTAAGAGAAATGATTTTTCACCCGAGTCGATGCACCGAAAGTACCGAAAATATCTTCTGAGGGATTATATGTACATTTTGTTTTTTCAAGTTAATGATTTTAAAAGTGTTTTTAAATGAGGGTGTGGTTTTTGTTTTATTTTTTCCAGAGCTGCTTTTCGGTAGATGCTACATCACACTTTTGTTAATTCTTTTTCGAAGGTCTGTTGAGAAAAAATGGGGGTGCAACACAAGGACTTCCCTGGAGGTCACCCATCCTAGTACTACTCTCGCCCAAGCACGCTTAACTGCAGAATTCTGATGGGATCCGGTGAATTAGTGCTAGTATGCACGTATCCATCAAGCTCCTTGCAAAAAATTCTTATGATTCTATTTTGAACCACCTATTTCCAACCCGTCCCCATGCGAACCGGTGATCTGATCGATACCCATGCAACGCGATGGATCGATCCCCTTTTTGCCAAAAGTCCACTCTCAAGTCAAGCTTTTTATCAAGCAAAATGATTTTTTATTCGAACTGATGCACCGAAAGTACTGAAAGTTTCTCTCGAGTGATCATAAGTAGTTTTTATTTTTGTTTTTTTTCAACTTAATGATTGTGGAAGTGTTTTTAAATGATGAAGAGATTGTTTTTTTATTTTTTTTCAGAGATGCTTTTTCGTAGATACGGGATCACACTTTTGTTAATTCTTTTCCGAAGGACTGTTGAAAAAAAAGGGACATGGGGTGCAAGAGTAGGAGTTCCCTGGATGTCATCCATCCCTGATTATGCCCAAAGAATAACACGGTTGTTTGCAGTATAGCTTTGGGGTGTCGATTCCACAGGGAGATGGATTGAGAAATTGAAGAACAGTAACGAAATTAACAAAAAGATCTAGATGAGTGCGAAAAGTAAATTTTAGAGTGTGACGTAAATTAAAACTAAATGAGTAATTTGAACAGTATACAAATGAGACAAAAAGTAAAGCATCGGGAATCCTTTGTATATAATTGGTATTTTAATTATTTTCGATTCATTAATAACTCAATTGAAAATTCTATGTCCAAATTTTCAATCGGAAAATAAAATATTAATAACCAGATTTAAATCAAATGTAATCTTTCGAAAAATCATTCGTCACAATATAAGAACAGGAATTGTTATCGATATTAAAGAAATTCAACGTCGACAATATACTCGTAGAGCAATATTGCAGCAGAGAATTAAATTAAAATAGATAACCAATTGAACCAAACATAATCAAAGGATTATTGCATTCAATAGAAAAAGCATGACTGAATCTATAAATGAAATAAATTCTAAGATTATTTGGTGACGAAAACATTTATAATAAATTTCGAATGACTAAACAAAAGAGTTTAATATTTGAAGAACACATATATGAATCAAAAACAATTACAAATACCATCATATATACAAATTCATCCCTAGCTCCACTAGAAAATTAGTTACACATATTGAAAATATGCAACAAAAATTCTCTAAGGGATAATATGGAAGAGCCAACCATTATTTTCTTCTCTCTTCTTTGGTTTTTCTTTTCTTTTCTCAAGCTCTCAAAAACAATGTATCTTCCAAGGCATCCAAGCACACTAAGCATGGTCTTAGAACACACACCCCTCCCTTCTATTTATAAACATCCTTCATGCAAGTTGTCTTAACAAAATCATCACAATTTCAACTTGTTTTGCCATGTGCCATTCTTGAATCCAAGTGATTTGTGAGTTGTCATTTTGATTATTTGTTTTCCCACTATGCATGAGCTGGATTTTGCTTGTAGGTTGAGTGTTTCAATTTTGTTTCTCTATCCATTAGTTGTCTTGTATGACTTAATATCTTGTGGTCAAATAATTTGTCTTGAAGAAACTTGAGTGCACTTCATCTTGCATATGAATTGATCATTGAATTTTCAAGTTGGTGTAGGAGTGCTTGCTGGAAAATATTATGATAACATTTGAATTTGATGCAAGTGGCTGAAAAATATCGAGGAACGTCAAGTGCAGGTGCGTCCACTTGACGGTCGATTTTGTCTTAGATTGAGTGGATATCTCTTCAAACATAAAAGTTATATATATTTCTCTTGCGGTTCTATATCATCTTGAATCAGCTCAATCAGAGATTGGATGAGAGAGTTATGCCCATATTACAAAAAGATGTCAGAACTGTCTAAAATTCCGCAATTATCTTCATTTGCTCCTAATGTCTCTATTTGTGTCCTAAATCAAAATATAAGAATAATGAGTATATTTAGGCATCAAATAAGAATAAAGTATTAAATATTAAGAGCGGAAAATATGGCATTTTATATTCTCATCAATATATTAAATCATGCTTATATCTATCTCAAGATAAATGACCATTAATTTTAATAACATGAGTTATATCCATTATTTTCTCATTTCTTTTAATATTTAAATAGAGTATTTAGAGTGCATTTTTGTGCACTCATTACACCCCCCAACTTACTCATTGCTAGTCCCTAGCAATTTTCATGCAAAATGATGAGAAAGACCAAAGAAAATCACACATAGGGGCCATCAAGACACATTTTTTAAATTCACATATCAAAACAATCTTAGAAATTCAATAACCCTTTCACAAGTAATTCAAATATAGCAATCCACAGAGTGTGTATGTGTTCCAAACTATTTTTATCAAATCAGAGGTTTCGATACATGCAACATTAGAATATCTTAAGCAAAAAGATTCAACTCCATAACTCACAGGTATAGAAGTGTTTCATGTATGGGTTCTCTCTATGGAGTTGACAAAGGTGTACATTTACTCTCATGGAAATTTAGCCAATTATATATAAGTAACAAGTAAACATTGATCTTATGATAGGGATACTAACAAATGAGATTTCCACCATTCTTTCCACAAGCATACTTAGGATCGGAAAAATCAACACAAAGGATTGTAATGTGGTTTAGGGTTGGGGTTCATAAGAAGAAAAGGTGAAGAGGTTTCAAAAACTTCCAAGTATACACAAAAGGGAATCTGTTAAATTTTTCAGTAGACTATACTTTCTTTTTGATGTACTTTTCAATTTTTTAGATTTTTGACTAAGTACACTTTTCCATCTTCTTTTGCCACTGGTGTCTTCGCAATTTGATGAACTCTTTCATGAATAATTTGATGGACACATCTAGCACCATGCCATTTTTGTCATGGTTTTTTTTTTATGATAATTTCACACCTAGTACACACTTGGAAGTAAAATGGTAGGAAAATATAGTGTATAAGCTATACTCCAATGTGGAGAGGTATGGATGATGTAGATATGAAAAGAAAAGGCCATATGTGTATATTGGCTTAAAATTGGCTGCTAGAGATCTATGATGAAAAGGCTCAGCTTGAAAGGCTCAAACGTTAATCCTAAGTTGACTTTCGTCATATCCCAAGTGTATCCACCATCTTACCACAAACCATGTAATGATATTCTCAAAAGAAGTGTCAAATTCAACAGATCAATGGATACTTATCATAATTTCTGTATTTGTAAGCTCTCAATTCTCACAAAATTCACATGAACACTTGAGCAAAATAATTCTTTAGTTACATGTGTCAAATCACCATATTACCACAAAATTTGGAGAAGTGCATAAATGGCTCTGTGGATGTTTTAGCAAAATGATTTAAAATGGGTTTGTTGAATTCACCAAGATGGTTATGAATGAGCATGAGTATCATGTGTGAAAAGATGCCTGTGTGAAAAAATTTGGCAATTTTTTATATATTGATTGAAATATGCCACAGAGTTTAAATAACAGATTTGTATTCCCACCCCTAACTTAAATAAAACATTGTCCTCAATATTTAAGAATCAGAATTGAATAACTAAACAGGGTAGAATACACCTGATGTGGGATGTGGGTGGCTTGCTTGGCATCAAAGATGGTATTTTTCAAAATAAAATTAACCTGTAACAAAATAAAGTAAACAATAAACAAAAATAAAATGAACGAAAATAAAATAAATGAAAAACATACCTGGAGATGGTCAAGATTGATATACTGGGTCCATAAGTGGAATATCTTCCACTTCTGGAATTTGTCTATCAATTAAGATTTTGAGGCGTTGACCATTTACTTTGAAGATACATCCATCTTTTGGATTTTCTATTTCTACCGCCCCATTTGTGAAAACGTTTTTTACTATAAAAGGGCCGGTCCACCTAGATCGAAGTTTTCCTGGATGCTTATGGAGTCTTGAATCATATAAAAATACTCGATCATTAGGCTTAAATGTTCTTCTCAAAATATTTTTATCATGAAATACTTTCATTTTAGCCTTATAGATCTTGGAGTTTTCATAAGCATCATTTCTCAATTTTTCTAATTCCGTCAATTGGAATTTTCTAAATTTTCCTGCTTTTTTCAAGTCAAAATTGAAATGTTTAATGGCCCAATATGCTCGATGCTCAAGCTCCACAGGCAAATGACAAGGTTTTCCAAAAACAAGTCTATAAGGTGACATGCCTAAGGGAGTTTTGAAAGCTGTACAGTAAGCCCAAAGCACATCGATTAGTCTCAAAGACCAATCTTTCCGATCCGGGTTGACCGTTTTTTCTAAAATTTGTTTAATTTCCCTATTTGCAAGTTCAACCTGTCCACTTGTCTGAGGGTGATATGCAGTAGAAAGCTTATGTATCACCCCATATCTTTTCATTAAACCTTCAAAAGAACGGTTGCAAAAATGCGTACCTCGGTCACTAATAATAGCACGTGGGGTACCAAATCGAGATAATACATTTTCTTTGATAAACTTAATTATCGTCCTGTTATCATTGGTCCTGCAAGGTGCTGCCTCTACCCATTTTGACACATAATCTACTGCCATAATAATATATAAATATCCAAAAGAAGGAGGAAATGGTCCCATAAAATCAATGCCCCAACAGTCAAAAATTTCAATTACCAAAATTGGGTTTAAGGGCATCATATTACGACGGGTCATAGCTCCTAACTTTTGACATCTTTCACATGAGCGACAATAGATATTTGTATCTTTAAATAAGTTGGGCCAATAAAATCCACACTGTAGGATTTTTGCAGCGGTTTTCTTCATTGAAAAGTGGCCACCACAAGCTTGGGAAAGACAAAATTCCAAAACGCTTGCAATCTCTTCATCAGGGATGCAACGCCTTAAAATTTGATCAGGGCAGTATTTGAAAAGGTAAGGGTCATCCCAGTAGAATTTTCGTACCTCAATCATGAATTTCCTTTTGTCTTGGGTGCTAAAATCCTTTGGTATTTCACCTGCAGCTAAATAGTTCACAATATGAGCAAACCATGGTAGAGAAGTAATAGAAAGTAAATGCTCATCGGGAAAATCATCTTTGATTGGTATGTGGTCAGAAGTGTCCTCGAATGTGAGTCTAGAAAGATGGTCTGCCACTACGTTCTCCACTCCTTTCTTGTCTTTGATGGTGATGTCAAATTCCTGCAAAAGCAAAATCCATCGTATTAATCGTGCCTTAGCATCCTTCTTTGTAAAAAGGTACTTAAGGGCTGCATGATCTGTAAAGATAATGATAGGAGAAGCAATCAAATAAGCGCGGAATTTATCCAAAGCAAATACTATAGCTAACAACTCTTTTTCAATGGTGGAGTAATTCATTTGTGCATTATTTAGAATTCGACTAGCATAGTAAATGACAAAAGGTTTCCCTTCTCTTCGTTGTCCAAGAACAGCACCTACAGCAAAATCACTAGCATCACACATAATTTCAAAAGGTAAATTCCAATCTGGTGGTTGCATTATGGGTGCTGAAGTAAGCTTGCCAATTAATGTTTGAAAGCCTCTTGACAGGCTTGTGTCCATTCAAATGGGGTATCCTTAGTTAGGAGGTTACATAGTGGTCTAGATATGACAGAAAAATCCTGTATGAATCTCCTATAAAAACCCGCATGACCAAGAAATGATCTTATATCTTTGATTGTTCTAGGTGTAGGCAATTTAAAGATTAATTCAACTTTTGATTGATCAACCTCCATTCCTTTGGAAGAAATAATATGCCCTAAAACAATACCTGAAGGTACCATAAAGTGACATTTTTCCCAATTTAAAACCAATTATTTTTCTTCACAACGAGTCAGTACTCTTTCTAAACTCATTAAACATGCATCAAAAGAAGATCCAAAAATAGTCAAGTCATCCATAAAAACTTCCATGCACTTTTCAACCATACCACTAAAAATACTCATCATGCAACGTTGAAAAGTAGCTGGAGCATTACACAGTCCAAATGGCATTCTGCAGAAAGCATAAGTACCGAAAGGACAAGTAAAAGTAGTTTTATCCTGATCTTCTAATGAAATTTCAATTTGATAATAACCAGAATAACCATCCAGAAAGCAATAAAAAGGATGACCAGCCACCCGCTCAAGAATTTGATCAATAAAAGGAAGCAAAAAATGGTCTTTTCGTGTGGCGGCATTTAATTTTTTGTAATCAATGCACATCCGCCAACCAGTCACCAGTTTTGTAGGGACTAACTCTCCAAGGTCATTTTTTATCACAGTTACTCCTGACTTTTTAGGAACAACCTGCGTAGGACTTACCCATTTACTATCAGCAATAGGATATATCATTCCTACATCTAATAGTTTCAATACTTCATTTTTCACAACTTCTTTCATTGTGGGATTAAGTCTACGCTGGGGGTCTCTTCGAGGATTAGTTCCTTCCTCTAAATTTATTTTATGAGTACAGATTAGGGGACTAATGCCTTTTATATCAGCAATACTCCATCCTAGGGTTGATTTATATTTGCATAAAATCTGAATTAATTTCTCACCTTGGAACTCAAATAATTCAGATGAAATAATAACAGGAAAAGTATCACCTGGACCAAGGAAAACATGCTTTAAACCCTTAGGTAGGGATTTTAATTCAACTTTAGGGGCTTCCCTACTTGAAGGAATCTGTCTTTCTTTTTTTTCAGGCAACTTCTCAAACTTTGGTTGCCATGCCTGTGTGCTATAATCATGAGTTCTGTCAAAAATAGCACAAATGTCAAATACATCAGATGAATCACTTATAGGATTAAATTCAGAATTAACAATAAAGTATTCAAGGGGATCTGAGTCATGAGTTGTAAGAACATCCCTTTCTATAAGTGAGTCAATCATGTATGTCTGATGACACTCGACATCCTTTTCTGGCTGTTTTGCAATATGAAAAATATTTACCTCAAGAGTCATATTGCCAAAAGAGAGTTTCATCAATCCATTTCTGCAATTGATAAGAGCATTAGAAGTAGCAAGAAAAGGTCTACCTAAAATTAATGGAATTTTAGAGGTGGTTTCTACAGCAGAACTAGTGTCTAGAATTAAGAAATCAACATGATAGTAAAATTTGTCAACTTGAATTAAAACATCCTCTACCACACCCCGTGGTGCTTTGACTGAACGATCAGCCAATTGCAATACCACAGAAGTTGGTTTGATTTCCCCCAATCCTAATTGCAAATAAATAGAATATGGCATCAAATTTACACTAGCCCCTAAATCTAGCAAGGCTTGTCCAAGCTCATGATTGCCAATGTTGCATGTGATGGTTGGACATCTAGGATCCTTGTACTTAGGGGGAATCCGCTGTTCAATTAGAGCACTAACTTGCTTTGTCAAGAATGTAGTCTTCTTCACATAATGCTTCCTCTTAACTGTACACAAATCTTTGAGAATTTTTGCGTAAGTAGGAACTTGTTTAATTACATGCAAAAGAGGAAGATTAATTTTTACCTGTCTAAGATTTTCCAAAATATCCTTGTTATGATCTAGAGTTTGTTTGCTTGACTTTAATGCTTGAGGAAAAGGTACCTTACCAGGATTTTTTGTTACCGCAGGTTCCTCAGGTTTTGTTACCTCAAGTTCTTTGGGAAGCTTAGGACTGCTGCTATCTTGATCTTTCTCTACATCCTTTTTTTTGTCTATTATTGGATCACATAGAGAGTTACCACTTCGTGTCACAATGGCGTTTACGTCCTTCAGATCTCCTTGTGCCATATGTTGACCATGAGGTATAGATTGATTTTGGGAAGGAAACTTACCTTTCTCATTCATAGTCAATGAACTCATTATTTTAGACACCTGGCTCTTGATTTCCTTATTTTCTTCGACAACCTGCATAATCAAAGATTCAAATTTTGATTAGTCTTACCCTGTATTTCAATAAAAGTATGCAAAGTATCTTCTAAAGAATTTCTAAAAGATTGAGGTGCATGGTATGGTGCAGGATATGATCTAGAGAGTTGTGCAGGCTTCTGGTTTTTAGACTTCCAGCTGAAGTTGGGATGATTACGCCATCCTGGGTTGTAGGCTTCAGAGTAAGGTGTGAAGGGCTTTTAGTACATACCCAGAGCATTACTTTGTTCCTCATACATACCATTCATGTTAGTATGTGTAGGACACTCTTGGGAATGATGATCTATCCCACCACAGACAACACATGGCCCAAAAGATTCTGCATGATTAGCCGTGTGTGTTGGTTTTGAGTTTTTAGTTTTCAATAACTCTAATTCTCTAGTGAGCATTTCAACCTTAGCCTTAAGGTTATCCTCCTCCCTTAGATGATAAATACCACCAGTCAAGTTTCCTGTAGGTCGTGACCTGTTTGTGCTATCAGTAGCACTAGGTCCAGTCCAAGTATGAGCTTTTTCAGCAAGCTCATTGAGGTACTCTATGGCCTCATCGGGATTTTTCTGTAAAAATTCTCCATTGCACATCATTTCCACAAATTGACGTTCCCTGGGCGTAAGGCCTTCATAGAAATAACTCACTAAGCGCCGATTCTCATATCCATGGTGGGGACACATACTAAGTAATTCTTTAAATCTTTCCCAAGACTGGTACAAAGTCTCACTATCCTTTTGTGCAAAGGTAGAGATTTGTCTTTTTAAAGCATTAGTCTTATGTTGGGGAAAGTATTTATTGAAAAACACTTGAGTCATCTCACTCCATGTTCCAATAGACCGTGGTCTTAGTGAGTACAACCAACTCTTAGCTTTATCTTTCAAAAAAAAAGGAAAGAACTTTAGCCTTACCGTTTCGTTAGTGGTATTTTGACTGTGAAATGTTGCAACTACTTCCTCAAATTCCCTAATATGAACATAGGGGTTTTCATTTTCTAGACCATGGAAAGTCGGAAGTAATTGTATCATTCCCGTTTTAAAATCTACATGACGAACATTAGGTGAGAACATAATACAGGATGGTGTGGTTGTTCGTGCGGGATGAAAATAATCTTGAAGGGTTCTAACAGGTTGGTCCACGTGTTCACTCATCACGTCAGAATTGGAAGAATTATCAAACAAGCGATTAGAAAAATTAGACTCTGAATCTGATTCTAGCACGGGTCTACTAGCAAACCGTCCAAAAGCGTCTCTGTACCTGCGCATGCAAAGTAAAGAAAAGCGTAATACTGAAAAAAAATAATTACGAAAAGAAAAGTAAAATAAAAGAAAGATGCAGAAAGCTAAAAAGAAAATGAACGAAGCTACCGCTCTTTTTTTTTTTTTTAACAAACTACTAAAAAAAACTACAAATTCTTCTACCGTCTCCCCGGCAACGGCGCCAAAATTTGATTACGCCCAAAGAATAACACGGTTATTTGCAGTATAGCTTTGGGGTGTCGATTCCACAGGGAGATGGATTGAGAAATTGAAGAACAGTAACGAAATTAACAAAAAGATCTAGATGAGTGCGGAAAGTAAATTTTAGAGTGTGACGTAAATTAAAACTAAATGAGTAATTTGAACAGTATAAAAATGAGACAAAAAGTAGAGCATCGGGAATCCTTTGTATATAATTGGTATTTTAATTATTTTCGATTCATTAATAACTCAATTGAAAATTCTATGTCCAAATTTTCAATCGAAAAATAAAACATTAATAACCAGATTTAAATCAAATGTAATCTTTCGAAAAATCATTCGTCACAATATAAGAACAGGAATTGTTATCGATATTAAAGAAATTCAACGTCGACAATATACTCGTAGAGCAATATTGCAGCAGAGAATTAAATTAAAATAGATAACCAATTGAACCAAACATAATCAAAGGATTATTGCATTCAATAGAAAAAGTATGACTGAATCTATAAATGAAAAAAATTCTAAGATTATTTAGTGACGAAAATATTTATAATAAATTTCGAATGACTAAACAAAAGAGTTTAATATTTGAAGAACACATATATGAATCAAAAACAATTACAAATACCATCATATATACAAATTCATCCCTAACTCTACTAGAAAATTAGTTACACATATTGAAAATATGCAACAAAAATTCTCTAAGGGATAATATGGAAGAGCCAACTATTATTTTCTTCTCTCTTCTTTGGGTTTTCTTTTCTTTTCTCAAACTCTCAAAAACAATGTATCTTCCAAGGCATCCAAGCACACTAAGTATGGTCTTAGAACACACACCCCTCCCTTCTATTTATAAGCATCCTTCATGCAAGTTGTCGTGACAAAATCATCACAATTTCAACTTGTTTTGCTATATGCCATTCTTGAATCCAAGTGATTTGTGAGTTGTCATTTTGATCATTTGTTTTCCCACTATGCATGAGCTGGATTTTGCTTGTAGGTTGAGTGTTTCAATTTTGCTTCTCTATCCATTAGTTGTCTTGTATGACTTAATATCTTGTGGTCAAATAATTTGTCTTGAAGAAACTTGAGTGCACTTCATCTTGCATATGAATTGATCATTGAATTTCCAAGTTGGTGTAGGAGTGCTTGCTGGAAAATATTATGATAACATTTGAATTTGATGCAAGTGGCTGAAAAATATCGAGGAACATCAAGTGCAGGTGCGTCCACTTGATGGTCGATTTTGTCTTAGATTGAGTAGATATCTCTTCAAACATAAAACATAAAAGTTATAGATATTTCTCTTGCGGTTCTATATCATCTTGAATCAGCTCAATCAGAGATTTGATGAAAGAGTTATGCCCATATTACAAAAAGATGTCAGAAGTGTCTAAAATTCCGTAATTATCTTCATTTGCTCCTAATGTCTCTATTTGTGTCCTAAATCAAAATATAAGAATAATGAGTATATTTAGACATCAAATAAGAATAAAGTATTAAACATTAAGAGAGGAAAATATGGCATTTTATATTCTCATCAATATATTAAATCATGCTTATATCTATCTCAAGATAAATGACCATTAATTTTAATAACATGAGTTATATCCATTATTTTCTTATTTCTTTTAGTATTTAAATAGAGTATTTAGAGTGCATTTTTGTGCACTCATCAATCCCAATACTACTCTCATCCATCTGATGGGATTCGGTGCATTCGTGCTGGTATGATCGTATCCATCAAGCTCCATGCAGAAAATTCATATTATCCATCAAGCCCCATGCGAACCGGTGATCCGATCGATACCCACGCTACGCGATGGGGTGGGCCCCTTTTTGCCAAAACTCCACTCACGAGTCGACCTTTTTGTTAAGAGAAATGATTTTTCATCCGAAACAATGCACTGAAAGTACCGAAAGTATCTCCCGAGTGATTATATGTAAGTTTTTTTTGTTTGTTTTTTTTTTCAACTTATTGTTTGTGGAGATGTTTTTGGATGATGACATGATTTTTTTTTTAATTTTTTCCGGAGACGCTTTTCGGAAGATACAACATCACACTTTTGTTAATTCTTTTCCGAACAGCTGTTGAAAAAAATGGGGGCGGGTGGGGGGGGGGGGTTCTAGGAGTTCATCCATCCGAGTACTACTCTTGCCGAAGCTCGTATAACCGTGGAGTTCTGATGGGATCCAATGCATTGGTGCTAGTATGATCGCATCGAAAAAGCTACAAGCAGAAGATTCATATAATCCTGTAGTGAACCACCCGCCTCCAACCGGTCCCCATGTGAACTGGCTATCTAATCGATACCCATGGCCACGCGATGGGGTGGGCCCTTTTTTGCCAAAATTCCATTCTTGAGTCGACCTTTTTTTTAAGGGAAATGATTTTTCATTTGAACCAATGCACTGAAAGTATCAAAAGCATCTCCCGAGTGATTATTTTTTTTTTTGTTTTTTCCAACTTAATGATTTCGAAAGTGTTTTTAAATGATGGCATGTTTTTTTTTTAATTTTTTTCAGAATTTCTTTTCGGTAGATGCTACATCACATTTTTGTTAATTCATTTTCGAAAGTCTGTTGGGAAAAAAAAGGGGGGAGCAACACGGTGACTTCCCATGAGGTCACCCATCCTAGTACTACTCTCGACCAAGCACGCTTAACTGTGGAGTTGTGATGGGATCCGGTGCATTAATGCTAGTATGATCGCATCCATCAAGCTAGCTGCAGAAAATTCATATAATCCTGTTGCGAACCACATGCTTCCACCCAGTCCCCATGCGAACCGGTGATCTCGTCGATACCCTTTGACGCGCGATGGGGTGGGGCCATTTTTGCCAAAATTCCACTCTCGTGTCGACCTTTTCGTTAAGAGTAATGATTTTTCACCCGGACTGATGTACCAAAAGTATCTCCCGAGTGATTATATATATTTCTTATTTTTTTTTTAACTTAATGATTGTGGAAGTTTTTTTAAACGATGACGTGATTTTTTTTTTAATTTCTTCCAGATATGCTTCCTGGTAGATGTAGCATTACAATTTTGTTAATTCTTTTCTGAAGGACTCTGGAAATAAACGGGGGTGGTGCAACACGAGAACTTCTCAGGAGGTTATCCATCCGAGTACTATTGTCACCCAATCACGCTTAACTATGGAGTTCTAATAGGATCTAGTGCATTAGTGCTGGTATGATCGCATCCATCAAACTACCTGAAGAAAATTCATATAATACTGTTGTGAACAGCCGCCACCAGCCGGTCCCCATTCGAACTGGAGATTAATGGGGACCAGTAATGGGGATCGGCAATCCGATCGATACCCATTGCTACTCAATGGGGTGGGCCCATTTTTACCAAAATTCCACACCTGAGTCGACATTTTTGTTAAGAGTAATGAGTTTTCACTCGAACTGATGTACCGAAAGTAACCCTTAAGTGATTATATATATATATTTTAATTTTTTGTAACATAATGATTGTGAAAGTGTTTTTAAATGATGTTGTTGTTTTTTTTAAATTTATTCTGGAGATGCTTGTTGGTAGATGTAGTTTCCCACATTTTAAGTTTTTTCCGTTGGGCGGTTGAAGAACAAATAAGGGGGTGGAACACGAGAACTTCCTAGGAGGTCACCCATCTTAGTCCTACTCTCGCACAAGCATGTTTAACTGTGAAGTTCTGATGGGATCCGATGCATTAGTGCCGGTATGGTCGCATCCATCAAGCTAGCTACAGAAAATTAATATAATCCTGTTGCGAACCACTTGCTTCCGCACGGTCCCCATCCGAACCGAGGATCCAATCGATCCCCTTCGCTACGCAATTGGATGGGGCCCTTTATTCCAAAATTCCACTCCCGAGTCGACCTTTTTGTTAAGAGAAATGATTTTTCACCCAAATCGATGCACCGAAAGTACCGAAAGTATCTCGCGAGTGATTATATGTATGGTTTTTTTTTTCAAATTAATGATTTTAAAAGTGTTTTTAAATATGGGCATGATTATTGTTTTATTTTTTTCGGAGTTGCTTTTGGATAGATGCTGCATCGCATTTTTGTTAATTCATTTTCGAAAGTTTGTTGAAAAAAATGGGGGTGCAACACGAGAACTTCCCATGCGGTCACCTATCCTAGTACTACTCTCGACCAAGCACGCTTAACTGCGAATTTGTGATGAGATCCGGTGAATTAGTGCTAGTATGATCGCAGCCATCAAGCTAGCTACAGAAAATTCATATAATTTTGTTGCGAACCACATGCTTCCGCTCAGTCCCCATGCGAACCGGTGATCCCATCGATACCCTTTGCTACGCGATGGGGTGTAGGATTACAATGACGTGATTTGTTTTTTTAATTTCTTCCAAATATGCTTCCTGGTAAATGTAGGATTACAATTTCGTTAAATTTTTTCCGAAGGACTCTTGAAATAAATAGGGGGTGCAACACGAGAACTTTTCAAGAGGTTATCCATCCTAGTACTATTGTCACCCAATCACGCTTAACTGCGGAGTTCTAATGGGATCTGATGCATTAGTGCTGGTATGATCGCATCCAGCAAGCTACCTGCAGAAAATTTAAAAAATTCTGTTGTGAACACCAGCCACTAGCTGGTCCCTATTCGAACCGAAGATTAATGGGGACCGGCGATCCGATCGATACTCATCGCTACTCAATGGGGTGGGCCCATTTTTGCCAAAATTCTCCCCCGATTCGACATTTTTGTTAAAAGTAATGAGTTTTCACTCGAACCGATGTACCAAAAGTATCTCTTAAGTGATTATATATATTTTTTAATTTTTTGTTACTTAATGATTGTGGAAGTGTTTTTAAATGATGTTGTCATTTTTTTAAAATTTATTCTGGAGATGCTTTTCAGTAGATGTAGTTTCCCACTTTTTAAGTTTTTTTCGTTGGGCGGTTGAAGAACAAATATGGGGGTGGAATACGAGAACTTCCTAGGAGGTCATCCATCCTAGTCCTACTCTCGCCCAAGCATGTTTAACGGCAATGTTCTGATGGAATCCGATGCATTAGTGGTGGTATGATCGCATCCATCAAGCTAGCTCAGAAAATTAATATAATCCTGTTGCGAACCACCTACTTCCCCACGATCCCCATCTGAACCGAGGATCCGATCGATACCCATTGCTACGCGATGGGGTGGGGGCCTTTTTTCCAAAATTCCACTCCCGAGTCGACCTTTTTTTTAAGAGAAACGATTTTTCACCCGAACCGATGCACCAAAAGTACCGAAAGTATTTCACGAGTGATTATATGTATGGTTTTTTTTTTCAAATTAAAGATTTGAAAACTGTTTTTAAATATGGGCATATTTTTGTTTTATTTTTTTTCGGACATGCTTTTCGGTAGATGCTGCATCACATTTTTGTTAATTCATTTTAGAAAGTCTATTGAAAAAAAAAAGGGTGCAACACGACGACTTCACATGAGGTCACCCATCCTAGTACTACTCTCGACCAAGCACGCTTAACTGTGGAGTTGTGATGGATCCGGTGCATTAGTGCTGGTATGATCGCATCCATCAAGCTAGCTATAGAAAATTCATATAATCCTATTGCGACCCACATGCTTCTACCCAGTCTCCATGCGAACCACTAATCCCATCGATACCCTTTGCTACGCGATGGGGTGGGGCTATTTTTTCCAAAATTCCACTCTCGAGTCGACCTTTTCGTTAAGAGTAATGATTTTTCACCCAGACCGATGTACCGAAAGTATCTCCCGAGTGATTATAAGTATTTCTTATTTTTTTTAACTTCATGATTGTGGAAGTTTTTTTAAACGATGACGTGATTTTTTTTTTAATTTCTTCCAGATATGCTTCCTGGTAGATGTAGCATCACAATTTTGTTAATTCTTTTTCGAAGGACTCTTGAAATAAACAGGTGGATGCAACACGAGAACTTCTTAGGAGTTTATCCATCCTAGCACTATTGTCGCCCAATCATGCTTGGCTGCGGAGTTCTAATGGGATCTGGTGCATTAGTGCTGGTATGATTGCATTTATCAAGCTACCTGCAGAAAATTAATATAATTCTGTTGTGAACACCCGCCACCAACTGGTAGAGCAATATTGGGGACCGGCGAATGATGGGGACCGGCGATCCGATCGATACCCATCAGAGATTAATGGGGACCGGCGATCCGATCGATACCCATCGTTACCTGATTACGCCCAAAGAATAACGCGGTCGTTTGCAGTAAAGTTTTGGGGTGTCGATTCCACTGGGAGATGGATTGAGAAATTGAAGAACAGTAACGAAATTAACAAAAAGATCTAGATGAGTGCGAAAAGTAAATTTTAGAGTGTGAGATAAATTAAAACTAAATGAGTAATTTGAACAGCATAAAAATGAAATGAAAAGTAGAGCATCAGGAATCCTTTGTACATAATTGATATTTTAATTATTTTCGATTCATTAATAACTCAATTGAAAATTCTATGTCCAAATTTTCATTTCGAAAATAAAACATTAATAACCAGATTTAAATCAAATGTAATCTTTCGAAAAATCATTCGTCACAATATAAAAACAGGAATTGTTATCGATATTAAAGAAATTCAACGTCGACAATATACTCGTAAAGCAATATTGCAGCAGAGAATTAATTTAAAATAGATAACCAATTGAACCAAACATAATCAAAGGATTATTGCATTCAATAGAAAAAGCATGACTGAATCTATAAATGAAATAAATTCTAAGATTATTTGGTGACGAAAATATTTATAATAAATTTCGAATGACTAAACAAAAGAGTTTAATATTTGAAGAACACATATATGAATCAAAAACAATTACAAATACCATCATATATACAAATTCATCCCTAACTCTACTAGAAAATTAGTTACACATATTGAAAATATGCAACAAAAGTTCTTCAAGGGATAATATGGAAGAGCCAACCATTATTTTCTTCTCTCTTCTTTGGTTTTTCTTTTCTTTTCTCAAGCTCTCAAAATAATGGCTCTTCCAAAGCATCCTCCCACACTAAGCATTGTCTTAGAACACACACCTCTTCCTTCTATTTATAAGCATCCTTCATGCAAGTTGTCATGACAAAATCATCACAATTTCAACTTGTTTTGCCATGTGCCATTCTTGAATTCAAGTGATTTGTGAGTTGTCATTTTGGTCATTTATTTTCCCACCATGCATGAGCTGGATTTTGCTTGTAGGTTGAGTGTTTCAATTTTTCTTCTCTATCCATTAGTTGTCTTGTATGACTTAATATCTTGTGTTCAAATAATTTGTCTACAAGAAACTTGAGTGCACTTCATCTTGCATATGAATTGATCATTGAATTTCCAAGTTGGTGTAGGAGTGCTGCTGGAAAATATTATGATGACATTTGGATTTGATGCAAGTGGCTGAAAAATATCCAGGAACGTCAAGTGCAGGTGCGTCCACTTGATGGTCAATTTTGTCTTAGATTGAGTGGATATCTCTTCAAACATAAAACATAAAAGTTATATATATTTCTCTTGCGGTTCTATATCATCTTGAATCAGCTCAATCGGAGATTGGATGAGAGAGTTATGCCCATATTACGAAAAGATGTCAGAACTGTCTAAAATTCCGCAATTATCTTCATTTGCTCCTAATGCCTCTATTTGTGTCCTAAATCAAAATATAAGAATAATGAGTATATGTAGGCATCAAATAAGAATAAATTATTAAACATTAAGAGAGTAAAATATGGCATTTTATATTCTCATCAATATAATAAATCATGCTTATATCTATCTCAAGATAAATGACCATTAATTTTAATAACATGAGTTATATCCATTATTTTCTCATTTCTTTTAGTATTTAATTAGAGTATTTAGAGTGCATTTTTGTGCACTCATCATTACCCAATGGGGTGGGCCCATTTTTGCCATAATTCCAATCCCAAGTCGACATTTTTGTTAAGAGTAAAGAGTTTTCACTCGAACCGATGTACCGAAAGTATGTCCTAAGTGATTATATATATATTTTTTAATTTTCTGTAACTTAATGATTGTGGAAGTGTTTTTTAATGATGTCTTGGTTTTTTTAAATTTATTCTGGAGATGTTTTTGGTAGATGTAGTTTCCCACATTTTACGCTTTTTTCGTAGGGCGGTTGAAATAAATAGCTGTTGAAAAAAATGGGGGCGAGGGGGGGGGGGGAACCCAAGGACTTTCTAGGTGTTCATCCATCCTAGTAGTACTCTTGCCCATGCTCGTATAACTATGGAGTTCTGATGGGATCCGGTGCGTTGGTGCTAGTATGATCGCATCGAAAAGGCTACCTGCAGAAGATTCATATAATCCTGTAGTGAACCACCCGCCTTCGACCGGTCCCCATGTGTACCGGCTATCTAATCGATACCCATGGCCATGCGATGGGGTGGGCCCTTTTTTGCCAAAATTCCATTCTCGAGTCGACCTTTTTTTTAAGAGAAATGATTTTTCATTCGAACCGATGCACTGAAAGTATCGAAAACATCTCCCGAGTGATTATTTTGTTTTTTTTTTATATCTTTTCCAACTTAATGATTTCGGAAGTGTTTTTAAATGATGGCGTGTTTTTTTTTTTTATTCTTTCCGAAGTTGCTTTTCTTTAGATACAGCATCACACTTTTGTTAATTCTTTTCCGAACGGCTGTTGAAAAAAAAGGGGGGTGCAACACGAGGATGTCCCGGAGGTCACCCATCCTAGTACTACTCTCACCCAAGCACAATTAACTGCGGAGTTTTGATGGGATCTGGTGCATTAGTGCTAGTATGATCACATCCATAAAGCTACCAATAGAAAATTCATATAATCCTATTGCTAACCACCAGCTTCTGACTAGTCTCGATGCGAATCGACGATCAGATCGATACCCATCGCTACAAGATGGGGTTGGTCCCTTTATGCCAAAATTCCACTCCGAGTCGACCTTTTTGTTAAGAGTAATTATTTTTCACCTAGACCGATGTACCAAAAGTATCTCCCGAGTGATTATATATATTTCTTATTTTTTTTAACTTAATGATTGTGGAAGATTTTTTAAACGATGACGTGATTTTTTTTTTTAAATTTCTTCTAGATATGCTTCCTGGTAGATGTAGCATTACAATTTCATTAAATCTTTTCCGAAGGACTCTTGAAATAAACAGGGGGTGCAACACGAGAACTTCTCGGGAGGTTATCCATCCTAGTACTATTGTCGCCCAATCATGCTTAACTGCGGAGTTCTAATGGGATCTGGTGCATTAGTGCTGGTATGATCGCATCCATCAAGCTACCTGTAGAAAATTCATATAATTCTGTTGTGAACCACCAGCCACCATCCGGTCCCCATTGGAATCGGAGATTAATAGGGACCGGTGATCCGATCGATACCCATCGCTACTCAATGGGGTGGGCCCATTTTTGCCAAAATTCCACTCCTGAGTCGACATTTTTGTTCAGAGTAATGAGTTTTCACACGAACCGATGTACCGAAAGTATGTCCTAAGTGATTGTATATATATATATCGTTAATTTTTTGTAACTTAATGATTGTGGAAGTGTTTTTTAAATGATGTGGTCGTTTTTTTTAAATTTATTCTGGAGATGCTTTTCGGTAGATGTAGTTTCCCACTTTTTAAGTTTTTTTCGTAGGGCGGTTGAAGAACAAATAAGGGGGTGAAACAGGAGAACTTCCTAGGAGATCACCCATCTTAGTGCTACTCTCGCCCAAGCATGTTTAACAGCGAAGTTCTAATGGTATCCGATGCATTAGTGCTGGTATGATCGCATCCATCAAGCTAGCTGCAGAAAATTCATATAATCCTGTTGCGAACCACATGCTTCCGCCCAGTCCCCATGTGAACCGGTGATCCGATCAATACCCTTTGCTACGCAATGGGGTGGGGCCTTTTTGCCAAAATTCCACTCCTGAGTCGACCTTTTTGTTAAGAGAAACGATTTTTCACCTGAACCGATGCACCGAAAGTACCGAAAGTATCGAATGGGTGATTATATGTATGATTTTTTTTGTTTTTGTTTTCAAATTAATGATTTTAAAACTGTTTTTAAATGAGGGTGTGGTTTTTGTTTTATTTTTTTCTGGAGATGCTTTTTGCTAGATGCTGCATCACACTTTTGTTAATTCATTTCAGAAGGTCTGTTGAAAAAAGACGGGTGGTGCAACACGAGGAGTTCCCAGTAGGTCACCCATCATAGTACTACTCTCGCCCAAGCGCACTTGACTGCGGATGGGATCCAGTGTATTAGTGCTGGTATGATCGCATCCATCAAGCTAGCAGCAGAATATTCAAATAATGCTCTTGCGAACCACCTGCTTCCGCCCAGTCCCCATACGAACCGGCGATCTGATCGATACCCATTGCTACTCGATGGGGTGGGCCCCTTTTTGCCAAAATTCCACTCCCGAGCCGATCTTTTTGTTAAGAGAAATGATTTTTCAGTTGAATCGATGCACCGAAAGTACTGAAAGTATCTCCTGAGTGATTATATGTATATTTTTTTTTTGTTTTTTTTTCAAATTAATGATTTTAAAAGTGTTTTTAATTGTGGGCGTGATTTTTGTTTTTGTTTTCTTTTCCAGAGATGTTTTTCGGTAGATACTGCATCACACTTCTTTTAATTCTTTTCCGAAAGACTGTTGAAAAAAAATGTGGGGTGCCACACGAGGACTTCACACGAGGTCACCCATCCTAGTACTACTCTCACCCAAGCACGCTTAACTGCAGTGTTCTGATGGGATTCGGTACAATAGTACTGGTATGTTTGCATCCATTAATCTAGCTGCAGAAAATTCATATAATCCTGTTGCGAACCACTTGTTTCCGCCCGTTCCCCATACGAACTGGCGATCCAAACGAAACCCATCGCTACGCGATGGGGTGGGCCCTTTTTTACCAAAATTCCACTCCCGGATCGACCTTTTTGTTAAGAGAAATGATTTTTCACCTGAGTCGATGCACCAAAAGTACCGAAAGTAGCTCCGGAGGGATTATATGTACATTTTGTTTTTCAAGTTAATGATTTAAAAAGTGTTTTAAATGAGGGCGTGATTTTTGTTTTATTTTTTTCCAAAGCTGCTTTTCGGTAGATGCTACATCACACTTTTGTTAATTCTTTTTCGAAGGTCTGTTGAAAAAAAAGGGGGTGCAACATAAGGACTTCCCTGGAGGTCACCCACCTTAGTACTGTTGTCACCCAAGCACGCTTAACTACAGAATTCTGATGGGATCCAGTGCGTTAGTGCTAGTATGCACGTATCCATCAAGCTCCTTGCAGAAAATTCTTATTATTCTATTTCGAACCACCTGTTTCCAACCCGTCACCATGCGAACTGGTGATCTGATCGATACCCACGCAACGCGATGGATTGAGCCCCTTTTTGCCAAAAGTCCACTCCCAAGTCAAGCTTTTTATTAAGCAAAATGATTTTTCAGCCGAACCAATGCACCGAAAGCACCAAAAGTTTCCCCCGAGTGATCATAAGTAGGTTTTGTTTTTTGTTTTTTTTCAACTTAATGATTGTGGAAGTGTTTTTAAATGATGACGTGATTGTTTTTTTTTTTCCAGGGATGCTTTTCCGTAGATACGGGATCACACTTTTGTTAATTCTTTTCCGCAGGACTCTTGAAAAAAAGGGGGGGTGCAACAGTAAGAGTTCCCTGGATGTCATCCATGCTAATACTACTCTCATCCATCTGATGGGATTCGGTGCATTCATCCTGGTATGATCGTATCCATCAAGCTCCATGCAGAAAATTCATAATATCCTATTGCAAAGCAACCGTTTCCGACCGGTACCCATGCGAACCGGTGATCCGATTGATACCCACGCTACGCGATGGGGTGGGCCCATTTTTACCAAAAATCCACTCCTGAGTCGACCTTTTTGTTAAGAGAAATGATTTTTCATCCGAACCGATGCACCGAAAGTACCGAAAGTATCTCCCGAGTGATTATATGTAAGTTTTTTTGTTTGTTTTTTTTTTCAACTTAATGATTGTGGAGGTGTTTTTGGATGATGACACGATTTTTTTTTAATTTTTTCCGGAGATGCTTTTCGGAAGATACAACATCCCACTTTTGTTAATTCTTTCTCGAACGACCGTTGAAAAAAATTGGGGGGGGGGGGGGGCGGAACACGAGAACTTTCTAAGAGTTCACCCATCCTAGTACTACTCTTTCCCAAGCTCGTATAACTGCGGAGTTCTGATGGGATCCGGTGCGTTGGTGCTAGTATGATCGCATCCAAAAAGCTACCTGTAGAAGATTCATATAATCCTGTAGTGAACCACCCGCCTTGACTGGTCCCCATATGAACCGGCTATCTAATCGATACCCATGGCCACGCGATGGGGTGGGCCTTTTTTGCCAAAATTCCATTCTCAAGTCGACATTTTTTTTAAGAGAAATGATTTTTCATCAGAAACGATGCACTTAAAGTACCAAAAGTATCTCCCGAGTGATTATTTTCTTTTTTTCCAACTTAATGATTGCAGAAGTGCTTTTAAATGATGGCGTGATTTTTTTTTTAAATTTTTTTCGGAGTTGCTTTTCGATAGATGCAGCATCACACTTTTGTTAATTCCTTTCCGAATGGCTATTGAAAAAACAGGGGGGGTGCAACATGAGGACTTCCTAGGAGGTCATCCATTCTAGTACTACTCTCGTCCAAGCACAATTAACTGGGAAGTTTTGATGGGATCCGGTGCATTAGTGCTGGTATGATCGCATCCATTAAGCTTCCAACAGAAAATTCATATAATCCTGTTGTGAACCACCAGCTTCTGACCGGTCTCGATGCGAACCAAGGATCCGATCAATACCCTTTGCTACGCGATGGGGTAGGGCCGTTTTTGCCAAAATTCCACTCTCGAGTCGACCTTTTTGTTAAGCGTAATAATTTTTTTCGGACATGCTTTTTGGTAGATACTGCATCACATTTTTGTTTATTCATTTTCGAAAGTCTATTGAAAAAAAAGGGAGGTGCAACCTGAGGACTTGCCATGAGGTCACCCATCCTAGTACTACTCTCAACCAAGCACGCTTAACTGAGGAGTTGTGATAGGATCCGGTGCATTAGTGCTGGTATGATCGCATCCATCAAGCTAGTTATAGAAAATTCATATAATCCTATTTTGAACCACATGCTTCCGCCCAGTTCCCATGCGAACCGGTGATACCATCGATACCCTTTGCTACGCGATGGGGTGGGGCTATTTTGCCAAAATTCCACTCTCGAGTCGACCTTTTTATTCAGAGTAATGATTTTTTACCCCGGCCGATGTACCGAAAGTATCTCCCGAGTGATTATATATATTTGTTATTTTTTTTGAACTTAATGATTGTGGGAGTTTTTTTAAACGATGACGTGATTTTGTTTTTTAATTTCTTCCATATATGCTTCGTGGTAGATGTAGCATTACAATTTTGTTAATTCTTTTCCGAAGGACTCTTGAAATAAACAGGGGGGTGCAACACGAGAACTTCTCAGGAGATTATCCATCCTAGTACTATTGTCGCCCAATCATGCTTAACATCGGAGTTCTAATGGGATCTGGTGCATTAGTGCTGGTATGATCGCATCCATCAAGCTGCCTGCAGAAAATTCATATAATTCTGTTGTGAACACCTGCCACCAGCCGGTCCCCATTCAAGCCAGAGATTAATGGGGACTGGCGATCCAATCGATACCCATTGCTACTCAATGGGGTGGGCCCATTTTTGCCAAAATTCTACTCCCGAGTCGACATTTTTGTTAAGAGTAATGAGTTTTCACTCGAACTGATGTACCGAAAGTATGTCCTAAGTGATTATATATGTATTTTTATTTTTTTGTAAGTTAATGATTGTGGAAGTGTTTTTAAATATGGGCATGATTTTTTTTTTTGGGGGTGATGCTTTTCGGTGGATGCTGTATCACATTTTTGTTAATTCATTTTTGAAAGTTTGTTGAAAAGAAAAAGGGGTGCAACACGAGGACTTCCCATGAGGTCACCCATCCTAGTACTACTCTCGACCAAGCTAGCTTATCTGTGGAGTTGTGATGGGATTCGGTGCATTAGTGCTGGTATGATCGCATCCATCAATTTAGCTTTAGAAAATTCATATAATCCTGTTTCGAACCACATGCTTCCGCCCAGTCCCTATGCGAATCGGTGATCCCATCGATACCCTTTGCTACGCAATGGGGTGCGGCAGTTTTTGCCAAAATTCCACTCTCGAGTTGACCTTTTTGTTAAGCGTAATGATTTTCCACCCGGACCGATGTGCCAAAAGTATCTCCCGAGTGATTATATATATTTCTTATTTTTTTTAACTTATTGATTGTGAAAGTTTTTTTAAATGATGACTTGATTTTTGTTTTTTAATTTCTTCCAAATGTGCTTCCTGGTAGATGTAGCATTACAATTTCGTTAAATCTTTTCCGAAGGACTCTTGAAATAAATAGGGGGGGTGCAATACGAGAACTTCTCAGGAGGTTATCCATCCTAATACTATTGTCGCCCAATCACGCTTAACTGCGCAGTTCTAATGGGATTTGGTGCATAGTGCTGGTATGATCGCATCCATCAAGCTACCTGTAGAAAATTCATATAATTCTGTTGTGAACCACCAGCTACCAACTGGTCCCCATTCGAACCGAAGATTAATGGGGCCCGGCAATCCGATCGATACCCATCGCTACTCAATGGGGTGGGCCCATTTTTGCCAAAATTCCACTCCCGAGTCGACATTTTTGTTAAGGGTAATGAGTTCACTCGAACTGATGTACCAAAAATATCTCCTAAGTGATTATATATGTATTTTTATTTTTTGTAACTTAATGATTGTGGAAGTGTTTTTAAATGATGTTGTCCTTTTTTATAAATTTATTTTGGAGATGCTTTTCGGTAGATGTAGTTTCCCACTTTTTTAGTTTTTTTCGTGGGGCGGTTGAAGAACAAATAAGGGGGTGGAACAGGAGGAGGTCATCCATCTTAGTCCTACTCTCGCCCAAGCATGTTTAACAGCGAAGTTCTGATGGGATCCGATGCATTAGTGCTGGTATGATCGCATCCATCAAGCTAGCTGCAGAAAATTAATATAATCCTGTTGCAAACTACCTGCTTCCGCACGGTCCCCATCCGAACCAATGATCCGATCGACACCCATCACTACGC
Organism: Platycarya strobilacea; assembly: GCA_036898215.1. Taxonomy (NCBI): domain Eukaryota; kingdom Viridiplantae; phylum Streptophyta; class Magnoliopsida; order Fagales; family Juglandaceae; genus Platycarya; species Platycarya strobilacea. The sequence continues at coordinate 33,658,401 of CM072548.1, read as the reverse complement.
GATGGGGTGGGGCCCTTTTTTCCAAGATTCCACTCCCGAGTCGACCTTTTTGTTAAGAGAAACGATTTTTCACCCAAACTGATGCACCGAATGTATCGAAAGTATCTCGCGAGTGAATATATGTATGGTTTTTTTTTTCAAATTAATGATTTTAAAAGTGTTTTTAAATATGGGCATGATTTTTTTTTTTTTTGCGGGTGATGCTTTTCGGTGGATGCTGTATCACATTTTTGTTAATTCATTTTTGAAAGTTTGTTGAATAAAAAAAGGGGTGCAACACGAGGACTTCCCATGAGGTCACCCATCCTAGTACTACTCTCGACCAAGCTAGCTTATCTGCGGAGTTGTGATGGGATCCGTTGCATTAGTGCTGGTATGATCGCATCCATCAAACTAGCTATAGAAAATTCATATAATCCTGTTTTGAACCACATGCTTCCGCCCAGTCCCCATGCGAACCGGTGATCCCATCGATACCCTTTGTTACGCGATGGGGTGGGGCAGTTTTTGCCAAAATTCCACTCTCGAGTCGACCTTTTTGTTAAGCGTAATGATTTTCCACCCGAACCGATGTGCCAAAAGTATCTCCCGAGTGATTATATATATTTCTTATTTTTTTTAACTTATTGATTGTGAAAGTTTTTTTAAATGATGACTTGATTTTTGTTTTTTAATTTCTTCCAAATGTGCTTCCTGGTAGATGTAGCATTACAATTTCGTTAAATCTTTTCCGAAGGACTCTTGAAATAAACAGGGGGGGTGCAATACGAGAACTTCTCAGGAGGTTATCCATCCTAATACTATTGTCGCCCAATCACGCTTAACTGCGGAGTTCTAATGGGATTTGGTGCATTAGTGCTGGTATGATCGCATCCATCAAGCTACCTGTAGAAAACTCATATAATTTTGTTGTGAACCACCAGCCACCAACTGGTCCCCATTCAAACCGGAGATTAATGGCGCCCGGCAATCCGATCGATACCCATCGCTACTCAATGGGGTGGGCCCATTTTTGCCAAAATTCCACTCCCGATTCGACATTTTTGTTAAGGGCAATGAGTTTTCACTCGAACTGATGTACCGAAAATATCTCCTAAGTGATTATATATGTATTTTTATTTTTTTGTAACTTAATGATTGTGGAAGTGTTTTTAAATGATCTCGTCCTTTTTTTTAAATTTATTTTGGAGATGCTTTTCGGTAGATGTAGTTTCCCACTTTTTAAGTTTTTTTCGTGGGGCGATTGAAGAACAAATAAGGGGGTGGAACAGGAGAACTTCCTAGGAAGTCACCCATCTTAGTCCTACTCTCGCCCAAGTATGTTTAACAGCGAAGTTCTGATGGAATCCAATGCATTAGTGTTGGTATGATCGCATCCATCAAGCTAGCTGCAGAAAATTAATATAATCCTGTTGCAAACTACCTGCTTCCGCACAGTCCCCATCCGAACCAATGATCCGATCGACACCCATCACTACGCGATGGGGTGGGGCCCTTTTTTCCAAAATTCCACTCCCGAGTCGAACTTTTTGTTAAGAGAAACGATTTTTCACCCAAACCGATGCACCGAATGTATCAAAAGTATCTCGCGAGTGAATATATATGGTTTTTTTTCAAAATAATGATTTTAAAAGTGTTTTTAAATATGGGCATTTTTTTTTTTTTTTTTTACGGGTGATGCTTTTCGGTGGATGCTGTATCACATTTTTGTTAATTCATTTTTGAAAGTTTGTTGGAAAAAAAGGGGTGCAACACGAGGACTTCCCATGAGGTCATCCATCCTAGTAGTACTCTCAACCAAGCTAGCTTATCTGCAGAGTTGTGATGGGATCCGGTGCATTAGTGCTGGTATGATCGCATCCACCAAGCTAGCTATAGAAAATTCATATAATCCTGTTGTGAACCACATGCTTCCGCCCAGTCCCCATGCGAACCGGTGATCCCATCGATACCCTTTGCTACGCGATGGGGTGGGGCCGTTTTTGCCAAAATTCCACTCCCGAGTCGACCTTTTTGTTAAGTGAAACGATTTTTCACCCGGACTGATGCACTGAAAGTATCGAAAGTACCGAAACTATCTCCCGAGTGATTATATATATGGTTTTTTTTTGTTTTTGTTTTCAAATTAATGATTTTAAAAGTGTTTTTAAATGAGGGTGTGGTTTTGCTTTATTTTTTTCGGGGATGCTTTTTGGAAGATGCTGCATCACACTTTTGTCAATTCATTTCCGAAGGTCTGCTGAAAAAAAAATGGGGGGCGCAACACGAGGAGTTCCCAGGAGGTCGCCCATCCTAGTGCTACTCTCGCCCAAGCACACTTAACTGCGGATAGGATCTAGGGCATTAGTGCTGGTATGATCGCATCCATCAAGCGAGCAGCAGAATATTGAAATAATTCTGTTGCGAACCTCCTGCTTCTGCCCGGTCCCCATGCGAAACTGGCGATTCGATCTATACCCATTGCTACACAATGGGGTGGGCCCCTTTTCGCAAAAATTCCACTCCCGAGTCGATCTTTTTGTTAAGAGAAATGATTTTTCACCTGAATCGATGCACTGAAAGTACTGAAAAATCTCCCGAGTGATTATATGTATATTTGTTTTTTGTTTTTTTTCAAATTAATGATTTTAAAAGTTTTTTTAAATGAGGGCGAGATTTTTTTTTTCCGGAGATGCTTTTCGGTAGATACTGCATCACACTTTTGTTAATTCTTTTTCGAAGGACTATTGAAAAAAAATGTGGGGTGCAACACGAGGACTTCACACGAGGGAACCCATCCTAGTACTACTCTCACCCAAGCACGCTTAACTGCGTTGTTCTGATGGGATCCGGTACAATAGTACTGGTATGATTGCATCCATTAATCTAGCTATAGAAAATTCATATAATCATGTTGCGAACCACTTGTTTCCGCTCGGTCCCCATACGAACCGGCGATCCGAACGAAACCCATCGCTACGCGATGAGGTGGGCCCTTTTTTGCCAAAATTCCACTCCCGAATCGACTTTTTTGTTAAGAGAAATGATTTTTCACCCAAGTCGATACACCAAAAGTACCGAATGTATCTCCCGAGGGATTATATGTACATTTTGTTTTTCAAGTTAATGATTTTTAAAGTGTTTTAAATGAGGGCGTGATTTTTGTTTTATTTTTTTCCAAAGCTGCTTTTCGGTAGATGCTACATCACACTTTTGTTAATTCTTTTTCAAAGGTCTATTGAAAAAAAAGAGGGGTGCAACATAAAAACTTCCCTGGAGGTCACCCATCTTAGTACTACTATCGCCTAAGCATGCTTAACTACAGAATTCTGATGGGATCTGGTGCGTTAGTGCTAGTATGCACGTATCCATCAAGCTCCTTGCAGAAAATTCTTATTATTCTATTTCGAACCACCCGTTTCCAACCCGTCCCCATGCGAACTGGTGATCTGATCAATACCCACGCAACGCGATGGATTGAGCCCCTTTTGCCAAAAGTCCACTCTCAAGTCAAGCTTTTTATTAAGGAAAATGATTTTTCATCCGAACTGATGTACCAAAAATACCGAAAGTTTCCCCCGAGTCATCATAAGTAGGTTTTTTTGTTTTTTTTCAACTTAATGATTGCGGAAGTGATTTTAAAAGATGGCATGATTTTTTTTTCCAGAGATGCTTTTCCGTAGATACGGGATCACACTTTTGTTAATTCTTTTCCACAAGACTCTTGAAAAAAAAGGGGGGGGTGCAACAGTAGGAGTTCCCTGGATGTCATCCATCCTAATACTACTCTCATCCATCTGATGGGATTCGATGCATTCCTGCTGGTATGATCGTATCCATCAAGCTCCATGCAGAAAATTCATATTATCCTATTGTGAGGTAACCGTTTCCGACCGGTCCCCATGCGAACCGGCGATCCGATCGATACCCACTCTATGCAATGGGGTGGACCGTTTTTGCCAACACTCCACTCCCGAGTGGACCTTTTTGTTAAGAGAAATGATTTTTTATCCGAACCGATGCACTAAAAGTACCGAAAGTATCTCCCGAGTGATTATATGTAAGATTTTTTGTTTGTTTTTTTTCTCAACTTAATGATTGTGGAGGTGTTTTTGGATGATGACACGATTTTTTTATTTTTATTTTTTCCGGAGATGCTTTTCGGAAGATACAACATCACACTTTTGTTAATTTTTTTCCGAACAGCTGTTGAAAAAAATGGGAGTGGGGGGGGGGGGGGGGGGCGGGAACACGAGGACTTTCTAGGAGTTCACCCATCCTAGTACTACTCTTGCCCAAGCTCGTATAACTACGAAGTTCTGAAGGGATTCGGTGCGTTGGTGTTAGTATGATCGCATCCAAAAAGCTACCTGCAGAAGATTCATATAATCCTGTAGTGAACCACCTGCCTTCGACCGGTCCCCATGTGAACCGGCTATCTAATCGATACCCATGGCCACGCGATGGGCTGGGCCCTTTTTTGCCAAAATTCCATTCTCGAGTCGACCTTTTTTTTAAGAGAAATGATTTTCATCCGAACCGATGCACTTAAAGTACCTAAAGTATCTCCCGAGTGATTATTTTGTTTTTTTTTTTTTTTCCAACTTAATGATTGCAGAAGTGGTTTTAAATGATGGCGGATTTTTTTAAAATTTTCCGGAGTTGCTTTTCAGTAGATACAGCATCACACTTTTGTTAATTCTTTTCCGAATGGCTATTGAAAAAAAAAGGGGGGGTGCAACATGAGGACTTCACAGGAGGTCACCCATCCTAGTACCACTCTCGCCCAAGCACGATTAATTGCGAAGTTTTGATGGGATCCGGTGCATTAGTGTTGGTATGATCGCATCCATAATGCTACCAACAGAAAATTCATATAATCCTGTTGCGAACCACTAACTTCTGACCGGTCTCCATGCGAACCAACGATCATATCGATACCCATCGCTACGCAATGGGGTGGGTCCCTTTTTGCCAAAATTTCACTCCCGAGTCGACCTTTTTGTTAAGAGTAATGATTTTTCACCCGGATGGATGGACCAAAAGTATCTCCCGAGTGATTATATATATTTCTTATTTTTTTTAACTTAATGATTGTGGAAGTTTTTTTAAACGATGAAGTAATTTTTTTTTTTTAATTTCTTCCAGATATGCTTCCTGGTAGATGTAGCATTACAATTTTGTTAATTCTTTTCCGAAGGACCCTTGAAATAAACAGGGGGGTGCAACACGAGAACCTTTCAGGAGGTTATCCATCCTAGTACTATTGTCGCCCAATCACGCTTAACTGCGGAGTTCTAATGGGATCTAGTGCATTAGTGCTGGTATGATCGCATCCATCAAGCTACCTGCAGAAAATTCTTATAATTCTGTTGTGAACCACCCACCACCAACCGGTCCCCATTCGAATCAGAGATTAATGGGGACCGGCGATTCGATCGATACCCATCGCTACTCAATGGGGTGGGCCCATTTTTGAAAAAATTCCACTCCCGAGTTGACATTTTTGTTAAGAGTAATGAGTTTTCACTCGAACCGATGTACCGAAAGTATCTCCTAAGTGATTATATATATTTTTTAATTTTTTGTAACTTAATGATTGTGGAAGTGTTTCTAAATGATGGCGTCGTTTTTTCTAAATTTATTCTGGAGATGCTTTTCGGTAGATGTAGTTTCCCACTTTTTAAGTTCTTTTCGTGGGGCAGTTGAAGAACAAATAAGGGGGTGGAACAGGAGGAGGTCACCCATCTTAGTCCTACTCTCGCCCAAGCATGTTTAACAGCGAAGTTCTGATGGGATCCGATGCATTAATGCTGGTATGATTGCATCCATCAAGCTAGCTGCAGAAAATTAATATAATCCTGTTGCGAGCCACCTGCTTCCGCACAGACCCCATCCGAACCGACGATCCGATCGATACCCATGCTACGCGATGGGGTGGGGCCATTTTTTTGTAAAATTCCACTCCCGAGTCGACCTTTTGTTAAGAGAAACGATTTTTCACCCGAACTGATGCACCGAAAGTATCGAAAGTATCTTGCGAGTGATTATAGGTATGCTTTTTTCTTTTTCAAATTAATGATTTTAAAAGTATTTTTAAAGTAGGGCGTGATTTTTGTTTTATTTTTTTTCGAAGATGCTTTTCGGTAGATGCTGCATCACATTTTTGTTAATTCATTTTTGAAGGTCTGTTGAAAAAAAAAAAGGGGTGCAACATGAGGACTTCCCAGGAGGTCACCCATCTTAGTACTACTATTGACCAAGCATGCTTAACTGCGGAGTTGTGATGGGATCCGGTGCATTAGTGCTGGTATGATCGCATCCATCAAGCTAGCTGCAGACAATTCATATAATCCTGTCGCGAATTACCTGCTTCCACCCAGTCCCCATGCGAATCGGTGATCCCATCGATACCCTTTACTACGCAATCGGGTGGGGCCGTTTTTGCCAAACTTCCACTCCTGAGTCAAACTTTTTGTTAAGAGAAACAATTTTTCACCCGAACCGATGCACCGAAAGTATCGAAAGTACTGAAAGTATCTCCCAAGTGATTATATATATGGTTTTTTTTGTTTTGTTTTCAAATTAATGATTTTAAAAGTGTTTTTAAATGAGGGTATGGTTTTTGTTTTATTTTTTAATGGAGATGCTTTTCGGTAGATGGTGCGTCACACTTTTGTTAATTTATTTCCGAAGGTCTGTTGAAAAAAAACGGGGGGTGCAACATGAGGAGTTCCCAGGAGGTCACCCATCCTAGTACTACTCTTGCCCAAGCACACTTAACTGTGGATGGGATCTGGTGCATTAGTGCTGGTATGATCGCATCCCTCAAGCTAGTTGCAGAATATTCAAATTATTCTATTGCGAACCACCTTCTTCCACTCGGTCCCCATACGAACCGGCGATCTGATCGATACCCATTGCTACTCGATGGGGTGGGCCCCTTTTTGCCAAAATTCCACTCCCGAGTCAATCTTTTTGTTAAGAAAAATGATTTTTCACTTGAATTGATGCACCGAAAGTACTGAAGGTATCTCCCGAGTGATTATATGTACATTATTTTTTTGTTTTTTTTGAAATTAATGATTTTAAAACTGTTTCTAAATGAGGGCGTGATTTTTGTTTTTTTTTTTTCCAGAGATGCTTTTCGGTAGATACTGCATCACACTTTTGTTAATTCTTTTCCGAAGGTTTGTTGAAAAAAATGTGGGGTGCAACACGAGGACTTCACACGAGGTCACCCATCCTAGTACTACTCTCACCCAAGCACGCTTAACTGCTTTGTTCTGATGGGATCCAGTACAATAGTGTTGGTATGATCGCATCCATTAATCTAGCTGCAGAAAATTGATATAATCACGAATCGGCGGTCCGAATGAAACCCATCGATACGAGAACGGGTGGGCCCTTCTTTGCCAAAATTATATTCCCAAATCGACCTTGATGTTAGGAGAAATGACGTGTCACCCGAGTCGATACACCGAAAGTACTGAAAGTATCTCCCAAGAGATTATATGTCCGTTTTTTTTTAAGTTAATGATTTTAAAAGAATTTTTATATGAGGCCGTGGTTTTTGTTTTATTTGTTTCCAGAGCTGATTTTCGGTAGATGCTACATCACACTTTTGTTAATTCTTTTTCGAAGGTCTGTTGAAAAAAAAAGGGGGTGCAACACAAAACTTTCCTAGAGGTCACCCATCATAGTACTACTCTTGCCCATGCACGCTTAACTGCAGAATTCTGAAGGGATTCAGTGCATTAGTGCTAGTATGCTCGTATCCATCAAGCTTCTTGCAGAAAATTCTTATTATTCTATTTCGAACCACCCGTTTCCAACTTAATGATTGTGGAAGTGTTTTTAAATGTTTTCGCCATTTTTTTTAAATTTATTCTGGAGATGCTTTTCAGTAGATGTAGTTTCACACTTTTTAATTATTTTTCCTAGGGCGGTTGAAGAACAAATAAGGGGGTGGAACACGAGAACTTCCTAGGAGGTCACCCATCTTAGTCCTACTTTAGCCCAAGCATGCTTAATAGCGAAGTTTTGATGGGATCCGAGGAATTAGTGCTGGTATGATCGCATCCATCAAGTTACCTGCAGAAAATTCATATAATACTATTTCGAAACACCAGCCTCCTACCAGTCTCCATGCGAACTGACGATCAGATCGATACTCATCGCTACGCGATTGGGTGGGCCCTTTTTTGCCAAAATTCCTCTCCTGAGCTGTCCTTTTTGTTAAGAGTAATGATTTTTCACCCGGTCCAATGTATTAAAAGTATCTCCCGAGTGATTATATATATATTTTTTATTTTTTTTAACCTAATGATTGTGGGAGTTTTTTTAAACGATGACGTGATTTTTTTTTTTAATTTCTTCCGGAGATGCTTTTCGATAGATGTAGGATTGCACTTTTGTTAATTTCTTTTCAAAGGACTCTTGAAAAAAAAGAGGGGGGGGTGCAACATGAGGACTTCCCAAGATGTCATCCATTCTAGTACTACTCTTGTCCAAGCACGCTTAACTGCGAAGTTCTGATGGGATTCGGTACCTTAATGCTGGTATGATCGTATCCATCAAGTTCTCTACAGAAAATTCATATTATCCTATTGCGAACCACTCGTTTCCAACTAGTCCCCAGTAAACCGGAAATCCGATTGATACTCACGCTACGTAATGGGGTGGGCCCTTTTTTGCCAAAATTCCACTCCCGAGTTGACCTTTTTGTTAAGAGAAATGATTTTTCATCCGAACTGATGCACCAAAAGTACCAAAAGTATCTCCCGAGTAATTATATATATGATTTTTTTTATTGAACTTAATGATTGTGGAAGTGACTTTAAATGATAGCATGATTTTTTTGTTTAATTTCTTCGGGAGATGCTTTTCGGTAGATATAGTATCACACTTTTGTTAATTCTTTTCCGTGCGGCTGTTCAAAAAAAAAGGGGGGTGAAACATAAGGACTTCCCAGGAGGTCACCCACCCTAGTACTACTCTCGCCCAAGCATGCATAACTGCGGAGTTCTGATGGGATCCGGTGCATTGGTGCTGGTATGATCGCATCCAAAAAGCTACCTGCAAATGATTCATTTAATCCTGTTGCGAACTACCTGCCTCCGACTGGTCCATATGCGAACCAGCGATTTGATCGATACCCATGGCTACGCAATGGGGTGGGCTCGTTTTTGCCAAAGTTCCACTCCCGAGTCGACCTTTTTGTTAAGAGAAATGATTTTTCATCCGAACCAATACACCGAAAATACTAAAAGTTTTTTCAAACGATGACGTAATTTTTTTTTTAATTTCTTCCAGAGATGCTTTTTGATAGATGTAGCATTGCAATTTTGTTAATTCTTTTCCGAAGGACTCTTGAAAAAAAGGGGCGGGTGCAACTCGAGGACTTCCCAGGAGGTCATCCATCCTAACTTCCCCAGAGGTCATCCATCCTACTGCTACTCTCGTCCAATCATGCTTAATTGCGTAGTTCTAACGGGATCTAGTGCATTAGTGTTGGTATGATCGCATCCTTCAAACTACTTGTAGAAAATTCATATAATTATTCTTTTGCGAACCACCCGTCTCCAACCGGTCCTCATTCGAACCAGCGATCCGATCGATACCCATCGCTAAACGATGGGGTGGGCCCATTTTTGTCAAAATTCTACTCCCGAGTCGAACTTTTTGTTAAGAGTAATGATTTTTCACCTGAATTGATGCACCGAAAATATCTCCAAAGTGATTATATAAATATTTTTTAATTTTTTTTAACTTAATGATTGTGGAAGTCTTTTTAAATGATTTCGTCATTTTTTTAATTTATTCCTAAGATGTTTTTTGATAGATGTAGCATCACACTTTTTAATTATTTTTCGTGGGGCGGTTTAAAAACAAATTTTGGGGGGGGGGGGTGTAACGTGAGAACTTCCCAGGAGGTCACCCATCTTAGTCCTACTCACGCACAAGCATGCTTAATTGTGAAGTTCAGATGGGATTTGATGCATTAGTGCTGATATGATTGCATCTATCAAACTAGCTGTAGAAAATTCATATAATCCTATTGCGAACCACCCGCCTCCAACCAGTCTCCATGCGAACCAGCAATCAGATCGATACCCATCACTACGAGATGGGGTGGGCCCCTTTTTGCCAAAATTCCACTCCTGACTTTACCTTTTTGTTAAGAGTAATGATTTTTCATCTGGACCGATGCACCAAAAGTATCTCCTGAGTGATTATATATATATATTTTATTTTTTTTAACTTAATGATTGTGGAAGTGTTTTTAAACGAAGACGTGATTGTTTTTTAATTTCTTCCGGAGATATTTTTCGGTAGATGTAGCATTACACTTTTGTTAATTCTTTTCTGAAAGACTCTTGAAAAAAAAGGGGGTGCAATAGTAGGACTTCCCAGGATTGCATCCATCCTAGTACTACTCTCATCCAAGCATGCTTAACTGCGGAGTTCTGATGGGATTCGGTGCATTAGAGCTGGTATGATCGTATCCATCAAGCTCTCTACAGAAAATTCATATTATCCTATTGTGAACCACTCATTTCTAACCGGTCCCCATGCGAACCTGCGATCCGATCGATACCCACGCTACGCGATGGGTGGGCCCCTTTTTGCCAAAATTCAACTCCCGAATCGACCTTTTTGTGGAGAGAAATAATTTTTCATCCGAACCGATGTGCTGAAAGTACCAAAAGTATCTCCAGAGTGATTATCTGTATGTTTTTGTTTTTTTTTCAACTTAAAGATTGTGGAAGTGTTTTTAAATGATGACTTGATTTTTTTTTTGAATTTTTTTCGGAGATGCTTTTCGGTAGATACAAGATCACACTTTGGTTAATTCTTTTCTGAACGGCTGTTGAAAAAAAAGGGGGGGGGCAACATGAGGACTTCCCAGGAGGTCACCCATCTTAGTACTACTCTCGCCCAAGTACGCATAACTGCGGAGTTCTGTTGGGATTCAGTGCATTAATGCTGGTATGATTGCATCCAAAAAGCTAATTGCAGAAGATTCATATAATGCCGTTGTGAACCACCTGGCTCTGACCGGTCCCCATGCGAACCGGCGATCTGTTCGATACGCATGGCTATGCGATACGGTGGGCCCTTTTTTGCAAAAATTGCACTCCCGAGTCGACTTTTTTTTTTAAGAGAAATGATTTTTCATCCAAACCGATGCACTGAAAGTATCGAAAGTATCTCTCAAGTGATTATATGTATGGTTTTTTTTGTTTTTTTTTCAACTTAATGATCGTGGAAGTGTTTTTAAATGACGACGTGATTTTTTTAAATTTTTTCAGGAGATGCTTTTTGGTAAATACAACATCACACTTTTATTAATTCTTTTCCAAACGGCTATTGAAAAAAAGGGGGGGTGCAACACGAGGACTTCCCAGGAGGTCACCCATCCTAGTATTACTCTCGCCCAAGTACGCATAACTGCAGAGTTCTGATGGGATCCGGTGCATTGGTGCTGATATGATCGCATCCAAAAAGCTACCTACAAATGATTCATTTAATCCTATTGCGAATCACCTGCTTCCGACTGGTCCCCATGCGAACCAGCGATTTGATTGATACCTATGGCTACATGATGGGGTGGGCCCCTTTTTGCAAAATTCCACTCCCGAGTCGATCTTTTTTTGAAGAGAAATGATTTTTCATCCGAACTGATGCACCGAAAGTACCGAAAGTATCTCCCGAGTGATTATATTGTTTTTTGTTTTTTTTTCAACTTAATGATTGCGGAAGTGTTTTTAAATGATGGCGGGATTTTTTTTTTAATTTTTTCCGGAGTTGCTTTTCAGTAGATACAGCATCGCACTTTTGTTAATTCTTTTCCGAACGGCTGTTGAAAAACAATGGGGGGTGCAACACGAGGACTTCCCAAGAGGTCACCCATCCTACTACTACTCTTGGCCAAGCACAATTAACTACGAAGATTTGATGAGATCCGGTGCATTAGTGCTGGTATGATCGCATCCATAAAACTACCTACAGAAAATTCATATAATCCTATTGCGAACCACCCACCTCCGACCGGTCTCCATGCGAACTGACAATCAGATCGATATCCATTGCTACACGATGGGGTGGGTCCCTTTTTGCCAAAATTCCACTCTCAAGTCGACCTTTTTGTTAAGAGTAATGATTTTTTATCCGGACCGATGTACCCAAAGTATCTCCCGAGTGATTATATATATATTTTTATTTTTTTAACTTAATGATTGTGGAAGTGTTTTTAAACGATGACGTGATTTTTTTTTTAATTTCTTTCGGATATGCTTTCTGGTCGATGTAGCATTACAATTTTGTTAATCTTTTTCGAATGACTCTTGAAATAAAAAGAGGGGGAGGGGGTGCAACAAGAGGACTTCCTAGGATGTCATTCTTCTTAGTACTTCTCTTGCCCATGCACGCTTAACTGCGGAGTTCTGATGGGATTTGGTGCATTAGTACTAGTATAATTGTATCCATCAAGCTTCCTATAGAAAATTCATATTATCCTATTGTGAACCGCTCGTTTTTAACCGGTCCCCATTCGAATTGGCAATCTGATCGATACACATTGCTACACAATGGGGTGAGCCCATTTTTACTAAAATTCTACTCCGGAGTCGACCTTTTTGTTAAGAGTAATGATTTTTCACCCGAATCGATATACTGCAAGTATCTCCCAAGTGATTATATATATATATCATTTTTGTTTTTTTTTTTAACTTATTTATTGTGGATATCTTTTTAAATGATGGTATCATTCTTTTTTAAATTTATTCTTAAGATGTTTTTCGGTAGATGTAGCATCACATTTTTTAATAATTTTTCGAAGGGTGGTTGAAAAAAAAGGGGGGTGCAACACGAGGACTTCCTAGGAGATCACCCATCCTAGTACTACTCTCGCCCAAACGTGACTAACTGCGGAGTTATGATGGGATCCGGTGCATTAGTGCTAGAATGATCACACATCCATAAAAGGTACATGCAGAAAATTCATATAATCTTATTGCGACCCATCCGCCTCCAACCAGTCTCCATTGGAACCGGCGATCAGATCGATACCCAACGCTACGCGATGGGGTGGGTCCCTTTTTGCCAAAATTCCACTCCCGAGTTGACCTTTTTGTTAAGAGTAATGATTTTTCACCCGGACCGATGTAGCAAAAGTATTTCCCTAGTGATTATATATATTTGATCATTTTTAACTTAATGATTATCGAAGTGTTTTTAAATGATAGCCTCATTTTTTTTTAAATTTATTTCGGAGATGCTTTTCGGTAGATGTAGCATCACAATTTTTAATTATTTTTCAAAGGGCGGTTGAAAAAAAAGTAGGGGGGTGCAACACGAGGACTTCCTAGGAGGTCACCCATCTTAGTCCTACTCTCGGCCAAGCATGCTTTACTGCGGAGTTCTGATAGGATCCGGTGCATTAGTGCTGGTATGATCGCATCCATTAAGCTACCTGTAAAAAATTCATATAATCCTATTGCGAACCACCCGCCTCCAACCGGTCTCCATGCAAACCGGCGATCAGATCAATACCCATTGCTACGCAATGGGTTAGGCCTCTTTTTGCCAAAATTCCACTCTTGAGTCGATCTTTTTGTTAATAGTAATGATTTTTCACTCGGACCGATTTATTGAAACTATCTCTTGAGTGATTATATATACGTTTTTTTTTTAACTTCATGATTGTGGAAGTGTTTTTAAATGACAGCCTGATTTTGGTTTTTAATTTTTTTCGGAGATGGTTTTAGGTAGATGTAGCATCACACTATTGTTAATTTTTTTCCTAAGGGCTGTTGAAAAAAAAAAGGGGTGCAACACGAGGACTTCCAAGGAGGTCAGCCATCCTAGTACTACACTCGCCCAATCACGCTTAACTGCGGAGTTCTAATGAGATCTGGTGCATTAGTGCTGGTATGATCGCATCCATCGAGCTACTTGCGGAAAATTCATATAATCCTATTGCGAATGACCTGCCTCCAACCAGTCCCCATTCGAGCTGGCGATCCAAACGATACCCATCGCTGCGTGATGGGGTGGGCCCATTTTTGCCAAAATTCCACTCCCGAGTCGACTTTTTTGTTAAGCATAATGATTTTTCACCCGAGCCGATATATCGAAAGTATCTCCCAAGTGATTATATATATATTTTTATATTTTTTAACTTAATTATTGTGGAAGTGTTTTTAAATGATGGCGTTTTTTTTTTAAATTTATTCCGGAGATGTTTTTCGGTAGATAGTGTCATACTTTTTAATTATTTTTCGAAGGGCAGTTGAAAAAAAAAATAGGGAGTGCAACAAGGGGACTTCCCAGGAGATCACCCATCCTAGTACTACTTTCGCCCAAGCATGATTAACTACGGAGTTATGATGTGATATGGTGCATTAGTGCTGGTATGATCGCATCCATCAAGCTACCTGCAGAAAATTCATATAATCCTATTGTGAACCACCCGCCTCCAACCGGTCCCCATGCGAACTAGTGATCCGATCGATACTCATTGCTAAGCGATGCGGTGGGCCCGTTTTTGCCAAAATTCAACTCCCGAGTCAACCTTTTTGTTAGGAATAATGATTTTTCACCCGAATTGATGTACCAAAACTATGTCCCAAGTGATTGTATATATTTTTTATTATATTTTTTAACTTAATGATTGTGGAATTGTTTTTAAATGATGGCGTGATTTTTTTTATATTTATTCCGGAGATGCTTTTTGGTAGATGTAGGATCACACTTTTGTTAATTCTTTTTTGAAGGGCTCTTGAAAAAAAAGGGGGTGTAACACGAGAACTTCCCAGGAGGTCACCCATCCTAGTACTACTCTCGTCCAACCACGCTTAACTTCGGAGTTCTGATTGGAATCCGGTGCATTAGTGCTGGCATGATCACATCCATCCAGCTACCTTCAGAAAATTCATATAATCCTATTGCGAACCACCCACCTCCGACTGGTCCCCACGCGAACTAGTGATCCAATCGATACCCATTGCTACGAGATCTGGTGGGCCTGTTTTTCCCAAAATTCCACTCCCAAGTCGACCTTTTTGTGAAGAGTATTGAATTTTCACCGGAACCGATGTATCAAAAGAATCTCTTGAGTGATTATATATATATTTTTATTTTTTTTACTTAATAATTATAGAAGTGTTTTTAAATGATGGCGTGATTTTTTTAATGTATTTCGAAGGTGTTTTTTGGTAGATGTAGCATAACTCTTTTGTTATTTCTTTTCCGAAAGGCTGTTGAAATAGAAAGAGGGGTTACAATACAAGGACTTCCTAGAAGGTTACCCATTGTAGTACTACTTTTATCGAAGCATGGTTAACTATAGAGTTCTGATGGGATCCGGTACATTAGTGCTACCTGCAGAAAATTCATATAATCAATCCATCAAGCTATTTATATAATCAATCCATCAAGCTAACTGTAGAAAATTAATATAATAAATCCATCGACCAACTCTTGCCCAAGGACGCATCCATCAACCAATCCTATTGTGAACCTCCCACCTTCGACCAATCCCCACGTGAACCAACAATCCAATCGATATCTAACGAACATTTTTTTCTCATCACAATATGTCCTAAAATCATTGCAAATAGACACCATCCAACCCAAAGCTCATTTCGGTGTAAAAGCAATGCGTCAAATCTAATATCGTCGTAAAAAAAAATGTGAATATCTCACCTGAATTCAACCAATTTATTGTTCATAATGTTGAGTTTGTCAATGCCAAATCATACCAATTCCTAACCTTTGCTCGTCGTTTTACAGCCTACATTTATTCTGATTGCACCTTTAAGTTGCTTAAGAGACTACTAGGGTCTTCTAAAATAATTTCATCATTACAAAATAATTTCATACGTGCAGATCAAGGGTTTAAATGGTTTCTCTAGAAAATTGCAAAAAGAGAAGGCATTTATTTTGTTGTACAATAAATGTTGTTCATTTTTTCACACTTAATGAACCTACGAGTTTTTTGTAGGGTGGTTATTAGAAATATAAAATATAATATAAAAGAAGATGGAGAAGAGAGAAAGAATGTAAGAGACTTTTGAGAGCTACATTTTTGCCTTTTAAATTGATGCTAAATACAAGGCATATATCTCTATTTATAGAGAAATTACATTGAGATAAAAAAAAAAAAGTAAATATGTTAAATATTATGATAATCAAATTAAAATAAAATCAAATTAAAGGGATTTGAGAAATATGAAAATCAAATCAAAATAATATCAAATCAAGATAATATTGATTTAATATTATCTCCAACACTCTCCCTGAAACTCAAGGTAGATAACTTCGAAAGTTTGAGTTTGAAATTTGAAAGTAGTAGCGTTCATAATCATTAGGTGATTGTTGATCGCCAATGAGATGATGGTGTTGGTGATGAAGTGATATAACTGGGACATCAAATCTAGAGTTGTGGCCAACAATGAGCTATATATGCCCTAGTCAACTATTGAACCAAAATCAAATGGCTAAAATGGGATCTGGGGCTTCAAACAAAATATTTTGGAATTGTTACTTTGCTAAAAACAAGTCTCCAAATCAGTTCAGAGATCATATGAAATATTGCATTATAGCAAACTACTTGAGAAAGAGGGTTCAATGGAAGTAAGAAGCCAATAGAGATGTTTATTGCCATGAAGAAAGGTTCAACTGAAGAGGATTTGGGGTGATTAGCAGAGTGAAGACAAATATATAAAAAAAATCAAATCAAAATAATATTGATTTAATATATGAAAATAAATCGGTGATGGCTTTGAGAGTGCCATCAACAAAACAGAATTTATTCTTCGTATGTGAAAATTATCTCCAATGAATTGGCTAGAATCAAGAATAAGGCTGGGAGAATCAAAGGGCAATAGGAGATATGGGGAGGAAAGTTTGAAAGAAGAAGTCATGAGAGACGACAAAGATATGTTAGGAACGAGTTTTGACTTATACCATATTAAAAGATAAAATATAATATAAAAGATGGAGAAGAGAGAGAAAGTGAGAGACTTTTGAAAATTACATTTTTGCTTTCTCAATTGATGCTAAATACGAGGCATTTATATTTATTTATAAAGAAGGAAAATGATAAAATTATTTTTTACATTGTTATAAAACTTAAAGAAAGGAAACTACTATTGCAAAAGAGAAATAAGAAATTCTCTCTAGAACTCTTAAGAACTGAAACTTTCTTTCACTCTCTATATTTTCTTATGAATTTCATTGCAACTGAAGCCCCTATTTATAGGCTTTGAAATTACTATGCAAGTTACTATGCAAGTCACTATGCAAGTCACTATGCAAGTCACTATGCAGAATTTAAAATAATAGTGGTGGGGTCATTCACATAATTTAGTGGTGGGACAGGGGGCGGCTGCATTTCGTTCGTTCATTACACTCCCCCTTGAATGACCGCCAATAAGGAATCTGCCTCGTTAAAACCTTGCCAAGTAAAAACCCAGTGGGAAGAAAAACCAATGGCGAAGGAAAAAGAGTACAGTCTTCTTATGTATCCACAAGTGCTTTAAGATTGCCTCATTAAAACCTTGCAGAGGAAAACCCAATGGGACAAAACCTCAGCGAAAGAAAAAGAGTACAATCAGCATATTTACTCCCCCTGAAAAGTGCATGACAAAAGATCTTTGAGTCTTCGCATTCCAATGTTATGCACAATCTTCTTGAATGTGGAAGTTGGTAACGCCTTTGTGAATAAATCTGCCAGATTATCACTAGATCGTATCTGCTTGACATCAATTTCACCTTTCTCTTGAAGTTCATGAGTATAAAAGAATTTAGGTGAAATATGTTTGGTTCTGTCACCTTTGATATATCCTCCTCTGATTTGAGTGATACAAGCAGTATTATCTTCATATAAGATTGTTGGGCTATTATCGATCATGGGAAGCCCACACTTTTCCTGGATATGTTGAATAACTGATCTCAACCAAATACACTCTCGACTTGCTTCATGAATAGCAATGATCTCTGAGTGATTTGAAGAAGTAGCAGATAGTGTCTGCTTAACAGATCTCCATGATATGGCAGTATCTCCATAAGTAAATAAATATCCAGTTTGAGATCTACCTCTGTATGGGTCTGAAAGATAACCTGCATCTGCATACCCAATCAATTCTGGACTTGAACCACGTTGATAAAATAATCCCATATCAACCGTACCATGAAGGTAATGAAGGACATGTTTAATGCCATTCCAATGCCTTCGAGTTGGTGTAAAACTATATCTTGCAAGCAGATTAACTGAGAATGTAATATCTGGTCGAGTGCAATTTGCAAGATACATCAAAGCTCCAATTGCACTTAGATATGGTACTTCAGAACCAAGAATTTCTTCATCGTCATCACAAGGATGGAATGGATCTTTCTTCACATCAAGTGTTCGAACAATCATTGGAGTACTCAGGGGATGAGATTTGTCCATATAAAAATGCTTTAGGACTTTCTCAGTATACATGGACTGATGAATAAAAATTCCATTTGACAAGTGCTCAAGCTGCAGGCCGAGACAAAGTTTTGTTTTGCCAAGATCTTTTATTTCAAATTCATTCTTTAAATATATAGCGGTTTTTGAGATCTCTTCAGGAGTTCCCACAATATTTAAATCATCAACATAAATCGCAATAATGACAAATCCGGATTCTGATTTCTTAATAAAAACACATGGGCATATAAGATTATTCTCAAATCCTTCTTTCAATAGATATTCGCTTAAGCGATTATACCACATGCGTCCGGATTGATTCAACCCATATAAAGATCTTTGTAGTCTGATTGAGTACATATTTCTAGATGTACTTGTAGATGCTTCAGGTATCTTATATCTTTCAGGGATTTTCATATATATGTCATGGTCTAAGGATCCATATAAATATGCAGTGACCACATCCATCAACCGCATTTCTAATCCTTTTGTAACAATCAGACTAATCAAAAATCTAAATGTGATTGCATCCATAACGGGAGAGTATGTTTCTTCATAATCAATCCCGGGTTTCTGCAGGAAACCTTGTGGGACAAGCCGTGCTTTGTATCGCACAATTTCATTTTTCTCATTACGTTTTCGAACAAATACCTACTTATATCCAACAGGCATCACACCCTTTGGTGTTTGGACAACAGGTCCAAATACTTCTCATTTTGCTAGCGAATTTAATTCAGCTTCAATAGTTGTTTTCCATTTTGGCCAATCATTTCTACATCAACATTCTTCGACGCTTTTTGGTTCACTTTCTTCATTACTTCTGGTGATATCAAGGGTCATTTTATATGAAAATATGTTGTCGACAACAATTTTATTTCTATCCAGAATTTGTCCAGTTTTCATGAAATGTATTGAGATCTTATTATTTTCAGGTACCTATTCCTCTTCAGGGGAAAACATTTCATGACACACCTCTTCAGGTGGTCCCTTTTTAGGAGATTTATACTCTTCAGGAGTTTCCTCTTCAGGAGGTTCTGGAATAGAAGATTTGAGCTCTTTAGGAGCACCAATTATATTTGTAGCCTGTATTGTGGATATGTGTTCTTCAGGAACACCAAATTCATTTTGTATTCTTTTCCTTCTGGGAATTTTATCTTTTGCACCAATAGGTCTTCCACGTTTCAGGCGTATTTTAGATTCACCTATTGCTGCTTTGACAATTTGTCCTTCAGGGACTTCAATCCTTGCTGGAGTATTAACAGCAGGAATATAAGATTTTACTACACCTTTAGTGTCAGTAAATACATCCAGTAACTGATTTGCAACATTTTGCAAATGAATAATCCTTTGAACTTCCCGTTTACATTCATTTGTAGGAGGATCAAAATGAGACAGGGTCTTATTATCCCAAGTAATATCTTGTCGTGCTTCAGGCACCGACTTTTCTTTACCCATTAACGAAAAATTTGATTCGTCAAAATGACAATCTTCAAAACGTGCTTTAAACATATCCCCTGTAAGGGGTTCAAGGTATCTAATAATGGATGGAGAATCAAAACCAACATATATCCCAAGTCTACGTTGAGGGCCCATTTTTGTACGTTGTGGAGGTGCAATTGGAACATATACAGCACATCCAAAAGTACGAAGATGAGAAATATTTGGTTGTTGACCAAATGCAAGCTGTAATGGAGAATATTTATGATATGCAGATGGTCTAATGCGAATTAGAGATGCTGCATGAAGTATAGCATGTCCCCAAACAAAAATAGGTAGTCTTGATTTCATAAGTAAAGGTCTAGCGATTAGTTGAAGCCTTTTTATCAAAGACTCAGCTAAACCGTTTTGTGTGTGTGTATGGGCAACAGGATGTTCAACATCTATTCCTATTGACATGCAATAATCATCAAAAACTTGAGATGAAAATTCACCTGCATTATCCAATCGAATGGTCTTAATCGGATACTCAGGAAATTGTGCTCGTAGTTTAATTATCTGAGCAAGAAGTCTAGCAAATGCAACATTTCTAGTGGAAAGAAGACAAACATGTGACCATCGACTAGATGCATCAATTAGAACCATAAAATATCTAAATGGTCTACTTGATGGATGAATAGGCCCACATATATCTCCGTGAATCCTTTGTAAAAAGGATGGAGATTCAACAATGACTTTTGAGGGAGATGGTCTAATAATTAACTTACCTTGAGAACATGCAGAGCACGGAGATTCATTGGGTAGAAATATCTTTTGATTCTTTAAGGGATGCCCATGCGAATTTTCAATAATTCGTCTCATCATTATAGAACCCGGATGTCCAAGGCGATCATGCCAAGTAATAAATAATTTAGGGTCAATGCACTTCTGGTGCATTACCACATATGATTCAATTGTTCTCATTTTTGTATAATACAATCCAGAACATAGAGCAGACAGTTTTTCTAATACGAGCTTCTGGTCCGATATTGTTTTAGTAATAAGAAGATGCTCTTTACTGCCTTCATTGGTCGTTTCAATATGGTAATCATTACGACGTATATCTTTGAAACTCAATAAATTTCTTCTGGATTGTGAAGAGAATAGAGCATCATCAATACAAAATTTGGTGCCATTAGGCAACACAATATAAGCTCTTCCGGAGCCCTCAATTAAATCCGATGAACCTGATATGGTATGGACATAGGCTTCACTTAGTGTTAGATTTTGAAAATATTTCTTTTCTTTGAGAATTGTGTGAGTTGTAGCACTGTCAGCCAGACATATATCTTTATCATTCAACTCAGAGATAAAAAGCTTATCAATGTGATCTATGATTCTACAAAATATACAAAACTTTTATTACTGATAGAAAGAAAATACATTATTGAGTGGAACACTTCCATCTCCAATTAAGTGTTCAATACTACCTTTAGGATGATTAAAGAAATCAGATACATCAAAATGAGTAACGTCTACATCTACTGAATCTAATAAATCATCTGATGGTTCTACTAAATTTGTTTTATGCACTTTATTCTTTCCTTTAGTAGAAGCTTGATATAAATCAGCTAAGTGCCCGGCCGTACGACAGGTACGTGACCAATGTCCAGTCATTCCACATCTATGGCACACCTCTTCACTTTTCTTTGAAGAATTATTTTGAGGATTTTTACCCCTTTCTGAATTGTACCACTTCTGGTGATATGGTATATTATAATCCCTTTTAATGTTGTCATTCTTGGGACCAACATTTCTATAATTTCTCCTACCACGTCCACGCCTCCGATTTCTTCTAAAGGATGCACCATTCACTTCTGGGAATGATGCAAACCTATTACCATTCACTTCAGGGAATGATATTGAGCCAGTAGGGCGTGACTAGTGGCTTTCTAATAAGAGCTCATTATTCTGCTCAGCTACTAGAAGACATGATATAAGTTCAGAATATTTCTTGAACTTTCTCTCTCGATACTGCTGCTGCAGGAGCACATTCGAGGCATGAAATGTAGTAAAAGTCTTCTCTAGCATATCTTCATCGGTGATTTTCTCACCGCATAATTTTAATACCGAGCTTATTTTAAAAAGTGCGGAATTATACTCACTAACACTTTTAAAATCTTGCAACCTCAGGTGCATCCATTGAGAACGAGCTCTGGGGAGGATGACAGTCTTCTGGTGTTCATACCTCTCCCTTAAATTGTTCCACAAAATATAGGGATCATTTACTGTGAGATATTCAGTTTTCAATTCTTCATGAAGATGGTGGCGAAGGAAAATCATTGTTTTAGCACGTTCCTGCAGGGATGCTTGATTTCCTTCTTTAATAGTTTCTCCCAGGTTCATTGCATCAAGATGTATTTCAGCATCAAGTATCACGGATATATTATTTTTCCCAGATATATCAAGAGCAATGAGTACGCCCAAAGAATAACGCGGTCATTTGCAGTATAGCTTTGGGGTGTCGATTCCACAGGGAGATGGATTGAGAAATTGAAGAACAGTAACGAAATTAACAAAAAGATTAAATGAGTATGATAAGTAAATTTTAGAGTGTGATGTAAATTAAAACTAAATGAGTAATTTGAAAAGTATAAAAATGAGATGAAAAGTAGAGCGTGGGGAATTCCTTGTGTATTTGTGGTATTCAAATTTATTCTTAATTCATTGATAACTCAATTAAGAATTCTATGTCTAAATTCTTAATCGGAAGATATAACATTAATAATTAAAATTTAAATCAAATATAACTCTTTGAAAAATTATTCTTCGCCCTTAACTCTCATAAATTGTTATCGACATTGAGAAAATCCAACGACGACAATATACCTAAGAGGCGATATTGCAGCAGAGAATTAAATCAATATAGACAATCAATTGCTCCAAACATAATTATAGAACTAATTCACTCAATAGAAAAAGCATGACTGAATCTATAAACGAAATAGATTCTATAATTATTTGAAGACGACAAAATATCACAAATAAATTGAGAATAATAGAACAAAAGAGTTTTAATATTTAAAGACCAAATACATGAATCAAAAATAAATTACAAATACCATCACACACACAAGTTCATCCCTAGCCCTCCTTGAGAATTTAGTTACACATATTGAAAATATGCAACAAAAATTCTCCAAGGGATAATATGGAAGAGCCAACCATTATTTTCTTCTCTCTTCTTTGGTTTTTCTTTTCTTTTCTCAAGCTCTCAAAATAATGGCTCTTCCAAAGCATCCTCCCACACTAAGCATTCTTAGAACACACACCCCTCCCTTCTATTTATAAGCATCCTTCATACAAGTTGTCATGACAAAATCATCACAATTTCAACTTGTTTTGCCATGTGCCATTCTTGATTCCAAGTGATTTGTGAGTTGTTATTTTGATCATTTGTTTTCCCACTATGCATGAGCTGGATTTTGCTTGTAGGTTGAGTGTTTCAATTTTGCTTCTCTATCCATTAGTTGTCTTGTATGACTTAATATCTTGAGGTCAAATAATTTGTCTTGAAGAAACTTGGGTGCACTTCATCTTGCATATGAATTGATCATTGAATTTCCAAGTTGGTGTAGGAGTGCTTGCTGGAAAAATATTATGATAACATTTGGATTTGATGCAAGTGGCTGAAAAATATCCAGGAACGTCAAGTGCAGGTGCGTCCACTTGATCGTCGATTTTGTCTTAGATTGAGTGGATATCTCTTCAAACGTAAAACATAAAAGTTATAGATATTTCTCTTGCGGTTCTATATCATCTTGAATCAGCTCAATCGGTGATTGGATGAGAGAGTTATGCCCATATTACGAAACGATGTTAGAACTGTCTAAAATTTCGCAATTATCTTCATTTGCTCCTAATGTCTCCATTTGTGTCCTAAATCAAAATATAAGAATAATGAGTATATTTAGGCATCAAATAAGAATAAAGTATTAAACATTAAGAGAGGAAAATATGGCATTTTATATTCTCATCAATATATTAAATCATGCTTATATCTATTTCAAGATAAATGACCATTAATTTTAATAATATGAGTTATATCCATTATTTTCTCATTTCTTTTAGTATTTAAATAGAGTATTTAGAGTGCATTTTTGTACACTCATCAAGCAACAAATTCTAATTTTGTAAGATTTGCCATTTTCTACACATATAAATAATAAATATGTGTATCTCAGAAAATATATTTATAAATTCACACAGATAATCATCAATAAAATATATCAAAGATTTCAAATAATATATTGAAAAACTTACAGAGGAATAAGACCACTAGCTTCAGAATTTGTAAACGTGCTGATAATGTGTTATAAAACTTAAAAAAAGGAAACTACTATTACAAAAGAGAAATAAGAAATTCTCTCTAGAACTCTTAAGAACTGAAACTTTCTTTCTCTCTATATTTTCTTATGAATTTCATTGCAACTAAAGCTCCTATTTATAAGTTTTGAAATTACTATGCAAGTTACTATACAAGTCACTACGCAAGTCACTCTACAGAATTTAAAATAATAATAGTGGGATCATTCACATAATTTAATGGTGGGACAGAGAGCGACTGCATTTCGTTCATTACATAAATATATTTTTTACGTTCAGCTTTTTATTAGTGGAGTTTTATAGTATCTATATAAACAAGGACACCACCGACTACGTATGAGAAAGGTGAGATGAATGGTCGGATTCTTCCGGTAGCCTTAAAACATAGGGATTTACCTTTACAGCAAAGGAACCAAAGTCCATGAAAATGAGACACTGATGCATGGAAAACGTCCAATTAGCTTCTATGTTTTGTCGGCCAAGCTGGACCCCACTGCCATTTCTCACTATCCGACCGACACAACAGTGTTGCGACTCTTCAGTGTCTTCACCACGTATTTCGATATTTGCCACTTTTCGTTCTACAAAATCAATTCTTTTCTCTGCATAAATCCAGACTCGTTAATTATGTTTAAATTTTTGTACCCCAAAGTCATTAAAATCAAAAAATCAACGTTTAGTCATTTTTTAGTACTCTTTAGGTACTTCATTAATGTCATTAGTTATGTCGTTTTTTAAAAATAGAAAATAATTATTTTTACCAATCACATCTATAAAATATGCAAAGAATGCATAAAATCTATTAAAATCGTTGCATATCCTTTTGTTCTTTTATGCTGTGAGGAGCATTAATGTTTCTCATTTTTCAAATAGGCCAGACTCTGCATCATTTGGATTAAGAGATGATATTAGTTAAGATAAAAGTTAAAAGTAAAAAATTGCCAAAGAGTCTTCATTTAAAAAAAAAAAAAAACTTGATTCCATCTAGGATAGAGAGTTGCAATGACTAATAAAAACATTATATTTCTTGTCATCTGTAATAGTATTTGATTTTTATTATTAAAATAAAAATACTAGATATAGTGATAAAATGTGCAAGTGTCGTATATGTCTATTGCAAAAAGTGAAAAAAATATATAGAACTTACATAAAATGTTATCTTGCCAAAGTGAAAAAATATATAGAACTTGCATAAAATGTTATCTTGCCAATATAGTAGACTCAATTCTTTTTTAAATAGAATTACACGACTCTTGTAGACTCTATGAGTACTATATCTAGCATTATATTTATTAAAATAAAATAAAACTTGGGCCCGGTTGGATAGCCCGTGCCCCACTCCATTGATGAAGTTCACAGGTTCAAGCACACGACCGGTAGCTACATTTTGACTCATGAGATTGTCTCGATCTGAATCTGACCAACATTTCCCCCCTTCATTGCCTGGAAATCACACACACTGGAAGGCATGGTAAAAAAACACAAAAATTAAATTGGATCCAACGATGTTGCTTGCTTGCTATAAAGGCACAGACAAAAATGCATGTAGCTTTCAATTAGGATAGATAACTCACTGCACGAGTCCAACTTCCTGAGAATTCACAAAGCCACACATAAGGAAAGCACATTTAAGAGATACCATCTACCCTTCCTGCAATCCATCTTTCTTTTCTTCACTTTCCAGCCATGCAACCCAATCTATCAGGATTTTCATCATGGTGGGGAAGAAAGTAGTCGTACGTACTGTGTAAAAAAAAATTACAAAAACTTCATACATAACAATTGCTAGTCTATTACTGTCCCTTCGACCTTTTTAAACCACTTTTAGGCTTAAGATTTGTCAGCAATTTGTTTGGTTTTGAGTCCTTCGCCTCCTAATCACTCAAATGGAGAAGAGAGGAGGGAAAAAAAAAAAAAAACTCTATTGGGGGACCCACCAATCTTCTTATTTATGTCAAACAGTACAGCCATACTCTTCTTTCATATATGCCCGTCTTCAGCACTCTGACTCACTCTATCAGCCTGCATTTATACACAAGCAATCATTAATCTTTCTCCATAGAGCTAGCTCTCTTCATCATCCATCTTCTTCCAGTTTTATGGATTTCTTTCCATACCTACTTCTAATCCTTATGGTCCCTTTAACTTCAAGCAATGCTCAAAGGCAACCTTCTCCTGGCTACTGGCCAAGCTCTAAGTTCAGGTCCATGAGCTTTTATGATGGATATAGAAGCCTCTGGGGTCCTACGCACCAAAGATTTGACCAAAAGGCATTGACAATCTGGCTCGATCATACTTCAGGTCTCACTCAGTTCACTTTTTTGTACTGCATACATCGAAACTATCTCTTAAATTTCTAAAAGGAAATCCTGATTTTTCTCCTCTTTATTTCTTGGTTTCCCATTACAGGAAGTGGGTTCAAGTCCGTTCGTGCATTTCGATCTGGATACTTTGGTGCTTCCATTAAGCTTCAACCTGGTTACACTGCAGGAGTCATAACTGCTTTCTATGTGAGAGTTTGGACCCAAAATACCTCTATTAATTTTACTGCTTAAGAAGAAAAATACCGTTTATAAAAATTTCTTTTGTTGAATTGGTCTATGGCAGCTCTCCAACAATGAAGCTCATCCAGGTTTCCACGATGAAGTGGACATTGAGTTCCTGGGGACGACATTTGGGAAGCCTTATACCTTGCAGACCAATGTTTACATCAGAGGGAGTGGGGATGGGAGGATTATTGGCAGAGAGATGAAATTTCACTTATGGTTTGACCCCACCAAAAATTTTCATCACTATGCTATTTTTTGGAGTCCTAAAGAGCTCATGTAAGTAGATAAAATTTTAATTTTTTTTAACTAAATTACATTCTGTCTACGAATTCCATATGTGAAGTTATGAACAGACTTTTAAAGAAGAGTTTTTTTGAGTTAAATAATGGTATTAATAAGTGGTTCTCAAACTTTTATGGTCGACATTTGTGCTGCAAAATGTTGGGTCCATTGGTATTTTTAGGAGTGAATTATTATACCGCCGTGCAGAAGAGGTAAAAAATATTTCCATCTTTCTCTAAAATTAAGGAAAAGCAAGTGATTTGATAGGGAAATTAAGAAATAGTTTCTGGATTAAATGGGTGGACACAAGTTATTTGGCTGGTCATATCTTGAGATATCAAAGCATTCTATTCATTTAATTTAAAATGGATATGATTGGTATTGTTAGGTTAATTGTCTTGTTGTTATTCCCTTTTTTTAGATTCCTTGTGGATGATGTTCCCATCAGAAGGTACCCGAGGAAGAGTGCTGCAACCTTTCCACTAAGGCCAATGTGGGTTTATGGTTCTATATGGGATGCCTCCTCATGGGCCACTGAAGATGGAAAATATAAAGCTGACTATAGCTACCAGCCATTCATGGCACGGTACACCAATTTCAAAGCCAGCGGTTGCTCTGCCTATGCTCCCGCTTGGTGCCGCCCGGTCTCCGCCTCTCCGTTCCGCTCCGGAAGACTGACCAGACAACAAAACTGGGCCATGAGATGGGTTCAAAGCCACCATTTGGTGTACGACTATTGCAGGGACCCCAAGAGAGACCATTCCCTAACACCTGAGTGCTGGGGTTGAAAGTAAAACCTGGAATTATCGCCATGTCCATTCTTATTATGCAAATGGCATCATTCTAATTTTCACCTTGTGATGATGATTACTATTTTTGTTTTTGTTTTTGATATTTTAGTGAGACTGTCTTGAGATGGGTCCTACTTGCCAGCAAGTTTGATGCAAGGGTACCTCAGCGTCCAAGGCTATCCCAACAAAAGAAATAAAATATTGGAAAATTTTGTGTGTGGAAATAAGGGGGAGAGAGACTAGAGGTATTGAATACAAAGTGATGGGGGTCATGGGGTTGGGTTCTTTTGGGAAGGGTTTTCACTTCGATTAATATAGCAGAAGTTTCTATACCGTGTGTTTAGTATGAATATTGGCATGAAAATCGGGAGACTTTATGATTGCTCAAGCTGGGTTGAAAGTCAAATAACTTTACATGTAAATTATTGTTTCGTTTGAATATAAAATATTCATATATCCATCTTCTGTAGTTTCTCTGTTGTTTTATTTATTTGAAAACTCAAAGCTTCTTTTCCATTTTTTAATTAATTTGTAATAAAAACAGAAATATTAATTACAAATTAATAATATTTTAGTTCGAGATCATGCACAAAATAAGAATTCTTAAGAAATTAGACTTGTAAATGAGGAAGTATACATCTGAATTATGCATTTAGATCAATACACGTGACCAAAAAATAAAAAAATAAAAAAAGAGAGTAAAATTTAAAGTAGTTCTACGATTTTAAGGACATTCAAAGGGACACATTCGTGCATGTCATGATGCAACATAGAAGTCTTTTATTATAAAGGTAAAGGCACCTGACGTAACGCCCAAAATCACATGGTGTACGGAACATGCTACAACATTTTCAACCAATAGCCGCGATGGCTTTTGCCACAAAAACTACAAAAAGTTGCGGTTAATGAGCATTATTGGCAATTCTCTATGACTGCATGTTTGCAGATAAACAATTGCCAATTTAAGTATCAATGTCGGCGGCAACTTACTGATTTGTAAAATAGTTACTTATTGCGGCAAAGTTTGTCGTTGCTAACAAGAATAAGGTTTGCCAAAAATACTCTAAGATACTTAATTGCTGCGCTAATTTGTTTCTACAAAATACTTTTTGAATCAAAAAAAGTCATGTCAACAAAAATATTCTTCTAGCAATATTAATCGCTACAATTAATATTGAATGATAGTAAGGATCATACAAAGACAATCAGAGTGCAAGAATAAAAATGATAGACTATAAGATATACACACCTTCAAGTTTCCTGTAGATCCATGTGCAATTTAAACCATGGAAAAGAAAAGGTCAATTTTATTTAGAACCAAACAGATACAAAATAGGAGAAAATATATAAATGTTACCAACCAACATTTTTAGTTGTCCATACTTTTTAAAAACTTGCAAGCAAATAGGTGAGGATCACTTTCAGCATCCCCAACAATCTTTTGGCTGGGGTATTTCAGATTTCCCTCCCAACAAAGCCCAAAACAGGTTAGATTCGGCACCTTCCTTTTGGGTTTTGGACTGTACATTTGGCTGCAGACAATGAATAAGCATATGAGAAGACATACATATTGAGATACTAATGCACAGGACAAATATAGCAGCCATATGTTCAAGAGAACTGTCAGCCATTTTGTCAACAAAGTAATCCACCAGTGACTTCGTCAATAAGACTCAAAGATATACAAAAATGTATCTAGCCATCCCCAATAGTGCCTCTATTTAAAAAGGAAAGAACCTATATATGTTGAGTCTTATTTCTTTTATTATGGAGTAAAATAAATAGAGACCTTTATTAGATCAAGTTGCCTCTTAACTAATTCTTGGTTATTTGGCGTTGTGAGGTTTCCAGACCATGTAAAGACAGCAGAGTCACTATACTAAATATAACAGTAGGAAGAATTCAACGATGATGTAGCCTGATAGAGAAAATGTAATGGAAAGGTAAAATTATCTTAACATAGAGAACAAGTGTATGCCAACCAAAGATAGGGGAAAACCAACAAATATCTAGAAGATATAATCAGTTTAAGCAATAGAGGAAAAAAAAAAAACTCAGAAAAAGACATACTGCTTCAACTTGTATTGCTTGCATATTATCAGATCTAGTGCCCTGGACACAAACGATGCAATACCGTCCTCTTTATATGTATCATCTGGAATTCCTTTCTCCAAAATTATATTTTTGAATCCATCACTTAGACCGCCTTGTGATTTTGCAAAAAGATATTCACTTAAACACAAAATAGTTATAGACCAAAACAAAAAATTATAGCTTCTAGCATCCACTCTCCAGAGCCTAGACTGCAAGCAAAGCAGTCTGTGTCAATGAGTAAGTGAATATGCTTGATTAAATTAAGAGGACCTTTTTTTTTTTTATAAGTAAGAGCACTCACATTGGATTGGTCATCCCAATCTTCAAAATTTAAAGAAAATGTAAATTTTCATCTTTTAGCTAATCACTTAAAACTTGAAGTCTACATTGAATTAGAATAGAACATATTAATCTCCAACGAAATGCAATAAAAAAAAAAAATCAAAACTAGCCCTGTAGAAAACTCATCTTCCATTTACATGTATTCTGCAATGTATGAGATGGAAGTTTTGCTGACTATGAATTACAAATTGATTCTGTCTAAGCAAGAGAAAAGTGAAAACAACATGTTAGGGCACTTTTCCCTTTTCATGATGATCCATCAAACAGTTCAAGAGTTTTATAATGTTAATGATTACAAGAAGCTCTAATTATAATTTTAAATGTGTGAAATCTTGCTAATTAAAATTTTAAAGCAAGAGTAGTTATACCCATCTTGCTAAAGCATGAAATCTTTGCAAGAGAGAACCAAAAACCTGGACAGAAAAGCATTTGAACAAATCCAACAGGGGGGATGACGAAAAAAAAAGTCTTTGAAAAGGGAAAAGGCTATCTACTTAAAGAGCATTCTGTAAAACTCGGATCAGCAGGGAAATTTGCTCTCCTAGTTATAGCATTAATACCCTTTCAAGTCAAAAAAGAAATACTAGTCTAAAGAACAATGCCAAATGACCACTTTTATTTTTGTGAACTCCACATCGCTAGATTGGGATTGGCAAACACTATATGGCATTGGTGGAAAAAAAATAGCAATGAGAGTAAGTGTGTATATATATATATATTTAAGCATCCCTATTAAGAGTTACATGAAAGATGAACATAGCCAACATTGCAAGACTCAAAATTACCCAACTTGTATTGTGTTTTGGCTTTTTAGATACCTGAAAATATCATTTAGCATACTGCACAGGATCAAAGAGAGTTTAAAGGATAGTGTTTATGTTTTGTAAGTAAAGTGTTTCAATTTACAGTTATATTATTGCAATATTGTAACGCCTCAATTAAAACATAATTTGAAGCGTTTGGACAAGTAACATAAGGCTACTTATCCTACATAAACGCAAGGAGTAACATGCTTGCATCTAAATTTACTAATTAAATACAATACAAAATACAGCGGAAAGAGGTAAATCTCTAATATATGCAAAGAGATCTAACTTTTGCATAAATAGACCACATGATATAATAAAACTATAACATTCATAACTTCATATTTATAAAAACAAATTGTATCAAAGGTTTTTACATAACTTAGTTAGTTTCTTAAAATAAATAACATATCCCACCGTCGTCTGATAATCTTACTATTCCACTTGGTCACGTACATGAAATATCATTCTATTCAGAGAGCAGTATGCTGTAGGACCCTCTAGACCCTCAAGGTACCTCAGAATCTCCTGTGTTGTCTGAGTCTCATAACAATTTATTTAATCTTGCAATAACATCTATTATTTCATAAGAAATGATAGATAAAACTTAAAAGAGTGAGATTTTCAAAAAATCTCAGTAAGTACACAAATAACTTAACAAAGGCATCATCCGAGCATAGCAATAACATAACATAGCATATATCATAATGAATATTTCACATGATTCATGATTGTCTCATAAGACTCATGCATATGGATGACCATAATTTCCATACAGACTTATATACTCTTACATGGACCCACAATTTTATACTTAAAAGTTTTATTTACTTTCTTATATTGTGGGTCTTACTTATTTCATATCATCGACAGGTGTCCCCATCGAATATTACTTATTTTGTATTATCGACAGACTTAGGTCCCTGTTGGATTTTACTTATTTCGTATCATCAACAGGCTTAGGTCCCTGCCGGGTTTCATATCATTGACAAGATTAGGTCCCTGCCAGCACGTCAATCATATGGGCGTTATGTATTGACATCCTCGTCATAACGTGACTGACTTATTAATCTTTCCACTTGTAAAATTTTCTTAACGTATTTTCTTATAACAGATGTGATGACTTATGATGACACTTATATGTGACGAAATACAATATAAACATAACCTTAACTTATGACATGCCTATTTCATGTCCTTATAAACCTTATAGCATATAAGAACATTTCACAATAGCATATATCACATGTACATGCACTTACGTCACATCAATTCATAGCCTAAACATATAACGAAAAGTACTTAAATAACAAAATAAAATATTAAAATATCGTCAACTCAAGGCTGGCCAAAACTCCCATAAGGTTAAACCTTATTTTCTTCTTATTCAAATCAACCCAAAATTCACATATATAACCTATCAAACTTTCCATAATTTCAATAATCAATTTCAAGCCTATTTGCCTTGTTTTCTTAAATATTTCCTTAATAAATTTTTAGTATAATAATTCTTGAAAATTATCCAAGTAAATTGGAGTTTCTTAGCTTACCATATTTATAAAAATATCATTCAAATAATTAAAAACAAGTCACTAAGAATTTAGAATAAAAGAAACACACTAATGAAGTTAATGCCTACTATGATAAACTCTGTTCTTCCACTTACATCCCAATTTTGCCTTTTATTAAATTCTAATTTCTCAAAACTCAAAACACAAAAATTGTATATATTTATCTTATCTTTCCATATCATCTTGAATCATCTCAATCCGACATAAAATGAGTAGGTTATGTCCATATTACCAAAATACATTGAAACTATCTAAATTTACTTAATCCGAAAATATCTTAGGGTACTTTCCTTACTCATTCCACTTTACTTCTTTTGTAAATTTTCTTTAATTTCTATACAATATTTCTTTGAATATTCAAAAACTATATCTTCCTATCATATTTAGTGTCTCCCATGATTTTTCCTCCAATACCAATAAAATGCTCATAAAAACTATATACGTATATCCAAAATTCCAAAGGTTCCCTAATATAATCTTAAAGAAATATAATCATGCCAAATATGAATATTAAAAGAATACTTAAGAATCCGGGTATTACTTTTATTTCCAAACTTGTTTATCCCTGCATCATCCAAATCTTAGGCAGTGTACGTAAATGGGATCACCCCCAATATTTGTTGTGTAATATTAATGTCATGATCTTTAAAGTTTTCAAAACTTAGACTGTTAGGAGCCTAAAATTGACAAAATAAAAACCAAAAAATAAGAAAGAAAATATATGATTCATGGTAGTTAGTATGCATGCACGTGGTATCAAGAACTTGATCTACAAACAAAGAAAAGCCAAAAATGACAACTTGCATGCATGGGGATCATACAAAACAACTTGTCAAGAATTACCATGCTTCAAAAGTACTAAGATACTGCAAAACTGGAACTATAGATCCCTACAAAATAATCTCAAACAATTAACTAAAAAAACAATGTTAAGAAATTACAAGAGATTAGGAAGCATCATGATTTGAATTTCTGCAAACTAACTGCAGGTGCAAGTTTGTTTGAGTTGGGACAATTCAGAAAAATCCATAATTGAACTAACCCTTGTTTTCACAGAACAAGGCAAAATGATTTTTTTCTTTGAGGCTGATGGATACTGACCTAGAATATTCCCAAGTGCGTCTCTCAAGGTTGGGTCAATTCAATAGCATTAAAATAGGTATGAGGAGACCTAAGGTCATGGCTTAATGTAACATAGCCAAGACCAAGTTATATGATTGATAGGATGCAAAGAAATCAAGCTACTATGTTTGCAATATTAAGAGAAGGTACCTAATCTAGATCTATTTGTTCAAAGCTTCAAAGCCAGGAAATCCTATTTCATTGATAGTTGCCAAAAAATTATTTATCACAAAAAATTAAGATATACAAACTAATGCATAAATATTTATAAGAAAAAAAGATGCAGAAGAAGAACCCTCAACTAAGATATCACATATCACATATCACATATCACAAGAAATATTAATCACATTTTCTATGGTAGTATATATGGTGATTGTATCTACTTGTAAATATGCTTTGGTATCTAGGCAGTTTCTGCAATCTCTGACTTCTTCCTTTCTTTTTTTTTTTCTTTTTTCGGTCTAGAAACTGTCTAAAAAATAATTACCTGATTTTTTTACTTCAAATTTTGTGACCCAAGATTAAAGAATGAAAAACAAAGGATTGAATGTTTTTTAAGTGAAGTAAAGCTCACAATTAATTAAAAGATGCGATTTACCAATTGATTAATGCAAAAATCAACGAGCAAAGGTTGTAATTAGTGGAATGAAAAGATAGAAATGGGTGTTTATCTAGACTAGCAAGTCTGATGACCCCTTTTTCCCAGATTATACATTAATAAAATATGTGCACACATGCATTTAATATACTTTTATGCTCAGTGGGGTGCATTATAGTAAACAACCTAACGTGCAATGGGAACCCAAATGGTTGTCTCTTGATGCAATTTGTGTCAGGGGGATATGAAGCTAAACTTTGGATACCATCCTACTTTTAAATTAATCGCACCCATATGAGCAACCCTTTGTTTGTCAAAAATATATGGTATCCCCATCTTAATTTAATTAGTGGGTAGCCTAGGTAAGAGCTTTTAAATTTAATAACCAAGAAAAATTGCCTATGAAAGCACCAAATCACAGCCATGACAAGACGTAAGCACTAACCCATTCTAAGAAGCGAATTTGAGCCAGGGCTTCACTAAGGCGCATCAAACTCTCAATTTGCCTAGGTGTTGCCATTATCACTTGTTGAATTTGCCCAACGTAGGTATATATTGAAAGATGTAAAATAGGTTCCAAAATTAGATATTAAAAGCAATAAATTTGTGGAAATGCATAAGAGAAGTTGTCAATAACAAAAACTATAATCATTATGAATTTTTAAATTCCCATGTAAAAAAGTACTTAAAGAAAAGGCATTATATGATGGGTAAAAGAACACAAAGGACACCCTTGAGTACCATGCTTAATCAAATTTTAATCACACAAGGTAGATACCAACTTCTGGTTATTTGTTAAATATAGAATCATGACAATTTTAAGAAAGCTAATGAATCAAACTGTTAAGCAAGCAAACAAAATTCCAGTAGGAGCAATCCATTAACTTTTAGCAAGCATGAACATATGATCTAACTGTTCTATGCAAAAATATCACGATAACATAAATGGCTATTATTGTAAAACAATAAATTCAATGCTACATAAAGTCAATCTAAAACAATTAATTACCGATGGAAAGTGAGGTTTTTTAGCGACATACAGTTTGTGTTCCACTTATCAAGAAAAGAAAACAATGGCTTTACATTTCCTTAATAAATAAATATAAAGGACATTCCAGTGTAATAACATCAATTAATTTATATAGTAGAGACCTCAATTTATTTTGGATTGCATGTACTATGATCACATTCTAATATACATATGTCCTGCACTTTTAAATGAAAGTTAACAAAACACAAGGTGAAAAAAGGATTGTATCATACCAAACCTATTTACAAAGAAATCAAAGAGATAGCAAAAATTACCATGAACAGAAGTACCAAACCCTAGAATTCAAATATAGTAGAAATAAGAACATTAAGAAAACCCAGTTTGATGGCTCGTTTTTAGTAAGAAGTGGAGTGAATATAAATAAGTTCGAGAATTACACAAAAAATATTATGATTAATTCTCGAAGGCAGGTGATCAATGGCGCTGATAACTGAGAATTTGTTCATAAATAAAAAAAAAAATAAGAATGCAAAAACCAATTATTACAACCGTCACATGTGATTCTTACCATCTTCAATGCATTGGAAAAATGGAGGAACATATAGGGAGAGAGAAAGTACTGGGTAGAGAGAAAGGGAGAACGAATATGTGAGAGACGAACAGAAAGAGAGAAAATGAGAGAGACACTACCTTCTAAGTGAGATGGCTACGACAGTGGCACAATGACAATGAAGGGCTAGTGCAATCACAAAGAGAGAGGGAGATTAGGTTTTGGGGGAGAATTCGCCACAGTTGGACTAATAAATTCACCCAGAATTAGCTTAGAAAATCTGCTACCAAATCAAAACTGTCGCTATAACCACTTAATATGGCGAGACTCACTTGTCAAAAAATGTATTTTCATTAATATAAAGGATTAGTAATTGTGGCAAGACAAAAACGTGACAATAGATGACTTTTTGATCAAAAATGACTTTTATTACACTTTTATTTGTGGCAATAGATTTTTATAGATAAAAGCAAGTATTATTGACACAAATTTGCCTTATTGTCTGCAACACGAATGTAGTGAATAAAAGTGATTTATTGCAGCAAGTTTTTTATTGCGGCTAAAAAGTTGGTGGCAAATGGAGTGACAATATTGAAACAAATGGGTAATTTGAGAGTCTACTACACTTACAAATGGGAACTGCACTAGTGAATCTAGATAATTTTATTTTTAAAATTTTAATAATATCTCTTCTAAATTATAATAATTCTCATTTAATAAAATATGTATATGGATTTATACACAGTCCTTATAAATCCAATGGACCAGTTTGGCATTACGGGCTTTCAAGTTTGTTTATTAAATGTTATTTGTAATTTTATAGATTTTGTTTACATAATTATATACGCTGATGTGTCAATTATTAAAAATGTTAAAAATTTTAAAATATAAAATTCAAATTGAAATTAAAAAAATGTTGATAAAATAGGATGCGACTTACTACGTATAATATTGTGGAATACCTACAATGCTATTTTTTTTTTCATATTTCTAAGTTAAAATAGAAGGTATGTGCTTTTCTAAGGACTGTTTTAAACAAAGACAAACAATGTAGGGATCTTAAAAGTGTTGTAAAAATAATTTCTAGAAATATGTTAGGGCTGGTTTGGATAATGAATTGTTATGATTTGTAAATAGTAGTAAAATGATTTGAGTTAAAATGTTTTATGGAATTTTACAAAATGAGAGACAATTTTGAACAAAAAAATTATAAAGTTAACATAATGTTAGAATGCATTTTTTAATATTATTTTAATTTTAGTATTTGAAAAAATGAATTATTTTGTATTTTTTTAAAGGTTTAAAAAAATTATAATAATTAGATAAATAGATGAGATATGGAGAAAAGAGATGGAAGCATCTCTATTCCAAATAGACCTTAGTGAAAAGCTTAGCTCAGGTAAATTATTTTTGTTTGATTTGAAAATGGAATAAAAAGTACTGGTCTCATTTATTTTATAGTTCTTCAAGAAGCAGTTGGGCTACTTTTGATGCTGGCGACAGCTCGACTGGTCTCCAGCGTCACTCAATCAACCTTCGAGCCCATCGTCAGTCCATTTTGAAGACCCTAAGGTAAAAGGTTAAAATTAAAACCCTAGCCTCTAGCTTTTTCTCCCTCACTTTTCCCTTTCCCTTCTCTCTCTTCCTTTCTCCCTCAGCTCGCAGCACACCCCCACTCCCCTTACCTGTTTCTTTTTCTCCACGCACACCACTATCGACCACCTGCAGCGCCACCGATCACTTAACCTACTTTCCCTCACATTGATGACCCTCCATCAACCTTCGAGCCATCGCTTGCAACTCCCCTCTGCTTTCACGAATTTCCCCACATGGGTTCCCCAGCATCGTGCATCCCAGCCACCATCGTGCATTTACACTGACATTTAGCCACCTTGCTGACGAAACCCTACCTCTTCCCCCTCCCTCACGTGGCCCAAACAACCTGAATGGCCCCTACCCCCTCACGACCTCCCTCCCACACGAGGCTAGATTTGCTGTCGTAGAGCCATTGCACCACCTCACCACCACCACCACTGAGTTCCCCTTCCTCCAGAAATCTTCCCCTAGCCTCCCCTTCCCTAGCCAAAACCCCCATCTCCTCCATGCTCTCTCACAATCTCTCTCCACCTCATGGCCTAGATTCACCACAACCAGTCGTCATGCCACCTACCTCCTAGTACCTCCCTTAGCTCCTCCATTCCTATTTGTAGCTAGCTGAGCCTCCCTCTCCATTTCCATGGTTGAGACTCACGGCCTTAACCGTTGCCACCATATGCAACCTTTGGTCACCATAAAAGCTCCATCCCAAGACCACCACAAGCCACCCAAGACCAACCCTAGCCTAGCCCCATGACCAAATAGCTCCCAAACCACCACTTTGTATGGTGGACAGCCACCATATATAGTGGATAGCCACTGCATGTGGCTTAGTCCTCACATACAACCCTTCTACCCCCACCCACAAATTCCCCACCATGATGGCCACCCTTGCATCACCTAAATAAACCTGTTAAAACCTAGATCCGGTCCCTGAGATGGTCTCGTTCCATGGTCACAACAATGATCACAACGAAGCGGTTATCTCTCAAGCTAGTAATTTCGACGCCACTAATCGTGCCAGGTAGCAATGCAATGCACGGGTTAATCCCAACGATGGTATAACCCTCTTTCACTTTCTCTCATTATTTATGTTAATTAGTTGGTTGGTTGTGGATTGTGTTGTTGGTATTTATGGAGTTCGCTGCGTAGTTGTGATATGAAGTGTGGTTGTGTACGTGAAGGGTTGGGCATAGTTGTATAATGGTGTGTAGTGTTGTGGACTATGTTGTGAAGTGTGGTTCTGAAGTGTGTGATAAAATGGTGATATGGCATAGTGTGGTTTGCAGGGAATACATGTGGCGTGTATTCCATGTGATAAGGTGATGCACCGTGTGACTTGTATTATAGTAGTGTGTGATGTAGTTTGGATTGAAAAGAGTATATGTAGAGTGTACTCTGTGTGGTGTAGTATGTAGTGGAAAAAATACACATGGAGTGTATTCTATGTGGCGTGGTGTGGATTGAAAAGAGTACACGTGGATGTACACTGCGTGGTGTAGGGCAGATGGAAGTGAGTACACGTGGAGTATATTCCAGGTGGCGAAGTCGTGATGCATCATAAGGTGTATGACGAAGGAGTGGATGGTTGCGTAGTTGAGGAGCGCAAAGCGTGGTATACTATCGAGAACTGTGGAATAATATCCTAGAGTGGTTTTCATGTGACCGTGTGGTCAAATGATGGGTGTCACCCAATAGGAGTGTTATAGTTGTTGTATGTGGCACATGTCGAGAACCGTAAAACAGTTTCCCAGAGTAGTGGTGATATGATTGTATGGTTAAATTAACAGGAGTCATGATGAGTGCACAAAAATGCACTCTAAATACTCTATTTAAATACTAAAAGAAATGAGAAAATAATGGATATAACTCATGTTATTAAAATTAATGGTCATTTATCTTGAAATAAATATAAGCATGATTTAATATATTGATGAGAATATAAAATGCCATATTTTCCTCTCTTAATGTTTAATACTTTATTCTTATT
Source organism: Platycarya strobilacea (assembly GCA_036898215.1). Taxonomy (NCBI): domain Eukaryota; kingdom Viridiplantae; phylum Streptophyta; class Magnoliopsida; order Fagales; family Juglandaceae; genus Platycarya; species Platycarya strobilacea. The sequence goes on along the minus strand of CM072548.1, from coordinate 33,618,875 downwards.
TGATGCCTAAATATACTCATTATTCTTATATTTTGATTTAGGACACAAATGGAGACATTAGGAGCAAATGAAGATAATTGCGGAATTTTAGACAATTCTGACATCTTTTCATAATATGGGCATAACTCTCTCATCAAATCTCCAATTGAGCTGGTTCAAGATGATATAGAACCGCAAGAGAAATATCTATAACTTTTATGTTTTATGTTTGAAGATATATCCGCTCAATCTAAGACAAAATCGAGCATCAAGTGGACGCACCTGCACTTGACATTCCTGGATATTTTTCAGCCACTTGCATCAAATCCAAATGTCATCATAATATTTTCCAGCAAGCACTCCTACACCAACTTGGAAATTCAATGATCAATTCATATGCAAGATGAAGTGCACTCAAGTTTCTTGTAGACAAATTATTTGACCACAAGATATTAAGTCATACAAGACAACTAATAGATAGAGAAGCAAAATTGAAACACTCAACCTACAAGCAAAATCCAGCTCATGCATGGTGGGAAAACAAATGATCAAATGACAAATGACAAATCACTTGGATTCAAGAATGGCACATGGCAAAACAAGTTGAAATTGTGATGATTTTGTCATGACAACTTGCATGAAGGATGCTTATAAATAGAAGGAAGGGGTATGTGTTCTAAGACAATGCTTAGTGTGGGAGGATGCTTTGGAAGAGCCATTATTTTGAGAGCTTGAGAAAAGAAAAGAAAAACCAAAGAAGAGAGAAGAAAATAATGGTTGGCTCTTCCATATTATCCCTTGGAGAATTTTTGTTGCATATTTTCAATATGTATAACTAAATTCTCAAGGAGGGTTAGGGATGAACTTGTGTGTGTGATGGTGTTTGTAATTTATTTTTGATTCATGTTTTGGTCTTTAAATATTAAAACTCTTTTGTTCTATTATTCTCAATTTATTTGTGATGTTTTTCGTCTTCAAATAAATATAGAATCCATTTCGTTTATGGATTCAGTCATGCTTTTTCTATTGAGTGAATTAGTTCTATAATTATGTTTGGAGCAATTGATTATCTATATTGATTTAATTCTCTGCTGCAATATCGCCTCTTGGGTATATTGTCGTCGTTGGATTTTCTCAATATCGATAACAATTTATGAGAGTTAAGCACGAAGAATGATTTTTCAAAGAGTTATATTTGATTTAAATTTTGGTTATTAATGTTGTATATTCCGATTAAGAATTTGGATATAGAATTCTTAATTGAGTTATCAATGAATTAAGAATAAATTTGAATACCACAAATACACAAGGAATTCCCTACGCTCTACTTTTCGTCTCATTTTTATATTTTTCAAATTACTCATTTAGTTTTAATTTACATCATACTCTAAAATTTACTTATCACACTCATTTAATCTTTTTGTTAATTTCGTTATTGTTCTTCAATTATGACCACGTATTAATTTCGTTATACTGCAAACGACCGCGTTATTCTTTGGGCGTAATCAAATTTTGGTGCCGTTGCCGGGGAGACGGTAGAAGAATTTGTAGTTTTTTTTAGTAGTTTGTAAAAAAAAAAAAAAAAAAGCGGTAGCTTCATTTATTTTCTTTTTAGCTTTCTGCATCTTTATTTTATTTTACTTTTCTTTTCGTAATTTTTTTTTTCAGTATTACACTTTTCTTTACTTTGCATGCGCAGGTACAGAGACGCTTTTGGACGGTTTGCTAGTAGACCCATGCTAGAATCAGATTCAGAATCTAATTTTTCTAATCGCTTGTTTGATAATTCTTCCAATTCTGACGCGATGAGTGAACATGTGGACCAACCTGTTAGAACCCTCCAAGATTATCTTCATCCCGCACGAACAGCCACACCATCCTGTATTATGTTCTCACCTAATGTTCGTCACGTAGATTTCATAATAGGAATGATACAATTACTTTTGACTTTTCATGGTCTAGAAAATGAAAACCCCTATATTCATATTAGGGAATTTGAGGAAGTAGTTGCAACATTCTATAGTCAAAATACCACTGACGAAACGGTAAGGCTAAAGTTCATTCCTTTTTCTTTGAAAGATAAAACTAAGAGTTGGTTGCACTCACTAAGACCACGGTCTATTGGAACATGGAGTGAGATGACTCAAGTGTTTTTCAATAAATACTTTCCCCAACATAAGACCAATGATTTAAAAATACAAATCTCTACCTTTGCACAAAAGGATAGTGAGACTTTTTACCAATCTTGGGAAAGATTTAAAGAATTGCTGAGTATGTGTCCCCACCATGGATATGAGAATTGGCGCTTAGTGAGTTATTTTTATGAAGGGCTTACGCCCAGGGAACGTTAATTCGTGGAAATGATGTACAATGGAGAATTTTTACAGAAAAATCCCGATGAGGCTATAGAGTACCTCAATGAGCTTGTTGAAAAAGCTCATAGTTGGACTGGACCTAGTGCTACTGATAGCACAAACAGGTCACGACCTACTGGAAACTTGAGTGGTGGTATTTACCATCTAAGGGAGGAGGATAACCTTAAAGTTAAGGTTGAAATGCTCACGAGAGAATTAGAGTTATTGAAAACCAAAAACTCAAAACCAACACACATGGCTAATCATGCAGAATCGTTTGGGCCATGTGTTGTCTGTGGTGGGGTAGATCATCATGCCCAAGACTGTCCTACACATGCTAACATGAGAGGATGGCGTAATCACCCCAACTTCAGCTGGAAGTCTGAAAACCAACAGCCTGCACAGCCTGCACAACCTTTTAGATCATATCCTGCACCATACCATGCACCTCAATCTTTTAGAAATTCTTTAGAAGACACTTTGCTTGCATTTATTGAAGTACAAGGTAAGACTAACCAAAAATTTGAGTCTTTAATTATGCAGGTTGTTGAAGAACAAAAGGAGATAAAGAGCCAGGTGTCTAAAATAACGAGTTTCTTGAGTGTAAATGAGCAAGGTAAGCTCCCTTCTCAAGCTCAGTCTGTACCTCATGGTCAACATATGGCAAAAGAAACTGTGAAGAATCACGAGTGCCAGCAGATATATATGATTGACTCACTCATAGACAGGGAAGTTTTCACAACTCATGATTCTGATCCCCTTGAGAATTTTATTGTTGATTTTGAGTTTAATCCTATCAGTGATTCGTCTGATCTAGCTAAAATTTGTGCAATTTTTGACAATACTCAAGATTATAGCACACAGGCTTGGCAACCGAAGTTTGAGGAGTTGCTTGAGAAAAATGAAAAACAGATTCTTTCAAGTGGGCAAGTACCAAAAGTTAATCTAAAGCCTTGCCACCTACCTGTGAAGCTCGAGCACCGAGTTTATTGGGCAAATAAGCGTTTCGTTTTTGACCCAGGAGGAATAGCTCAAGAAGTGGAAGATAGTCCGGTTGTAAACTTGGTCTACCAACTTTGACCACAGCATGCAACAATAATTATTATTATTATTATCATCTTATTTGTTTTGTTTTGTTTTTATTTACTACTGTATTTTTTTTTTTTTTGCAGGATAGTATCATTTTGTCATTTCAGATCACTACTTTTGACGCTTAGCGAGCTATCTACATCACACATCAGGTGTATACTACCCTTTTTAGTTACTCCCCATTCAATTCTGATTCTTAAATATTGAGGACAATGTTTCATTTAAGTTAGGAGGTGGGAATACAAATCTGTTATTTAAACTCTGTGACATATTTCAATCAGTATATAAATAATTGCCAAATTTTTTTTACACAGGCATCTTTTCACACATGATACTCATGCTCATTCATAACATCTTGGTGAATTCAACAAACCCATCTTAAATCATTTTGCTAAAGCATCCACAGAACCATTTATGCACTTCTCCAAACTTTGTGATAATATGGTGATTTGACACATGTAACTAAAGAATTATTTTGCTCAAGTATTCATGTGAATTTTGTGAGAATTGAGAGCTTACAAATACAGAAATTGTGATAAGTATCCATTGATCTGTTGAATTTGACACTTCTTTTGAGAGTATCATTACATGGTTTGTGGTAAGATGGTGGATATACTTGGGATACGACGAAAGTCAACTTAAGATTAACGTTTGAGCCTTTCAAGCTGAGCCTTTTCATCATAGATCCCTAGCAGCCAATTTTGAGCCAATATACACATATGGCCTTTTCTTGTCATATCTACATCATCCATACCTCTCCACATTGGAGTATAGCTTATACACTATATTTTCCTACCATTTTACTTCCAAGTGTGTACTAGGTGTGAAATTATCATTTAAAAAAAAAGAAAAAAGAAAACCATGACAAAAATGGCATGGTGCAAGATGTGTCCATCAAATTATTCATGAAAGAGTTCATCAAATTGCAAAGACACCAGTGGCAAAAGAAGATGGAAAAGTGTACTGTAAAAAATCTAAAAAATTGAAAAGTACATCAAAAGGAAAGTATAGTCTACTGAAAAATTTAACAGATTCCCTTTTGTGTATACTTGGAAGTTTTTGAAACCTCTTCACCTTTTCTTCTTATGAACCCCAACCCTAAGCCACATTACAACCCTTTGTGTTGATTTTTCCGATCCTAAGTATGCTTGTGGAAAGAATGGTGGAAATCTTATTTGTTAGTATTCCTATCATAAGATCAATGTTTACTTGTTATTTATATATAATTGGCTAAATGTTCATGAGAGTAAATGTACACCTTTGTCAACTCCATAGGGAGAACCCTTATATGAAACACTTCTATACCCGTGAGTTATGGAGTTGAACCTTTTTGCTTAAGATATTCTAATGTTGCATGTGTCGAAACCTCTGATTTGATAAAAATAGTTTGGAACACATACACACTCTGTGGATTGCTATATTTGAATTACTTGTGAAAGGGTTATTGAATTTCTAAGATTGTTTTGATATGTAAATTTGAAAAATGTGTCTTGATGACCCCTATGTGTGATTTTATTTAGTCTTTCTCATCATTTTGCATGAAATATGCTAGAGACTAGCAATGAGTAAGTTGGGGGGTGTGATGAGTGGACAAAAATGCACTCTAAATACTCTATTTAAATACTAAAAGAAATGAGAAAATAATGGATATAACTCATGTTATTAAAATTAATGGTCATTTATCTTGAAATAGATATTAATATATTGATGAGAATATAAAATGCCATATTTTCCTCTCTTAATGTTTAATACTTTATTCTTATTTGACGCCTAAATATACTCATTATTCTTATATTTTGATTTAGGACACAAATGGAGACATTAGGAGCAAATGAAGATAATTGCGAAATTTTAGACAGTTCTGACATCTTTTCATAATATGGGCATAACTCTCTCATCCAATCTCCGATTGAGCTGATTCAAGATGATATAGAACCGCAAGCGAAATAGCTATAACTTTTGTGTTTTATGTTTGAAGACATATCCGCTCAATCTAAGATAAAATCGACCATCAAGTGGACGCACCTGCACTTAACGTTCCTGGATATTTTGCAGCCACTTGCATCAAATCCAAATATCATCATAATATTTTCCAGCAAGCACTCCTACACCAACTTGAAAATTCAATGATCAATTCATATGCAAGATGAAGTGCACTCAAGTTTCTTGTAGACAAATTATTTGACCACAAGATATTAAGTCATACAAGACAACTAATAGATAGAGAAGCAAAATTGAAACACTCAACCTACAAGTACAATCCAGTTCATGCATGGTGGGAAAACAAATGATCAAAATGACAACTCACAAATCACTTGGATCCAAGAATGGCACATGGCAAAACAAGTTGAAATTGTGATGATTTTGTCATGACAACTTGCATGAAGGATGCTTATAAATAGAAGGAAGGGGTGTGTGTTCTAAGACAATGCTTAGTATGGGAGGATGCTTTGGAAGAGCCATTATTTTGAGAGCTTGAGAAAAGAAAAGAAAAACCAAAGAAGAGAGAAGAAAATAATGGTTGGCTCTTCCATATTATCCCTTGGAGAATTTTTGTTGCATATTTTCAATATGTGTAACTAAATTCTCAAGGAGGGCTAGGGATGAACTTGTGTGTGTGATAGTGTTTGTAATTTATTTTTGATTCATGTATTTGGTCTTTAAATATTAAAACTCTTTTGTTTTATTATTCTCAATTTATTTGTGATGTTTTTCGTCTTCAAATAAATATAGAATCTATTTCGTTTATGGATTCAGTCATGCTTTTTCTATTGAGTGAATTAGTTCTATAATTATGTTTGGAGCAAATGATTATCTATATTGATTTAATTCTCTGCTGCAATATCGCCTCTTGGGTATATTGTCGTCGTTGGATTTTCTCAATATCGATAACAATTTATGAGAGTTAAGCACGAAGAATGATTTTTCAAAGAGTTATATTTGATTTAAATTTTGGTTGTTAATGTTATATATTCCGATTAAGAATTTGGATATAGAATTCTTAATTGAGTTATCAATGAATTAAGAATAAATTTGAATACCACAAATACACAAGGAATTCCCTACGCTCTACTTTTCGTCTCATTTTTATATTTTTCAAATTACTCATTTAGTTTTAATTTACATCATACTCTAAAATTTACTTATCACACTCATTTATTCTTTTTGTTAATTTCGTTATTGTTCTTCAATTTCTCAATTCATCTCCCTGTGGAATCGACACCCCAAAGCTATACTGCAAACGACCGCGTTATTCTTTGGGCGTAATCAAATTTTGGCGCCGTTGCCGGGGAGACGGTAGAAGAATTTGTAGTTTTTTTAGTAGTTTGTAAAAAAAAAAAAAAAAAAGCGGTAGCTTCATTCATTTTCTTTTTAGCTTTCTGCATCTTTATTTTATTTTACTTTTCTTTTCGTAATTTTTTTTTTTCAGTATTACACTTTTCTTTACTTTGCATGCGCAGGTACAGAGACGCTTTTGGACGGTTTGCTAGTAGACCCGTGCTAGAATCAGATTCAGAATCTAATTTTTCTAATCGCTTGTTTGATAATTCTTCCAATTCTGACGCGATAAGTGAACACGTGGACCAACCTATTAGAACCCTCCAAGTTTATCTTCATCCCGCACGAACAGCCACACCAACCTGTATTATGTTCTCACCTAATGTTCATCACATAGATTTCATAATAGGAATGATACAATTACTTTCGACTTTTCATGGTCTAGAAAATGAAAACCCCTATATTCATATTAGGGAATTTAAGGAAGTAGTTGCAACATTCCATAGTCAAAATACCACTGACGAAACGGTAAGGCTAAAGTTCATTCCTTTTTCTTTGAAAGATAAAACTAAGAGTCGGTTGTACTCACTAAGACCACGGTCTATTGGAACATGGACTGAGATGACTCAAGTGTTTTTCAATAAATATTTTCCCCAACATAAGACCAATGATTTAAAAAGACAAATCTCTACCTTTGCACAAAAGGATAGTGAGACTTTGTACCAATCTTGGGAAAGATTTAAAGAATTGCTGAGTATGTGTCCCCACCATGGATATGAGAATTGGCGCTTAGTGAGTTATTTTTATAAAGGGCTTACGCCCAGGGAACGTTAATTCGTGGAAATGATGTACAATGGAGAATTTTTACAGAAAAATCTCGATGAGGCTATAGAGTACCTCAATGAGCTTGTTGAAAAAGCTCATACTTAGACTGGACCTAGTGCTACTGATAGCACAAACAGGTCACGACCTACAGGAAACTTGAGTGGTGGTATTTACCATTTAAGGGAAGAGGATAACCTTAAGGTTAAGGTTGAAATGCTCACGAGAGAATTAGAGTTATTGAAAACCAAAAACTCAAAACCAACACACATGGCTAATCATGCAGAATCTTTTGGGCCATGTGTTGTCTGTGGTGGGGTAGATCATCATGCCCAAGACTGTCCTACACATGCTAACATGAGAGGATGGCGTAATCACCCCAACTTCAGCTGGAAGTCTGAAAACCAACAGCCTGCACAGCCTGCACAACCTTTTAGATCATATCCTGCACCATACCATGCACCTCAATCTTTTAGAAATTCTTTAGAAGACACTTTGCATGCATTTATTGAAGTACAGGGTAAGACTAACCAAAAATTTGAGTCTTTAATTATGCAGGTTGTTGAAGAACAAAAGGAGATAAAGAGCCAGGTGTCTAAAATAACGAGTTTATTGAGTGTAAATGAGCAAGGTAAGCTCCCTTCTCAAGCTCAGTCTGTACCTCATGGTCAACATATGGCAAAAGAAACTGTGAAGAATCACGAGTGCCAGCAGATATATATGATTGACTCACTCATAGACAGGGAAGTTTTCACAACTCATGATTCTGATCCCCTTGAGAATTTTATTGTTGATTTTGAGTTTAATCCTATTAGTGATTCGTCTGATGTAGCTAAACTTTGTGCAATTTTTGACAATACTCAAGATTATAGCACACAGGCTTGGCAACCGAAGTTTGAGGAGTTGCTTGAGAAAAATGAAAAACAGATTCTTTCAAGTGGGCATGTACCAAAAGTTAATCTAAAGCCTTGCCACCTACCTGTGAAGCTCGAGCACTGTTTTTATTGGGCAAATAAGCGTTTCGTTTTTGACCCAGGAGGAATAGCTCAAGAAGTGGAAGATAGTCCGGTTGTAAACTTGGTCTACCAACTTTGACCACAGCATGCAACAATAATTATTATTATTATTATCATCTTATTTGTTTTGTTTTGTTTTTATTTACTACTGTATTTTTTTTTTTTTTGCAGGATAGTATCATTTTGTCATTTCAGATCACTACTTTTGACGCTTAGCGAGCTATCTACATCACACATCAGGTGTATACTACCCTTTTTAGTTACTCCCCATTCAATTCTGATTCTTAAATATTGAGGACAATGTTTCATTTAAGTTAGGAGGTGGGAATACAAATCTGTTATTTAAACTCTGTGACATATTTCAATCAGTATATAAATAATTGCCAAATTTTTTTTACACAGGCATCTTTTCACACATGATACTCATGCTCATTCATAACATCTTGGTGAATTCAACAAACCCATCTTAAATCATTTTGCTAAAGCATCCACAGAACCATTTATGCACTTCTCCAAACTTTGTGATAATATGGTGATTTGACACATGTAACTAAAGAATTATTTTGCTCAAGTATTCATGTGAATTTTGTGAGAATTGAGAGCTTACAAATACAGAAATTGTGATAAGTATCCATTGATCTGTTGAATTTGACACTTCTTTTGAGAGTATCATTACATGGTTTGTGGTAAGATGGTGGATATACTTGGGATACGACGAAAGTCAACTTAAGATTAACGTTTGAGGCTTTCAAGCTGAGCCTTTTCATCATAGATCCCTAGCAGCCAATTTTGAGCCAATATACACATATGGCCTTTTCTTGTCATATCTACATCATCCATACCTCTCCACATTGGAGTATAGCTTATACACTATATTTTCCTACCATTTTACTTCCAAGTGTGTACTAGGTGTGAAATTATCATTTAAAAAAAAAAAGAAAAAAGAAAACCATGACAAAAATGGCATGGTGCTAGATGTGTCCATCAAATTATTCATGAAAGAGTTCATCAAATTGCAAAGACACCAGTGGCAAAAGAAGATGGAAAAGTGTACTGTAAAAAATCTAAAAAATTGAAAAGTACATCAAAAGGAAAGTATAGTCTACTGAAAAATTTAACAGATTCCCTTTTGTGTATACTTGGAAGTTTTTGAAACCTCTTCACCTTTTCTTCTTATGAACCCCAACCCTAAGCCACATTACAACCCTTTGTGTTGATTTTTCCGATCCTAAGTATGCTTGTGGAAAGAATGGTGGAAATCTTATTTGTTAGTATTCCTATCATAAGATCAATGTTTACTTGTTATTTATATATAATTGGCTAAATGTTCATGAGAGTAAATGTACACCTTTGTCAACTCCATAGGGAGAACCCTTATATGAAACACTTCTATACCCGTGAGTTATGGAGTTGAACCTTTTTGCTTAAGATATTCTAATGTTGCATGTGTCGAAACCTCTGATTTGATAAAAATAGTTTGGAACACATACACACTCTGTGGATTGCTATATTTGAATTACTTGTGAAAGGGTTATTGAATTTCTAAGATTGTTTTGATATGTAAATTTGAAAAATGTGTCTTGATGACCCCTATGTGTGATTTTATTTAGTCTTTCTCATCATTTTGCATGAAATATGCTAGAGACTAGCAATGAGTAAGTTGGGGGGTGTGATGAGTGGACAAAAATGCACTCTAAATACTCTATTTAAATACTAAAAGAAATGAGAAAATAATGGATATAACTCATGTTATTAAAATTAATGGTCATTTATCTTGAAATAGATATTAATATATTGATGAGAATATAAAATGCCATATTTTCCTCTCTTAATGTTTAATACTTTATTCTTATTTGACGCCTAAATATACTCATTATTCTTATATTTTGATTTAGGACACAAATGGAGACATTAGGAGCAAATGAAGATAATTGCGAAATTTTAGACAATTCTGACATCTTTTCATAATATGGGCATAACTCTCTCATCCAATCTCCGATTGAGCTGATTCAAGATGATATAGAACCGCAAGCGAAATAGCTATAACTTTTGTGTTTTATGTTTGAAGACATATCCGCTCAATCTAAGATAAAATCGACCATCAAGTGGACGCACCTGCACTTAACGTTCCTGGATATTTTGCAGCCACTTGCATCAAATCCAAATATCATCATAATATTTTCCAGCAAGCACTCCTACACCAACTTGAAAATTCAATGATCAATTCATATGCAAGATGAAGTGCACTCAAGTTTCTTGTAGACAAATTATTTGACCACAAGATATTAAGTCATACAAGACAACTAATAGATAGAGAAGCAAAATTGAAACACTCAACCTACAAGTACAATCCAGTTCATGCATGGTGGGAAAACAAATGATCAAAATGACAACTCACAAATCACTTGGATCCAAGAATGGCACATGGCAAAACAAGTTGAAATTGTGATGATTTTGTCATGACAACTTGCATGAAGGATGCTTATAAATAGAAGGAAGGGGTGTGTGTTCTAAGACAATGCTTAGTATGGGAGGATGCTTTGGAAGAGCCATTATTTTGAGAGCTTGAGAAAAGAAAAGAAAAACCAAAGAAGAGAGAAGAAAATAATGGTTGGCTCTTCCATATTATCCCTTGGAGAATTTTTGTTGCATATTTTCAATATGTGTAACTAAATTCTCAAGGAGGGCTAGGGATGAACTTGTGTGTGTGATAGTGTTTGTAATTTATTTTTGATTCATGTATTTGGTCTTTAAATATTAAAACTCTTTTGTTTTATTATTCTCAATTTATTTGTGATGTTTTTCGTCTTCAAATAAATATAGAATCTATTTCGTTTATGGATTCAGTCATGCTTTTTCTATTGAGTGAATTAGTTCTATAATTATGTTTGGAGCAAATGATTATCTATATTGATTTAATTCTCTGCTGCAATATCGCCTCTTGGGTATATTGTCGTCGTTGGATTTTCTCAATATCGATAACAATTTATGAGAGTTAAGCACGAAGAATGATTTTTCAAAGAGTTATATTTGATTTAAATTTTGGTTGTTAATGTTATATATTCCGATTAAGAATTTGGATATAGAATTCTTAATTGAGTTATCAATGAATTAAGAATAAATTTGAATACCACAAATACACAAGGAATTCCCTACGCTCTACTTTTCGTCTCATTTTTATATTTTTCAAATTACTCATTTAGTTTTAATTTACATCATACTCTAAAATTTACTTATCACACTCATTTATTCTTTTTGTTAATTTCGTTATTGTTCTTCAATTTCTCAATTCATCTCCCTGTGGAATCGACACCCCAAAGCTATACTGCAAACGACCGCGTTATTCTTTGGGCGTAATCAAATTTTGGCGCCGTTGCCGGGGAGACGGTAGAAGAATTTGTAGTTTTTTTAGTAGTTTGTAAAAAAAAAAAAAAAAAAGCGGTAGCTTCATTCATTTTCTTTTTAGCTTTCTGCATCTTTATTTTATTTTACTTTTCTTTTCGTAATTTTTTTTTTCAGTATTACACTTTTCTTTACTTTGCATGCGCAGGTACAGAGACGCTTTTGGACGGTTTGCTAGTAGACCCGTGCTAGAATCAGATTCAGAATCTAATTTTTCTAATCGCTTGTTTGATAATTCTTCCAATTCTGACGCGATAAGTGAACACGTGGACCAACCTATTAGAACCCTCCAAGTTTATCTTCATCCCGCACGAACAGCCACACCAACCTGTATTATGTTCTCACCTAATGTTCATCACATAGATTTCATAATAGGAATGATACAATTACTTTCGACTTTTCATGGTCTAGAAAATGAAAACCCCTATATTCATATTAGGGAATTTGAGGAAGTAGTTGCAACATTCCATAGTCAAAATACCACTGACGAAACGGTAAGGCTAAAGTTCATTCCTTTTTCTTTGAAAGATAAAACTAAGAGTCGGTTGTACTCACTAAGACCACGGTCTATTGGAACATGGACTGAGATGACTCAAGTGTTTTTCAATAAATATTTTCCCCAACATAAGACCAATGATTTAAAAAGACAAATCTCTACCTTTGCACAAAAGGATAGTGAGACTTTGTACCAATCTTGGGAATGATTTAAAGAATTGCTGAGTATGTGTCCCCACCATGGATATGAGAATTGGCGCTTAGTGAGTTATTTTTATAAAGGGCTTACGCCCAGGGAACGTTAATTCGTGGAAATGATGTACAATGGAGAATTTTTACAGAAAAATCTCGATGAGGCTATAGAGTACCTCAATGAGCTTGTTGAAAAAGCTCATACTTAGACTGGACCTAGTGCTACTGATAGCACAAACAGGTCACGACCTACAGGAAACTTGAGTGGTGGTATTTACCATTTAAGGGAAGAGGATAACCTTAAGGTTAAGGTTGAAATGCTCACGAGAGAATTAGAGTTATTGAAAACCAAAAACTCAAAACCAACACACATGGCTAATCATGCAGAATCTTTTGGGCCATGTGTTGTCTGTGGTGGGGTAGATCATCATGCCCAAGACTGTCCTACACATGCTAACATGAGAGGATGGCGTAATCACCCCAACTTCAGCTGGAAGTCTGAAAACCAACAGCCTGCACAGCCTGCACAACCTTTTAGATCATATCCTGCACCATACCATGCACCTCAATCTTTTAGAAATTCTTTAGAAGACACTTTGCATGCATTTATTGAAGTACAGGGTAAGACTAACCAAAAATTTGAGTCTTTAATTATGCAGGTTGTTGAAGAACAAAAGGAGATAAAGAGCCAGGTGTCTAAAATAACGAGTTTATTGAGTGTAAATGAGCAAGGTAAGCTCCCTTCTCAAGCTCAGTCTGTACCTCATGGTCAACATATGGCAAAAGAAACTGTGAAGAATCACAAGTGACAGCAGATATATATGATTGACTCACTCATAGATAGGGAAGTTTTCACAACTCATGATTCTGATCCCCTTGAGAATTTTATTGTTGATTTTGAGTTTAATCCTATCAGTGATTCGTCTGATGTAGCTAAACTTTGTGCAATTTTTGACAATACTCAAGATTATAGCACACAGGCTTGGCAACCGAAGTTTGAGGAGTTGCTTGAGAAAAATGAAAAACAGATTCTTTCAAGTGGGCATGTACCAAAAGTTAATCTAAAGCCTTGCCACCTACCTGTGAAGCTCGAGCACTGTGTTTATTGGGCAAATAAGCGTTTCGTTTTTGACCCAGGAGGAATAGCTCAAGAAGTGGAAGATAGTCCGGTTGTAAACTTGGTCTACCAACTTTGACCACAGCATGCAACAATAATTATTATTATTATTATCATCTTATTTATTTTGTTTTGTTTTTATTTACTACTGTTTTTTTTTTTTTTGCAGGATAGTATCATTTTGTCATTTCAGATCACTACTTTTGACGCTTAGCGAGCTATCTACATCACACATCAGGTGTATCCTACCCTTTTTAGTTACTCCCCATTCAATTCTGATTCTTAAACATTGAGGACAATGTTTCATTTAAGTTGGGAGGTGGGAATACAAATCTGTTATTTAAACTCTGTGGCATATTTCAATCAATATATAAATAATTGCCAAATTTTTTTTCACACAGGCATCTTTTCACACATGATACTCATGCTCATTCATAACCATCTTGGTGAATTCAACAAACCCATCTTAAATCATTTTGCTAAAGCATCTACAGAACCATTTATGCACTTCTCCAAACTTTGTGGTAATATGGTGATTTGACACATGTAACTAAAGAATTATTTTGCTCAAGTATTCATGTGAATTTTGTGAGAATTGAGAGCTTACAAATACAGAAATTGTGATAAGTATCCATTGATCTGTTGAATTTGACACTTCTTTTGAGAATATCATTACATGGTTTGTGGTAAGATGGTGGATATACTTGGGATATGACGAAAGTCAACTTAAGATTAACGTTTGAGCCTTTCAAGCTGAGCCTTTTCATCATAGATCCCTAGCAGCCAATTTTGAGACAATATACACATATGGCCTTTTCTTTTCATATCTACATCATCCATACCTCTCCGCATTGGAGTATAGCTTATACACTATATTTACCTACCATTTTACTTCCAAGTGTGTACTAGGTGTGAAATTATCATTTAAAAAAAAAAAGAAAAAAGAAAACCATGACAAAAATGGCATGGTGCTAGATGTGTCCATCAAATTATTCATGAAAGAGTTCATCAAATTGTAAAGACACCAGTGGCAAAAGAAGATGGAAAAGTGTACTGTCAAAAATCTAAAAAATTGAAAAGTACATCAAAAGGAAAGTATAGTCTACTGAAAAATTTAACAGATTCCCTTTTGTGTATACTTGGAAGTTTTTGAAACCTCTTCACCTTTTCTTCTTATGAACCCCAACCCTAAGCCACATTACAACCCTTTGTGTTGATTTTTCCGATCCTAAGTATGCTTGTGGAAAGAATGGTGGAAATCTCATTTGTTAGTATTCCTATCATAAGATCAATGTTTACTTGTTATTTATATATAATTGGCTAAATGTTCATGAGAGTAAATGTACACCTTTGTCAACTCCATAGAGAGAACCCTTATATGAAACACTTCTATACCCGTGAGTTATGGAGTTGAACCTTTTTGTTTAAGATATTCTAATGTTGCATGTGTCGAAACCTCTGATTTGATAAAAATAGTTTGGAACACATACACACTCTGTGGATTGCTATATTTGAATTACTTGTGAAAGGGTTATTGAATTTCTAAGATTGTTTTGATATGTAAATTTGAAAAATGTGTCTTGATGGCCCCTATGTGTGATTTTATTTGGTCTTTCTCATCATTTTGCGTGAAAATTGCTAGAGACTAGCAATGAGTAAGTTGGGGGGTGTGATGAGTGCACAAAAATGCACTCTAAATACTCTATTTAAATACTAAAAGAAATGAGACAATAATGGATATAACTCATGTTATTAAAATTAATGGTCATTTATCTTGAAATAGATATAAGCATGATTTAATATATTGATGAGAATATAAAATGCCATATTTTCCTCTCTTAATGTTTAATACTTTATTCTTATTTGATGCCTAAATATACTCATTATTCTTATATTTTGATTTAGGACACAAATGGAGACATTAGGAGCAAACGAAGATAATTGCGGAATTTTAGACAGTTCTGACATCTTTTCATAATATGGGAATAACTCTCTCATCCAATCTCCGATTGAGCTGATTCAAGATGATATAGAACCGCAAGAGAAATATCTATAACTTTTGTGTTTTATGTTTGAAGATATATCCGCTCAATCTAAGACAAAATCGACCATCAAGTGGACGCAGCTGCACTTGACGTTCCTGGATATTTTTCAGCCACTTGCATCAAATCCAAATATCATCATAATATTTTCCAGCAAGCACTCTTACACCAACTTGGAAATTCAATGATCAATTCATTTGCAAGATGAAGTGCACTCAAGTTTCTTGTAGACAAATTATTTGACCACAAGATATTAAGTCATACAAGACAACTAATAGATAGAGAAGCAAAATTGAAACACTCAACCTACAAGCAAAATCCAGCTCATGCATGGTGGGAAAACAAATGATCAAAATGACAACTCACAAATCACTTGGATTCAAGAATGGCACATGGCAAAACAAGTTGAAATTGTGATGATTTTGTCATGACAACTTGCATGAAGGATGCTTATAAATAGAAGGAAGGGGTGTGTGTTCTAAGACAATGCTTAGTGTGGGAGGATGCTTTGGAAGAGCCATTATTTTGAGAGCTTGAGAAAAGAAAAGAAAAACCAAAGAAGAGAGAAGAAAATAATGGTTGGCTCTTCCATATTATCCCTTGGAGAATTTTTGTTGCATATTTTCAATATGTGTAACTAAATTCTCAAGGAGGGTTAGGGATGAACTTGTGTGTGTGATGGTGTTTGTAATTTATTTTTGATTCATGTATTTGGTCTTTAAATATTAAAACTCTTTTGTTCTATTATTCTCAATTTATTTGTGATGTTTTTCGTCTTCAAATAAATATAGAATCTATTTCGTTTATGGATTCAGTCATGCTTTTTCTATTGAGTGAATTAGTTCTATAATTATGTTTGGAGCAAATGATTATCTATATTGATTTAATTTTCTGCTGCAATATCGCCTCTTGGGTATATTGTCATCGTTGGATTTTCTCAATATCGATAACAATTTATGAGAGTTAAGCACGAAAAATGATTTTTCAAAGAGTTATATTTGATTTAAATTTTGGTTATTAATGTTATATATTCCGATTAAGAATTTGGTTATAGAATTCTTAATTGAGTTATCAATGAATTAAGAATAAATTTGAATACCCCAAATACACAAGGAATTCCATACGCTCTACTTTTCGTCTCATTTTTATATTTTTCAAATTACTCATTTAGTTTTAATTTACATTATACTCTAAAATTTACTTATCATACTCATTTAATCTTTTTGTTAATTTCGTTATTATTCTTCAATTTCTCAATCCATCTCCCTGTGGAATCGACACCCCAAAGCTATACTGCAAACGACCGCGTTATTCTTTGGGCGTAATCAAGTCACTATGTATCAGTGTTATGGCTATTGAGCATGGTGAAGTGTCAGGAACTACTGAATAATGTTCCAGAGTAGTTATGATGTGACCGATAGTCCTAATGATGAGTGTCACTATGTAGCCATGTTATGTTAGAAAGTACATGCGAAGTGACGAAGTGGTGCAATAATGATATAGTGTGAACGTGACGGAATGTCATGTAGTGTCATGAGTATGTGAGAAAGTCATACTCATGATTTGCTAGAAGTTGGTGTAGAAGTGATGCGGTATAATGTTAAGCGAAGTGGTGGATTTTGGTGTAGCTCGACAGTAGTCACAAACTACATGACACGATAGAGGTGTAATTATGAAGAAACCTTGTTGTGTCAAGTATTGGAATGAACTTGTAAAAGATCAGAAAGTAGGGAAAGTCTTGCCAACGGGGACAGAAAATGTTGGTTTTGGACTATAGTACTTGTTTATACAATTAGTTGATCAAGGTGTTTTATGTTGATTTTAGGTAATAAAAGGAGATCAGCTATATGTGTTTCTGGTGTGACACATGTGCCAGATGGATTTATCATATGTAGTGAGTAATTTATCCTAAGCATAGCTACACGATGTTTAGGCTTCAAAATTGGTTTAAAGTTGTATGGTATGTATGGATGAGGCCAATGATGACGATGATGAAGCATAGACTTAGATGCAGTATTGTTGTGTGTATCTACTAGGATTGAGATGCGTGACTTGGCCAGTCTAAGTCATGTATTGAGATGAGGTTAATTGAAAGAGTAAGATGAAGGTCCTAATGTCTTAACCCTCAGATGAATCATGAAGATTGACTTTAGTAGATAAGCACTCAAGATAGGACATTGAGTTTGGAAGAGGTAGTGATTGTAAGTAAAGCTCCAAAAGTTTTAGCATAGTATGTGAAGATATAGGACATGTGGAGGATAGAAAGAGAGTATCCCAAGTGAATGGTAGATTCTTTCTAATTTAGTTGCTTATGTACTAGATAGAGAATGACGCTAAGTTATGTGTAGGCATGAAGGTTAGTTGCCATCTGACACATATGCAAACAGACTATATAGTATGAGAATAGTATGGAGACCATGTTAGTATTATTATGTTCATATGCATCTAAATTTGTCTAAAAGTACGAATGAAATGGAAATGGAAATGTTTTTCTTTACCATACTTTAGGAAAATGAGTCACGTTTTATGAAAATATGCTAAGTATATATTTTCAAGTATATGTACGTACATGTCTTTTATGCAACTCAAGTATGTAATTGTATGTATGTGATAAATGTCCATACTTAGTAGCAATTCGATGTAGCTTTTTAAAATAAAATAAAAAACTGAGATCCCTGTCTCAGGTTTTACGTGCAGCATTTATTGATGCCATGAAAGTATTTTAAAGATGTTCTTGTGAACTGTATGCTTTATGGATGCCATGAACTAATGTTTATCTGATGCCTCAACAATGATTTTTAAGTTTATCCTCATGCTTTTAAATGACATTTTTTCATGAACGAAGTGAGTAATTAAAGAATGAAAAAAAAGGACTAAATGAATGTATGCTAAGTATGAAAATACGTAGTGACCATGATGAATGAATGAACGAATGCATGAGGGTACTAATGAATGGGTAAACTGTAATGTTGGGATGTAGTGCTAGTAGTGTACTCAGTATTGCACTCAAACTGATGGATTTCCTACCGTAATCACGAGCAGAATCAGGATTGAAAGGAAGATCTGCTGATCCTAGCACACAGGGCATGATAGTGTGTAACGGCTTATGGAAATTGATAAGAGAATGCACGGGTCTTTGTACTCTTCAAGAAATGAAGGTACTACACTAGGTGAGAGGAAAAGTTTTACAAAAAAAAAAAACTGTCCCGTTTTAGAACATCCCCACCTAGTGATATTGTTTTAGAAAATGGATGCATGTCTTGTCTTATATGTATGTATGTATGAGTTATGAATGCATGACTGAAAACCTATGTTGCTATATTTTAACTTTATGAAGATTAACTTACTGAATATTGAACTCATTTTATTTTTTATGTATGCCCCTGCTCCCACATGAACTAAATGAGTAGAACGCGCTAGGATGGACACGACTCGAAGGGAAGAGCTTGGAAATCTAAGCATGGGAGTTCAAGATTTTTGAGAGGCCTTTTTATTTTCAAGTATGATGCTTTTCTATTGTGAATCTCTTTTATTCATAAAGACATGTTTTATTTTATAATGTAGAGTTGTACACCTTGGATATAAACTGAAAACTTTTAAAATGAATGGTAATTTACGTCGTCATTTCCTGAAAAATCCCATGCACCACATGAAGGACGGGTGTTATAGTAACATAAACTAAATAAAAAAATATATGTACAAAAATAAAGCTTAAGCTTTATCATTACGGTCGGTATAAAATCATGATCTCTCTTTTGATATGATGTAAAATAATTATTTATTCAAAAAATCTAAACTGACGAGAATAAATAAATCTAATAATTTATATCCATAACATTCATCTAGATTTGGTTATTAACGCTCATATACATCAGTCTCGTTAAGAAAACTATTTTCAGATTTATAAAAATATACTCAAATTATCCAAAAATTAAAAATTAAGATACCCAAGGCTCCGTTCGTTTCGGCCTGATCTAGAGTTAATTATTCTGTAACTATAGTAGGAAAAGTGATCATATTCTTCATCTTCATTTCATTATTTAGAATGCTACTATACGTACCTCGTCATTGAAAATTCTGAAGCGTAGTTTCAATTCTAGCTAGGATCCTATAAAGAAGATTCTCATGAAATATAGTACAAGTAGTAGGAAAATAAACTCATGCTATTCTTCATTTGTATCATTTACGTACTGCAGCTTTGAAGTAGTTTGAAGATCATGGCACAAAAGTTAAGGAACAAATTAAAAACAAAAATCTAAGGGGGATCTCTTGTAAGAAATTAAAGAACAGGGAAAAACGGAGTGCAAGAAGGATTGCTGAGAGCTTGTTTGACGGAGAAGGAAACTGAAAATTCCTCTGAATTCAATTATTCTATACAATATGAGAAGATGACTGCTATCTATTTACAGCTAGCTAGGGAATATTTACAAAAGAATATCCTAGAAGAATACAAAAATACAAAAGAAGCAGTTATCTACAATGACTTGTAGTTAATCTGTGTAGTCATTCTGTAATACGATATGTAGCTTGTCCAGTGTCTTCTAACATCTCCTACCTAATCGTGCATCATGTATTCTCTCTTCATTTTATTTTTTAATTAATATTGGGTATTTTTAAATCCTGGCCGTCGAAATGTATGTAGATTGGATATTTTTAAGTTTCTAGCGTTATCCTTTCTATCTATATTTTAATAAATTTGAGGAAGTTTGGTATAAATGATATTTTAATGCCATACATGTTATATTTGAAAGCAAAAATTAATAATTGTAGAGTGTTATAAAACTTAAAAAAAGGAACTACTATTGCAAAAGAGAAATAAGAAATTCTCTCTGGAACTCTTAAGAACTGAAACTTTCTTTCTCTCTTTATATTTTCTTATGAATTTCATTACAACTAAAGCCCCTATTTATAGGCTTTGAAATTACTATTCAAGTTACTATGCAAGTCACTATACAAATCACTATATAGAATTTAATATAATAGTGGTGGGGTCATTCACATAATTTTAGTGGTGGGACAGGGGGGCGGCTGCCGACGTTCGTTCATTACACTCCCCCTTGAATGACCACCAATAAGGAATCTGTCTCTTTAAAACCTTGCCAAGTAAAAACCCAGTGGAAAGAAAAACCAATGGCGAAGGAAAAAGAGTACAGTCTTCTTATGTATCCACAAGTGCTTTAAGATTGCCTCATTAAAACCTTGCAGAGGAAAACCCAGTGGTACAAAACCTCAGCGAAGGAAAAAGAGTACAATCAGCACATTTACTCCCCCTGAAAAGTGCATGACAAAAGATCTTTGAGTCTTCGCATTCCAATGTTATGCACAATCTTCTTGAATGTAGAAGTTGGTAACGCCTTTGTGAATAAATCTGCCAGATTATGACTAGATCGTATCTGTTTGACATCAATTTCACATTTCTCTTGAAGTTCATGAGTATAAAAGAATTTAGGTGAAATATGTTTGGTTCTGTCACCTTTGATATATCCTCCTCTGATTTGAGTGATACAAGCAGTATTATCTTCATATAAGATTGTTGGGCTATTATTGATCATAGTAAGTCCACACTTTTTCTGGATATGTTGAATAACTGATCTCAACCAAATACACTCTCGACTTGCTTCATGAATAGTAATGATCTCTGAGTGATTTGAAGAAATAGCAGATAGTGTCTGCTTAACAGATCTCCATGATATAGCAGTATCTCCATAAGTAAATAAATATCTAGTTTGAGATCTACCTCTGTGTGGGTCTAAAAGATAACATGCATCTGCATACCCAATCAATTCTGGACTTGAACCACGTTGATAAAATAATCTTATATCAACCGTACCATGAAGGTAACAAAGGACATGTTTAATGCCATTCCAATGCCTTCGAGTTGGTGCAGAACTATATCTTGCAAGCAGATTAACTGAGAATGTAATATCTGGTCGAGTGCAATTTGCAAGATATATCAAAGCTCCAATTGCACTGAGATATGGTAGTTCAGGACCAAGAATTTCTTCATCGTCATCACAAGGACGAAATGGATTTTTCTTCACATCAAGTGTTCGAACAATCATTGGAGTACTCAGGGGATGAGATTTGTCCATATAAAAATACTTTAGGACTTTCTCAGTGTACATGGACTGATGAATAAAAATTCCATTTGGCAAGTGCTCAAGCTGCAGGCCGAGACAAAGTTTTGTTTTGCCAAGATCTTTCATTTCAAATTCTTTCTTTAAATATATAGCAGTTTTTGAGATCTCTTCAGGAGTTCCCACAATATTTAAATCATCAACATAAACTGCAATAATGACAAATCCAGATTCTGATTTCTTAATAAAAACACATGGACATATAAAATTATTCTCAAATCCTTCTTTCAATAGATATTCGCTTAAGCGATTATACCACATGCGTCCGGATTGCTTCAACCCATATAAAGATGTTTGTAGTCTGATTGAGTACATATTTCTATATGTACTTGTAGATGCTTCAGGTATCTTATATCCTTCAGGGATTTTCATATTATGTCATGGTCTAAGGATCCATATAAATATGCAGTGACCACATCCATCAACCGCATTTCTAATCCTTTTGTAACAACCAGACTAATCAAAAATCTAAATGTAATTGCATCCATAACGGGAGAGTATGTTTCTTCATAATCAATCCCGGGTTTCTGCAGGAAACCTTGTGCAACAAGCCATGCTTTGTATCGCACAATTTCAATTTTCTCATTACGTTTTCGTACAAATACCCACTTATATCCAACAGGCATTACACCCTTTGGTGTTTGGACAACAGGTCCAAATACTTCTCGTTTTGCTAGCGAATTTAATTCAGCTTCAATAGCTGTTTTCCATTTTGGCCAATCATTTCTACGTCGATATTCTTCGACGCTTTTTGGCTCACTTTCTTCATTACTTCTGGTAATGTCAAGGGCCATTTTATATGAAAATATGTTGTCGACAACAGTTTTATTTCTATCTAGAATTTCTCCAGTTTTCATGAAATGTATTGAGATCTCATTATTTTCAGGTACCTGTTCCTCTTCAGGGGAAAACATTTCATGACACACCTCTTCAGGAGGTCCCTTTTTAGGAGATTTATACTCTTCAAGAGTTTCATCTTCAGGAGGTTCTGGAATAGAAGATTTAAGCTCTTTAGGAGCACCAATTATATTTGTAGCCTGTACTGTGGGTACGTGTTCTTCAGGAACACCAAATTCATTTTGTATTCTTTTCCTTCTGGGAATTTTGTCTTTTGCACCAATAAGTCTTCTACGCTTCAGGCGTATTTTAGATTCACCTATTGCTGCTTTGATAATTTGTCCTTCAGGGACTTCAATCCTTGCTGGAGTATTAACAGCAGGAATATAAGATTTTACTACACCTTTAGTGTTAGTAAATACATCTGGTAACTGATTTGCAACATTTTGCAAATGAATAATCCTTTGAACTTCCCGTTTACATTCATTTATAGGAGGATCAAAATGAGACAGGGTCTTATTATCCCAAGTAATATCTTGTCGTGCTTTAGGCACCGACTTTTCTTTACTCATTAACGGAAAATTTGATTCGTCAAAATGACAATCCTCAAAACTTTAAACATATCCCTTGTAAGGGGTTCGAGGTATCTAATAATGGATGGAGAATCAAAACCAACATATATCCCAAGTCTTCGTTGAGGGCCCATTTTTGTACGTTGTGGAGGTGCAATTGGAACATATACAGCATATCCAAAAGTACGAAGATGAGAAATATTTGGTTGTTGACCAAATGCAAGCTGTAATGGAGAATATTTATGATATGCAGATGGTCTAATGCGAATTAGAGATGCTGCATGAAGTATAGCTTGTCCCCAAGCAGAAACAGGTAGTCTTGATTTCATGAGTAAATGTCTAGCGATTAGTTGAAGCCTTTTGATCAAAGACTCAGCTAAACCGTTTTGTGTGTGTGTATGGGCAACAGGATGTTTAACATCTATTCCTATTGACATGCAATAATCATCAAAAACTTGAGATGAAAATTCACCTACATTATCCAATCGAATGGTCTTAATCGGATACTCAAGAAATTGTGCTCGTAGTTTAATTATCTGAGCAAGAAGTCTAGCAAATGCAACATTTCTAGTGGAAAGAAGACAAACATGTGACCATCGACTAGATGCATCAATTAGAACCATAAAATATCTAAATGGTCCACTTGATGGATGAATAGGCCCACATATATCTCCGTGAATCCTTTGTAAAAAGGATGGAAATTCAACAATGACTTTTGAGGGAGATAGTCTAATAATTAACTTACCTTGAGAACATGCAGAGCACGGAGATTCATTGGGTAGAAATATCTTTTGATTATTTAAGGGATGCCCATGCGAATTTTCAATAATTCGTCTCATCATTATAGAACTCGGATGTCAAAGGCGATCATGCCAAGTCATAAATACTTTAGGGTCATTACACTTCTGGTGCATTATCACATATAATTCAATTGTTCTCATTTTTGTATAATAAAATCCAGAACATAGAGCAGATAGTTTTTCTAATACGAACTTCTGGCCCGATATTGTTTTAGTAATAAGAAGATGCTCTTTACTGCCTTCATTGGTCGTTTCAATATGGTAATCATTACGACGTATATCTTTGAAACTCAATAAATTTCTTCTGGATTGTGAAGAGAATAGAGCATCACCAATACAAAATTTGGTGCCATTAGGCAATACAATATAAGCTCTTCCGGAGCCCTCAATTAAATTCGATGAACCTGATGCGGTATGGACATAAGCTTTACTTAGTGTTAGATTTTGAAAATATTTCTTTTCTTTGAGAATTGTGTGAGTTGTAGCACTGTCAGCCATACATATATCTTTATCATTCAACTCAGAGATAAAAAGCTCATCAATGTGATCCATGATTCTACAAAATATACAAAACTTTTATTACTGATAGAAAGAAAATATATTAATTGAGTGGAACACTTCCATCTCCAATTAAGTGTTCAATACTACCTTCAGGATGATTAAAGAAATCAGATACATCAAGATGAGTAATGTCTACATCTACTGAATCTAATAAATCATCTGATGGTTCTACTAAATTTGTTTCATGCACTTTATTCTTTCCTTTAATAGAAGCTTGATATAAATCAGTTAAGTGCTTGGCCGTACGACAGGTACGTGACCAATATCCAGTCATTCCACATCTATGGCACACCTCTTCACTTTTCTTTGAAAAATTATTCTGAGGATTTTTACCCCTTTCTGAATTGTACCACTTCTGGTGATATGATATATTATAATCCTTTTTAATGTTGTCACTCCTGGGACCAACATTTCTATAATTTCTCCTACCACGTCCACGCCTCCGATTTCTTCTAAAGGATGCACCATTCACTTCTGGGAATGATGCAAACCTATTACCATTCACTTCAGGAAATGATATTGAGCCAGTAGGGTGTGACTGGTGGCTTTCTAATAATAGCTCATTATTCTGCTCAGCTACTAGAAGACATGATATAAGTTCAGAATATTTCTTGAACTTTCTCTCTCGATACTGCTGCTGCAGGAGCACATTCGAGGCATGAAATGTAGTAAAAGTCTTCTCTAGCATATCATCATCGGTGATTTTCTCACCACATAATTTTAATACTGAACTTATTTTAAAAAGTGCGAAATTATACTCACTAACACTTTTAAAATTTTGCAACCTCAGGTGCATCCGTTGAGAACGAGCTCTTGGGAGGATGACAGTCTTCTGGTGTTCATACCTCTCCCTTAAATTGTTCCACAAAATATAGGGATCTTTTACTGTGAGATATTCAGTTTTCAATTCTTCATGAAGATGGTGGCGAAGGAAAATCATTGCTTTAACACGTTCCTGTAGGGATGCTTGATTTCCTTCTTTAATAGTTTCTCCCAGGTTCATTGCATCAAGATGTATTTCAGCATCAAATATCTAGGATAAATAATTTTTTCCAGATATATCAAGAGCAATAAATTCTAATTTTGTAATATTTGCCATTTTCTACACATATAAATAATGAAATAAATATGTGTATCACATATTTATAAATTCACACAGATAATCATCAATAAAATATATTAAAGACTTCAAATAATATATTGAAAAACTTACAGAGTAATAAGGCCACTAGCTTCATAATTGGTAGAACCGTCGTGCTGATAACGTGTTATGAAAGTTAAAAAAAGGAACTACTATTGCAAAAGAGAAATAAGAAATTTTCTCTGGAACTCTTAAGAATTGAAACTTTCTTTCTCTCTCTATATTTTCTTATGAATTTCATTACAACTGAAATCCCTATTTATAGGCTTTGAAATTACTATACAAGTTACTATGTAAGTCACTATGCAGAATTTAATATAATAGTGATGGGGTCATTCACATAATTTTAGTAGTGAGACAAGGGGCAGTTGCCAACATTCGTTCATTACATAGAGTCTAAATTGAGGCAACTAAAATTGTGAGACCCACATTCAATGGATCCAATTTGAAACAAGATTGGAAAAGATTATCAAGGTACGTACTACAGACTAAAAAGAAAAGAAAAAGACAGGTCTAATAATAATATTACCATATAGCTTTTTGTCGGGACTCAGAGAATAATTTGCTGGAGAGATCGATCATGTTTTTAATTTCTCTCTCAATCAACACGACTTTTTAATATGATTAAAGATGCCTAGCTTGGGCAACAATAATGCAAAAGAGCTTGATAGGACCATGCAAGCATAATTATTACATGAAATAGATGGATGATGGATCTTGGTGGCCAGCAATTGCAATGACGGCATGTCTTCAAACATGTACCTCGTGGGATTAAGAAAAGATCCAATCCTCTCTCTGTGTGTGGCATTTTATGAGGGATTTGACTTGAATGTATGACTAGAAAAGCTATACAGACTCTCAAAAGGAAAATAAACCGAGTAAAATAAGTTAATTCTCATCTAAATAGTTATTTTTATTATAAATAACTTTTTTTTATATAAGTTTCATAATAAATAATTATTTTTCTTATAATAAATACTGCATTTTAGACTCGTGACCGTCATCTTATTATTATATGTATATAACCAATTAATTCTGGAAATTAACTACAATATAATTCAGTTATTATCCTCCTTTGTATATTGACGAGATACTGTAAGTGTCACTAAAAATTATTACGTTTCCCTTAGAATTATAAAGAAACGATAATAATACTTGCCAATAAATAAAGGGAAGGAAAATATTTAAGTAAATAACTATATTCAAACCCAAACCGTAATTAGTTCCTGATCTATTTCTACAATAATCATTTCCGGTGTTTATTGATCAAATAATAGAATATTTAATTAAATTGTCAAGAGTTCGTGATTGGTAGTTGCAACTAATTCATTTATTTGGAGTTTTGGGTACTATCAATTAATTAATTGTGACGTGAGGCCGGGGTTTCTATCATTATCAGGCATTTCATGATGATGATAATGACGATGATGTTATATGCATGTATACGGTGCCATGCATGTCGTGCGTAGTTAGTTATTCTGTTGGCTCCTTGTTGAAGTTGCTATAGATGCAGCAATATCCAGTGGCTCAGTGTATGGGCATTGATCATGACCCATGACATGCATGATAATTGGGGGGTCCCTGTACGACTACATCAAGAAGGAAAATAATTTAGATTTATCTCTGACAGTCTTGTTATATATGTTCAACATTTATGGGCTTGAATATTAAATCATCATGGATTGTTCAAAATGTTTTAAAAAAACATCTACCTCTGTATGTTATTCTAGGAAAAAGTACCATACTAATCTAAATAAAGATTCAAGTGTGACCTGCATAATCAACGAGTAAGTAAGAAATTAATAAGATCACTGAGACAATTATCATGCAGGGTGATCTTTTAGTACCGTAACTACTACGTTATCGAGCTTTAATTAACAGAACGACATGTCCCATTGAAGACGTACGAAAGAATATTTCACAATATTTGAGAGAAATGAGTATTTATGATAGCTAGTCATTTACGACGAGAATCATTAGTTGTAAAAAAATGTACTCTTTTTGATAAGAATATATCATTTTATAGCATATAATTGACTACAAATAAATTTTCTTCTTTTAACTAGGTAGTAGTTGTCCTACTTCTCTTTTAGAAGATGAAGGTAGTTCTTTTCTTTTCTCTTTTGGAGGATAGGAGTGTTGGTGATCCCCCTCCAATTTTAAAGGATGGAGATTAGTTATCTATATTTTTAGAGAGTGTTGTACTCTTAGACAAATATTTAAAAGTTGTCATTTGAGAGTTTATAGAAATTAAGATAATATCAAGGCTGTAGCACAAGACTGAATAGGAGATCTAAGCAAACAAATTCCCAATTTGGAATGTGGCTACGAGCTAATAGTATTAGTGGAAGAAAGGGTATGGAGGAGAAGGAAATGGTGGAGGATTCCTGTTTGCCGGAGAAGATTGCTTCAGCCGATTGGAGGGGCAGAATCCCCACTATGCATGAATTTCAAGAAGGGCAAAGTGAAATTCCTGATTTTGTGGGATTGGGAAGTTATGGAGGGAAATAGGGGACTAAAGGAGGGGTGAATTCACAGGAACCTCCAGACATACATGATTCTTTAGTTTCTTTGAGATCCCATAGCCAATTGCTTGATTTGGGCACTATTAAGCTTGTTGAAACTCCGATTCATATGGAAACTGAGGAGGTTATGGAGGGAAGTGTTGAGAACTATCAACAAAGTGTCGTGGGCCTCATTTCAACAGATCAAGCCTTAAGTCTAGATGATATGACCCAACACAAAGAGCCACATGGAGACTTAAGGTATGAGCTGCCTAAGTTGGGCCCAAAAGAGAGCTCTTTTCAGTTCGGAGCTACTGAAGTCCAGAGACCTAGTCCAAATATTTTTCCTAAGGGGAAAAGCATTGATCAAGTTTCCTTTAACTCATCAAAATGAAAGGGTTTGATTTCTCGACTAGGGCATCAACTGAAGTTTGCTGAGGGGAGGAATAACGGACGGGGAAGATGGAAGCGTTAGATGCGAGGAAGCCTTACACTAGGTTCAGGTCTGGTTTTGCTCGATGAAGAAAAAATCCATGATGGAGGTTCAAAGAGGTTGCCCTTGGCCATCGAAGAAGATGATAAGTGTGATCTGAAGAAAGTTTCCTTGTGTTTACCTGAGGGTTTGGACAAGGATTTTGATGACTCTTTATCAATGGTAGTTGTTGACTAGCCCCGCTGACAACAATGAATATGTTAAGTTGGAACACCTGTGTTGGGAACCCACGGGGAGTTCGAAACCTCCGAGACTTGTTGAGAAGGGAAGATCCCGACATCCTTTTCCTTCTGGAAACGAAAGTGCAAGCAAAGACAATGGAACGTTACAAAGTTTCATTCGGTTTTACAAACTGTTTAGTTGTTAATTTTAGAGGTAAAAGTGGAGGTTTATATTTATTTTGGAAAAATGATGTTCCCCTCCATATTTTAAATTTCTCTTCCTACCATATTAATGCTTTTATAAAAAAAAATTAATAATCCTAAACTTGACTGGTTTATTACGGGTATCTATGGACACCATGAAACCAATCATCATATGGAAGTGTGGAATTTAGTTCGTGAGTTGGCTAATTCTATTGATAAAGGCTGGGCTCTCTATGGGGATTTTAATGAGATATTATCTTCCAATGAAAAGAGTGGACATAGATTAAGCCCTTAGAACCAGATGAAGGAGTTCAGATCACTTATTAATGACTGCCAGTTGTCTAATTTAGGCTTTAAAGGTTCCCCCTTTACTTGGTGTAATCGTAGGGAAAATAGCGAAATTATTTGGGAAAGGTTGGACAGATGTTTAGCTAATTCCAAATGGTCTGAACAATGTAAGGAATGTGTGGTACATCATGTATTTGTCTCTTATTCAGATCATTACACTATCTGTTTGAATACTCAAGAGGTGAAGCAAGGAAAGTTTAGAAGAAAATTGTTCAGATTCAAACCAATGTGGATTGGAAATGTTGACTGTGAGAAAATAATAGAACAGGCATGGGAAGAGTTTAGGTCTATAGAATGCATGAAGGGAGCTTTGGAGACTATTAAAGTCTGTGGAAGCAGGCTAGGTCAGTGGAATCGAGATTCTTTTGGGAATGTTCATAAGAAGTTAGCAAGAGCAAGAGTAGAGTTAAAGAGAATGCAAGGGGCTATATCAAATTCCATTACTTTTGAAGAAGAAATAAAATAGAAGGAAGAGGTGAATCTTTGGCTTGAAAGAGAAGAATTACTCTTAAAACAAAGATCTAAGGTTTTATGGCTTCATAGTGGAGATTGTAATATGAAGTACTTCCATTCAAAAGCCACTCCTAGACAAAAAAGAAATCATATTCACAAGCTGAAATCTGAGAATGGAGTATGGCTGTAGGGGTTTCAGTTGCATGAGCATATTAGAGGGTACTTTCAATCACTGTTCACCTCAATTTTGAGCAGGGGTGCTAGGAATATCCTAGAGGAAGTGGAAACAAGAGTAACTGATTCAATGAATGAAGACTTGTGCAAAGTTTTTTCAATAGAGGAAGTGTTTATAGCTTTGAAACAAATGCATCCTAATAAAGCCCTGGGCCTAGATGGAATGTCTCCTATATTTTTCCAAAAGTATTGGAGGCTTATTAGAGGCAAGATATCTGCTGCAGTCCTTGAGGTTTTAAATAGAAGCAAGTTTCCTCAATATTTAAACCATACTCATATTGTTTTAATTCAAAATAAGAAGTCTCCAATTGTAGTGTTTGAGTTTCGCCCTATTAGTTTGTGTAATGTCATTTACAAACTAGTTTCAAAGGTGGTTACAAATAGATTGATATGGGTGTTGCCTAAGATATTTTTTGAAACTCAAAATGCTTTTGTGCCTGGGCATCTTATTACTGATAACGTATTGATAGCCTAGATATTGATTCATTTCCTCAAGAATAAGAGACAAAGAAAGCAAGGGTACATGTCACTAAAATTAGACATGTCCAAGGTATATGATCAAGTGGAGTGGGATTTCTTGGAAAGTATGTTGGTGAATTTGGGTTTTGTTGGAAGAGTAGTGAATCTGATCATGAATTGTGTTAGAACAGTAACCTTCTCTGTCCTAGTGAATGCCTCCCCTTCTACCACTATAAAACCCACTAGAGAAATTAGACAAGGAGATCCACTATGTCCTTATAAATTTTTTCTATATATTGAAGGTTTAATCACCCTACTAAAACAAGCTAAGAATAGGAAGACTGTCAGATATAAGTGTTTGTAGGGGTGCCCTTAGAGTGAACCATTTTTTGTTTGTGGATGATTCAGTTATTTTTTGTAAGGCAGATCATATTACCTCCCAGAACATTAGAAATCTATTGAATAGCTATGAAATAGCTATGAAATAGCTTTGGTGCAAAACATAAACATCAATAAAAACAACTATGGTTTTTAGCTCTAATGTGGCAGAGAGTTTAAGGCTGGAAACTAAAGGATTGTGGGGTGGTAGCATTGTCCAACAGTACGAGAGATATTTGAGACTTCCACTTATGGTAGGAAAGGCAAAACATAGAGCCTTGTTGATATTAAATCTTAGGTGTAGAGAAAACTTCAAACATGGAAGGAGAAGCTCCTTTCACAAGGGGGTAAAGAAATTTTACTTAAAGCAGTGGCCTTATCCATGCCAGCCTATGCTATGAGTTGTTTCATGCTTCCTAGTAACTTATGTAAGGAGCTAGAGAGTATGATGACAAAGTTTTGGTGGGAGCAAAAAGTTAATGAAAGGAAGATTCATTGGGCGAAATGGGAAAAGTTGTGTAATTCCAAATTCTCAAAAGGCATGGGATTTAGGGATTTGAAGATGTTCAATATGAGCTTATTGGCAAAACAAGCATGGCGCATCCTGAACCAAGCTAATCCTCTCCTTTATCAGATTTATAAGGCTAGATATTTTCCAAAATTATATTTTTTGGATTCCAATCTAGGTACTAACCCCCCATTTGCATGGAGAGGTATTTGGGAAGCAAGAGAATTATTGATGAAGGGTTGTATTTGGCGACTTGGAGATGGTAGGTCAGTAAGGGTTTTGGAAGATATATGGGTATTGGGTCATGCAGCTTTAAAAGAGGAATGTAGTGAAGCAACAACACAAATTGAAGATATAAAAGTATCTTCTCTCATTGATCCTATTTCAGGGCAGTGGAATGTTCAAAAAGTTAGAGTCCTCTTCAATCCAATGGTGGCATCGGATATCTTAAAAGTAACCTTAAGTCCTGGTATTCATTCAGATAAACTGGTTTAGAGGCATGAGAAGAATGGTGATTTTCAGTAATAAGTACCTATAGGTTTCAAAAGTGTTTGTCTGCACAGCATGAAGCAAGAACTTCTTAGATGGGTCTAGGGGGTAAAGTGTAGAAGGGGCTTTGGCACATGAAAGTTTTGAATAAAGTGAAGATATTTACTTGGAGGGTTTGCCATGATTACCTTCCTTCAAAACAAAATTTACATGCAAAGAAAGTGGTTGTTTCACTTTCCTGTGAATTCTATTATGAATAAATAGAGAGTGTTGCTCATGTTTTGTTTCATTTCCCCTCTATTAAAGATTGTTGGATCCTGAATTTTCTTTTATTTAGCCAGATTCGAGAAAATATGTCTTCTATTGACATTATAAATTTGGTGGTTGCTGCTGGTAAACAGGATTGGATTGACAAACTTTTCTTGATATCTTGGGCTTTCTGGCACCGAAGGAATAAAAAGATTTTTGAGAAGATAATTTTACAGCCATCTCAAGTAGTAGAATTTGCTTTAAACTAGAAGAGTCCATCTGCTTCATCTTATCTTATGTCTAAAGATCAGTTAGTGAAGAGTTGCTCTTGGCAGACCCTCTCTCTCTTGGTTTTTGTAAGTTAAATGTAGATGAAGCAATGTTTTTTTATCTTCATAAAGCCCCTATAAGGGTTGTGGTTAGCGATGAGAAAGGGATGGTGTTGTTGGCTGTAAGCAAAGTGATTACGCCCAAAGAATAACGCGGTCGTTTGCAGTATAGCTTTGGGGTGTCGATTCTACAGGGAGATGGATTGAGAAATTGAAGAACAGTAATGAAATTAACAAAAAGATCTAGATGAGAGCGAAAAGTAAATTTTAGAGTGTAACGTAAATTAAAACTAAATGAGTAATTTGAACAGTATAAAAATGAGACGAAAAGTAGAGCATCGGGAATCCTTTGTATATAATTGGTATTTTAATTATTTTTGATTAATTAATAACTCAATTGAAAATTCTATGTCCAAATTTTCAATTGGAAAATAAAACATTAATAACCAGATTTAAATCAAATGTAATCTTTCGAAAAATCATTCGTCACAATATAAGAACAGGAATTGTTATCGATATTAAAGAAATTCAATGTCGACAATATACTCGTAGAGCAATATTGCAGCAGAGAATTAAATTAAAATAGATAACCAATTGAACCAAATATAATCAAAGGATTATTGCATTCAATAGAAAAAGCATGACTGAATCTATAAATGAAATAAATTTTAAGATTATTTGGTGACGAAAACATTTATAATAAATTTTGAATGACTAAACAAAAGAGTTTAATATTTGAAGAACACATATATGAATCAAAAACAATTACAAATACCATCATATATACAAATTCATCCCTAGCTCTACTAGAAAATTAGTTACACATATTGAAAATATGCAACAAAAATTCTTCAAGGGATAATATGGAAGAGCCAACCATTATTTTCTTCTCTCTTCTTTGGTTTTTCTTTTCTTTTCTCAAGCTCTTAAAAACAATGTATCTTCCAAGGCATCCAAGCACACTAAGCATGGTCTTAGAACGCACACCCTTCCCTTCTATTTATAAACATTTTTCATGCAAGTTGTCATGAAAAAATCATCACAATTTCAACTTGTTTTGCCATGTGCCATTCTTGAATCCAAGTGATTTGTGAGTTGTCATTTTGATCATTTGTTTTCCCACTATGCATGAGCTGGATTTTGCTTGTAGGTTGAGTGTTTCAATTTTGCTTCTCTATCCATTAGTTGTCTTGTATGACTTAATATCTTGTGGTCAAATAATTTGTCTACAAGAAACTTGAGTGCACTTCATCTTGCATATGAATTGATCATTGAATTTCCAAGTTGGTGTAGAAGTGCTTGCTGGAAAATATTATGATGACATTTGGATTTGATGCAAGTGGCTGAAAAATATCCAGGAACGTCAAGTGCAGGTGCGTCCACTTGATGGTCGATTTTGTCTTAGATTGAGTGGATATCTCTTCAAACATAAAACATAAAAGTTATAGATATTTCTCTTTTGGTTCTATATCATCTTGAATCAGCTCAATTGGAGATTGGATGAGAGAGTTATGCCCATATTACGAAAAGATGTTAGAACTGTCTAAAATTTCACAATTATCTTGATTTGCTCCTAATGCGTCTATTTGTGACCTAAATCAAAATATAAGAATAATGAGTATATTTAGGCATCAAATAAGAATAAAGTATTAAACATTAAGAGAGGAAAATATGGCATTTTATATTCTCATCAATATATTAAATCATGCTTATATCTATCTCAAGATAAATGACCATTAATTTTAATAATATGAGTTATATCCATTATTTTCTCATTTCTTTTAGTATTTAAATAGAGTATTTAGAGTGAATTTTTGTGCACTCATCACAAAGCAAAAGCAGAAGTCCTTGATTCTGAGGCGATAGAACTATTAGCCATGTTCAGGGGTTTACAGTTTTGTTTACAAATAGGATTCCCTAGAATGATTTAGGAAAGTGGTAGTTTACTAAAGGTGAAAGCCCTTCAATCAAATGGTGATTCAATGTTAATTGTGACATCCCCACTTTACGTCTAAGATTTAACATAGACTGAGGAGTCGGGATAGATAATATAAGGCTACATATCCTTCGGACTTATCATAAATTGCTTCCATGCACGTAGCTTACTAATCATATGCAATGAGTAACGCAGTGGGATAAGGTTAATTTCCAAGGTATGCAAAGAAATCTATTTTTGCATAATGATCGCATGGAAAATCATAACCATAACTTGTAGATTAATATTTACAATACATAAGGTACCAGGTCATACAGAAACCAGTATTCCAAAATATATGTATATCCCATCATGTCACTATGCCTCTTCACCATATAGGTTCTTTCTTAACCTTCTTCGATGGCCTTACATAAACACCACTTAGAGACAGAGCCATCTTGGCTCAATGACGGACAACACCTTATTTGTAGCCGCTCCTCAGATGATGCAGATGTATGTTGTCTCACTTCCTCCAACATATAGTCTACAAAAGGGAAGGCATAGTAGTAAAAAAAAGAGTAATCAGTGAGCCCGTCAAGGCTCATTTGAGTCTCTCGAGTGTCCTGAGTCTCCATCTATTCCTGCAACAAAATCTATCATTCCTTTTGGAATGATAGTTAAAATTCAAAAAGTGATATTTTGAGGAAATTTCAGTAAGTGCACATTTAGCATAACAAAGCAATCACCATATATACAAATAGCATGTAAATGCATAGGATATGATCATAAGACTTATTAACCATGACTTATGCGTGACTTATGCATAACTTGTACACATCTTTATAAAATATGCATTTTTTCTAAAAAGGACTTAGTTGAGACAGGTGCACACTTTTCGTGATGTGACGTAATTTTCTTTGTGAAAGTCTTAATCTCATATTTTCATTCTTATTCTTATAAATCTTAGTCTTAACCATGACGGCAGATTGAATTGCCTTCATCATATCTTAGCATGACGACAGATTGAATCGCCTTCACCATCAGCTTACATATTCTCGTCAGTCATACGGCAGATCAAATCGCCTTCACCGTCATGACGAGACTTATCATATTATGGCAGCAGATTGAATCGCCTTCACTGCCAAGTCATGTCAGTTATACGGCAGATTGAATTGTCTTCACCATCATGACACGACTATCATATTACGATGGCA
Source organism: Platycarya strobilacea (assembly GCA_036898215.1). Taxonomy (NCBI): domain Eukaryota; kingdom Viridiplantae; phylum Streptophyta; class Magnoliopsida; order Fagales; family Juglandaceae; genus Platycarya; species Platycarya strobilacea. Next base: position 33,583,102 of record CM072548.1, on the reverse strand, counting down.
TTGAATTGCCTTCACCATCGGCACATCAGTCATCTGGCAGATCGAATTGCCTTCACCGTTATGACGCGACTTTTCATAATCTTAATCTTTTCTTGCTCCTTTCTTGTTCTTGCAAAATTTCGTAATCTTATTTCTTGAAAAATCGGTATAACTCAAAACATGAAATCTTACAACCTAACATTGACATGCTTGTGCCACTAGATCTTTCATGCATGCTACATGTATTCATGAGTCATGCTTCATATAGAACATGCTTGATCAACACATAACATGTATATAATAACTTTAAAAAAAAAAACTCTCTATCAATTAAAATATAAACAAGTTCCTTTGGAAAGAAAACATCTATCGCTAATCCTAATAGGAGTAGGGCTAAATTTCATGACTTACTTATCTCCAAATTTCTCTTCTTCTCCTTAGAATCACTTATTCTCTTATTAACATATCTTGAAAATGATCAAACTAGGTAAAATAGCCCTAGCTGAAGCTCTTCCTTCTTCTATTAAATCTATTTTTCTTCAATTCCTTCTTTATCCAAAATATCATTCCACCACCCAATAAATCTTGAATCTTCCACTAATCTTTAAAAGAATTAATCCATAGAATTTCCTTCAATCACTCACTAACTTAATTTAATCACCATATCAATAATCTAAAAAAATAAACTAATAACAATCTAAGGAATCCCACCAAGGCCGAAACCATATAAACCTTACAAGTCTAAAAAATTCAACTTCTTTTGTTAACAAATTTCAGCTATCAATTCTCCCAAACTCCCATCTATAATCTATTAAAATAAATTCTTGCTCTCACAAGGTTTTCTTCAAATATTTCCTTACTCTTCCATATAACCACTTAACACATGCATATATGGATCTAATCATCCTATAGAAATGATATTCACTCAAATAGAGCTATCAATAACATATAACATCTATATATATACAATTAAATGCTAAAATTAGATTATATGTGCACTTACTAATTTCTCCAAGGGGTTTTACTTGTAAGGAACGATTTGCCTTGGGAAATCTCTTTGAAACCACACCTAGAAGTTTTGAAGATTGTTTGGAAAGGTAAGTGAATAGATGATAGAGTGGAGGGGGTTTTTATTTTGCTTTGGCCGTGAGCTTCACTTAGGGAAAAAAGGAGAGAACCTCATACCATTTGGTCGACCACTTATATAGGATGAAGTTGGAAAAATCTTCTAGAAACCACATGTGTTTCCTATTGCTGTGGGCCACTTGTCTCCTTTAAGTTTAGGGCAATCATCCCTCCTTAGTTTAGGCTTGGTTGGCAAGCAAAGTAGCAAAGACTCCTCTTGTGACACCTTATAGAAAATGCCAAAACTTTGGATGTGCATATCACTTCCAATTGAGCAAAAATCTAAGGTAAGACAAAAGAAGCATTCGGCAACTCATTTTGGCCCTTGATGTCATCCGAAATCCTCTCAAGCTTAAGCCCCTTAAATTCCACTTGTCTGCCCACATGTCAAAGTATCATATGTGTTAAAAAAAACTCCAAAAGAACAAGGCACTTGTGACGACCCAGAATTTTCATTTCTCATTATTTTATTTATTTATTATAATAATAATATTAGTATTTTAAGTTGGTAAGGATGGAGGCGTGGACTTTGATTTATGCTTTAGGAAGTATGGACTAGGATATTGGCCCAAAGTAGTGTATCAAAGTCCATAAGCCCACGAGAGTGATCCACGAGTCAACCAAACCCATGCATAGAGACACATGTCATCCTAGGTGTTTCACCATGTGTTGCTTCAAAATCTAGGTGTGACGACCTGATGAGTGCACAAAAATGCACTCTAAATACTCTATTTAAATACTAAAAGAAATGAGAAAATAATGGATATAGCTCATGTTATTAAAATTAATGGTCATTTATCTTGAAATAGATATAAGCATGATTTAATATATTGATGAGAATATAAAATGCCATATTTTCCTCTCTTAATGTTTAATACTTTATTCTTATTTGATGCCTAAATATACTCATTATTCTTATATTTTGATTTAGGACACAAATGGAGACATTAGGAGCAAATAAAGATAATTGCGGAATTTTAGACAGTTCTGATATCTTTTCGTAATATGGGCATAACTCTCTCATCCAATCTCCGATTGAGCTGATTCAAGATGATATAGAACCATAAGAGAAATATCTATAACTTTTATGTTTTATGTTTGAAGAGATATCCACTCAATCTAAGACAAAATCGACCATCAAGTGGACGCACCTGCACTTGACGTTCCTGGATATTTTTCAGCCACTTGCATCAAATCCAAATGTCATCATAATATTTTCCAGCAAGCATTCCTAAACCAACTTGAAAATTCAATGATCAATTCATATGTAAGATGAAGTGCACTCAAGTTTCTTGTAGACAAATTATTTGACCACAAGATATTAAGTCATACAAGACAACTAATAGATAGAGAAGCAAAATTGAAACACTCAACCTACAAGCAAAATCCAACTCATGCATGGTGGGAAAACAAATGATCAAAATGACAACTCACAAATCACTTGGATTCAAGAATGGCACATGGCAAAACAAGTTGAAATTGTGATGATTTTGTCATGACAACTTGCATGAAGGATGCTTATAAATAGAAGGAAGGGGTGTGTGTTCTAAGACAATGCTTAGTGTGGGAGGATGCTTTGGAAGAGCCATTATTTTGAGAGCTTGAGAAAAGAAAAGAAAAACCAAAGAAGAGAGAAGAAAATAATGGTTGGCTCTTCCATATTATCCCTTGGAGAATTTTTGTTGCATATTTTCAATATGTGTAACTAAATTCTCAAGGAGGGCTAGGGATGAACTTGTGTGTGTGATGGTATTTGTAATTTATTTTTGATTCATGTATTTGGTCTTTAAATATTAAAACTCTTTTGTTCTATTATTCTCAATTTCTTTGTGATGTTTTTCGTCTTCAAATAATTATAGAATCTATTTCATTTATGGATTCAGTCATACTTTTTCTATTGAGTGAATTAGTTCTATAATTATGTTTGGAGCAATTGATTATCTATATTGATTTAATTCTCTGCTGCAATATCGCCTCTTAGGTATATTGTCGTCGTTGGATTTTCTCAATATCGATAACAATTTATTAGAGTTAAGCGCAAAGAATGATTTTTCAAAGAGTTACATGTGATTTAAATTTTGGTTATTAATGTTATATCTTCCGATTAAGAATTTGGATATAGAATTCTTAATTGAGTTATCAATGAATTAAGAATAAATTTGAATACCACAAATACACAAGGAATTCCCTACGCTCTACTTTTCATCTCATTTTTATACTTTTCAAATTACTCATTTAGTTTTAATTTACATCACACTCTAAAATTTACTTATCACACTCATTTAATCTTTTTGTTAATTTCGTTACTGTTCTTCAATTTCTCAATCCATCTCCCTGTGGAATCGACACCCCAAAGCTATACTGCAAACGACCGCGTTATTCTTTGGGCGTAATCACGACCCATAATTTTAGTTTCTTATTATTTTATCTATTTATTTATTATATTAACAATATTGGTATTTTATGTTGATAAGGATTGGATGCATGGGCTTAGAATTGAGCTTTGGGAAGTATGGACTAGGATATTGGCCCAAAGTAGGGTAAAAGTCCATAAGTCCAAGAGAGTGATTCATGAGTCAACCAAGCTCATGTATGGAAACATATGTCACCCTAGGAGAGCTTTAGTAAGTCTCCAAAGACTAGTAGGTGTGAGGGAAAAATACTAATAGTTAGAGGGTTTGACTAGTAGGTTTCTTGGAAAAGAGTGAAGAAATCAAGAAGAGATTTCCATCATTTGGGAAGTATAGGAAATGTGAGAGACAAAAGGGGAAGAACCAAGCTCTTCCAATTGAGTTTCCCTAAGTGAATATCATATCTAAAAGATTGACTTGTACTAGAACTTGTAAGAGTGGAAGATTTGTGTGTAAGGAAACCCCTAGGAAGATGTGTGACAAGTGACAAATGACAAGTTGAAATGTGAAGTCTTTAACATGAAAAAAATGAGATTGAGTGTAAGAGTATCTTTGGGAAAAAGGTGTGACAATAATATGTGAGGATTTGTTGGGATTTTGAAGAAGAAGGCTTCGATGGATGAAGAAAAGGGAGAGCCTACTTTCTCACTTTGAGTTTCCCAATGTGAAGCCCATCCTTGATATGACAAAAAGTAGATTTTGTGTAAGAAAAATCCTTAGAGATATGTGTTAACTTGGTCGGGGTGTGAAGGAAGAAGGGACCTTCCAATTAAGTCTTCCTAGGAGCATGCCATATCTAGGTGATTGACACTTGTTAGATTTGATGGAAATAGAAGCAGGGAAGAAGAAGGGGTTTTGGTGGAGGGTATAGCTAAACCATCCCTTTAGTGTTTCCCAAGTTTTGTTTCCAAATCTAGGCATAAGACAAGTGAAGAATCTTGTAAGGAAGATTTGACAAGAAGTTTGACAAGTGATAGAAGGATGTGGTATCATTGAAGAAAGAAAAGAAGATAAAAAGAAAACAAAGCGGATTCAGGTAAGCATTGCCGTGGGCCTTATTTTTGGTCTTCCTAGAGTCTTGAAAAATCTAGGTAAAGGAAAATAGGGGATTTGTGTAAGAGTGTAAAGGACATGTGTGTAAGAGTGTAGGAAGGAGTGGTGACTTGACAAGTTGATTGATAGATGTGTGAGAGGAAAGAAAACTATGGGGAGAAGAGAAAGGTATTCGGTGGAAGCAAGGGGAGGCCTTGGCCGACTACTTCATGGCCCATTCTCCTAAGTAGGACTTCCAAATCCTCTTGAGATGACTTGTGAAGTGATTAGTGAGTGTGTGAGGAGTGATGTGAAAGAAGAAGAGGGGTTAGAACCCATAGTGGGCGTCGACCATAGGAAAAAGAGGGTGAGAGAGTTTTCAATTCAAGTGTAACCTAGTGGTAAGCATGATCATACCCTATTGATAGAAGTCAATCTAAGGGTCTTTCAACCCATCAAATGTCCCTCCAAGTTTAGGGAAATGAGTACCTAGAGGCCTAGAAATTCCTTTTGGCCGAATGGTCTATGCCTTGGTCTTTCCCCACTTGTTTGCTTCACTTGTACACACACTCACCCCACATCACACGGTAACAAGCTTTCCTCTCTACCCTCACTTTGCCTTATGTTCTTCCATCTCCCTAGTGCAAAAACATCCTAAGCTTAGTGAAGTGTGAGTAAGGTGTTCTTGAAATGGGAAGCACTTTTGAAGAGGTAAGTAAGATCCTTTGCTATTTCAAAACTAGAAACCTAAGATAGATCACATGCACGCACCAAAGCTTGTATCTTTGAGATTTTCTTTCCAACTTCATGTTTATAAAATATTTTAATAGATTATTTTTATATATATTTTCAAAGCTAATCTTTTCTACTTGGAAGTATGGTAAGTGCACCTTTATCATGACTTTAGCATTTCTTGTATATATTTGAGTGAAATTGTTTGTATTGGTTGATGGATGTATGGAAATGCTAGATTAGGCTTTCTCAAAGGAAAGGCTTTGTTGTTATAGTTGAAAATCCATGCTTGATCCATATGATTCTTTAGGCTTGAGATTTAAATATGTTGGTGGATTTAGCTAAATTGTTGCAAAAGAAAATGAAGCATGATGATATGATATATGATGATGATGGAAATGCATGCATGACTAAGATTGAGCTTGTTGAATGTTTGGTGATGTTAGGTTAGATTACTTGAGAAATGATTTGTCTATTTAGTTACAAATCCATTCGTCTATATGCTACTTTAGGCTTGAAATTATATTATGTAAAGGAAAATAAAGCATGCTGAGATGGTATATAGTGATAAGGATGCATGTTTGACTAAGATGAAGTTTGTTGAAGGATTGGTGATGTTAGGTTAGATTACTTGAAGAAATGCCTTGTATGTTTAGTTGTAAATCCATGCTTAGCAAGGTATATTATTCTAGGCTTGAGATTTACATTTTTATTGGTGGATTTAGTTACTTTGATATAAAGGAAAAAGAGAGCATGATTAGTATGAAAAATGGTGACAAAATGCATGCATGTTGAAAATGATGTTTGGAGTTGAAAAGAATTTAATTTGGTGCATATATGGGTTTCGGATTTGAAGGGTTTCAAGGTTGAGTTTTTCAATGATCAACTATCCTCTCATGTGATGATCATGAATTGGATAATTGGAGACTTTAGAAGCATGAAACTAGGAGGATCCATTAGCATGAAATTCGGTTTTCCTCTGTAGGAGTAAGTATGCTATTTTGGTTGAGAGAAAAGTGATGAAAATACTAATCCTAAGGACTATAGTGTTCGGTCAACCCCTCTTAGGGATGCTAAAATGGTTTAGTAAATTTTATCAAAACTTTGAGAGTACATGGAGGAAGATAGAAGAAGAAAACCCTAAGAAGTTGTCTTGGAGGGTCTTGGCCCAACCCTAGTGGTGAAGGCCTAGTGGTGAAGGCCAAGTGTCCCTCTTTGTGTATTGAGCCCATTTATATGCTTTTATATGAACTATAGATGGATTCATGTGATGGTTGATTTGTCAATGAGCATGAAACAATATACGTGTGCTTGAACTAGTCTCACGATTTGCATGTTAAGCACAAAGGGTTGCATGTCATATGCATGAAGCATGAAAATCATGTTTTTGAATCAAACATATTTTCAAAGGAAAAGAAAGGAATTAAAGTTTTTATAAGAACGTCAAAGGCTGGGACGGGGTAGTGCCCCAGTGGAACTCCTTGTTTACTCAGGAGTGGTTAAAGTCGAGTGAAAGCCTCTAGGTCGACGAAGAACAGTTGGCGGACCATGTATGGCTCCAAAAGGTATCCAGAGCATGGTCGCACTTAAAGCTAGTGGGTGCCCAATGGCGGTGTTGGCCTTAGCCTTACCGTATAATGATAAGGATGTAGTCGCTCGATTTGAGTGGTCACCAAGTGATGAAGAGTGTAAAGTCATGAAACATTTTCACTTAGGCTTGAGTGGTCGCCTAGTGATATGCTAACTAGTGGGAAACACACGGTACTCATGGGAGCCGTGAGGTGTCCAAATAAGAAGAAGAAGTCAGGATGAAAAGAACAGCTTTTGAGCCCAAGATATGATATGATATGATATAATAAGTAAGTGGCGGCTAAGAAAAGAAAGGTTGAAAGAAATCGAAAAGTTTTTACGAAAAAGGGTTTTAAAGCATGAGTCAAAAGAATTACATTTATGATGAACCCTTTTTATGAAAAACAACTTCATAAGTATCAAGTTGTTTTTATGAGTCAAGTTGTTTTTATGAAGGTCTGTATGAGCATATTCATTTGCTAAGTCATTAGACGCATATGCATGACACATGTTTTGTTTGTTATTCACTTATATGTATGCTTGAAATGATTTTTTTAAGATGATTATGAACCTACTAAGATTTCTCAAAATCTCACCCCTTTATATTTCTACTATCGTTCCTTGTTGGGAAGATAGAAGTTGTTGCAAGAAAAGATGACGTCGACGACTTTGAGACTCGGATAGACTTTTCAGACCACTGATGATCTGGTGATCTCCCCGCATTTTGATGTGGTGACCCCTATTTTTGTACAAGGGTTAAGGAGGTTAAGGATGAGCCCGTTGTAGTGGATGGTTGTGGGGTCAGCACATAAATGATCTCACGGGTTTATATTCCATTATATTTTAATGGTTCCCTATGTTTTGGGAAAGTATATATGTGGAGACGGATACTCTTGATGATATTTATTAATATGAAGTTTATTTTGGGATCTTAAAATTAGTATACCATGTGATATAAGGCAAAATTTTTAAGTCTTTGCCTAGTTTTAAATGGCTTGACCTTTTTCGCTGTGAAATTTTCTATTCACTACTTTTATTATGAACGCATGCTCGAACATTAAGAACAAGGAGTGAATTTCCCTGTATTATTTATCCCCGACGTCTCGGTTTACGTCTAATCCCAAGAGTAGGCGTGGGCATTGACAACGGTGGTATTAGAGCAATTTCGTCTTTGCGTAAACTCACAAGTCCTAGGAAAAGAATTGCATGGTATTAAGATAGGCTATGATCTTATAGAGAGAGTCTTGAATCCTTAGAAAGGTTGGATTAAGTTGATGATTGCGTGAATTGAGGTGGTCTCGGGTGGTCAGACTTGGAGTTGCTAGCGATAGAGTAACTCAGGAAGGGGTTCTATGCATTTTAGGAAGACAGGATGGCAAAAGGACGATGTAGCATCCCTACTCCGAGACCCATGGTGCGGGCAGTAGAGAATCCTCCTTTGGTCACTCCCTCTAGACCCGAAGAGTGAGTGGTACAAGATACCACTTTGGAAGGTGGAAAGACGATAGCAGAAGCTATTCACCAAATGATGGAACTTGTAAGGAACCAAATGGAGTAAGGTTGAGGTCATATGCCACTAAGATACTAGAAGAGGAGCGCAAGGGCATTGATATGGTATATAGTGATAAAATGCATGCATGACTAAGATTAAGTTTGTTGGATGTTTGATAATACTAGGTTAGATTACTTGAAGAAATACTTTGTTTGTCTAGTAACAAAATCCATGCTTGGTTAATGTATTATTCTAGGTTAAATGTTATATTACATTGATGGACTTAATTACTTTGTTGCAAAGGATGAATGTAGCATGATTAATATGATGAATGGTGACAATATGCATGCATGTTAAGATAAAGTTTGGAGTTTGAAAATGATTAGATTGGTGCATATAGGAATTCGGATTTGATGGTTTTTAAGGAAGAGTTTTTTTTTTTTAAACGATCAACTATTCTTTTATATGATGATTAACCCTTGAATACTTGGAAAGTTAGAATCATGAAAACTAGGTGGATTCCATAGCATGATAGTTCGATTTCCACATGTAGAATTCAGTGTGTTATTTGGATGGAAAGAAAAGTGATTAAAATACTAATCTTAAGAACTATAGGGTTCGGTTAACGCTTCTTAGTGGTGTTAAAAATGTTTAGTTAATTTTATTAGGGTTTGGAGAGTATATGGAGGAGGATAGAGGAAGAAAATCTTAGGAAGTGGCCTTGAGGGAGTCTCGGCCCAACCCTAGTAGTGGAGGCCGAGAGCTCATCTTTGGGTACCAAGCCCATTTGCGTGCTTTTATATGAAGCGTAGATGGATTCACGTGGTGGTTGACTTGTAAATGATGCATGACAAAGTGTGCATTTGAAACTAGTCCCATGATTCACACGTTAAGCACTAAGGTTGCATGTCACATGCATGAAGCATGAAAATCATGTTTTTGAGTCAAACATGTTTTCAAATAAAAAGAAAAGAATTGAAGTTTTTATAAGAACCCCAATGACTGGGACGGGACAGTGTCCTAGTAAAACTCTCTATTTACTCAGGAGTGTTTAAAGTCGAGTGAAAACTCTGGGTCGATGAAGAACGGCTTGACCTTTTAAGTTGTGAAATTTTCTATTCACTGCTTTTAGTTTTAAATGCATGCTAGAACTTTAGTAAAAACGAGGGGTGAACTTCTTTGTGTTGTTTATCCCTGACGTCTCGATTTGCATCTAATCCCAAGCGTAAGTGGGGGCGTCGACAACGGTGGTATCAGAGCAGTTAAGTATTTGGGTAAACCCACAAATGCTAGGAAAAGAATCACATGGTATTAATCTTTGCCATAATCTTTTAAAGATAGGCTTGAACCTTGGGAGGTTGGTTGAAGATGATGCTCGTATAAGCTATTGAAGCATTAAGCGGTAAGAATTATTGTCGCCAGGATTAGGGCAACTCATGTGAAGGTACTGTGCTTTTCAGGAGAATTATGCACCCCTACCTTGAGACACGTGACGCCACCAGTAGGGAACATTTTGAGCCCTGTCACACCTACGACAAGGAATGCCCCATTAGTTACTCCTCCTAGACTCGAGGCAAGAGAAGCATCGAATGCCCAAATGGACGGAGGACAGGCGATAGTGGAGGCTATCCACAAAATGACAGCTCGTAAGAAATCAAATGGAGCGAGGCAGATGCCATCAAAATATTGGAGGAACGTCAAGCTGCCCTTACAAAAAATTTCTGGTCTACCAATACCTAAACTTCATGGGGACGAAGGGAACCATGAAGGCAGATAGATGGATTATGGACTTGGACTTGGACTGCACCTTTGAGATCAACGGGTGCATGAAAACCTTGAAGGTGCAGTTGCTGGCCACCTGCTGTAAGGGGAGGCCAAATTATGGTGGGATACCAAGAGGAAGCTACTAAAGCAAGAGCTCAATGAAAACATAGCCACCACCTGGGAACAGTTCAAACATGAGTTCGATGATCGCTTTTTTCCCTAGTCTATCAAGCAGGGTAAAGCTATAGAATTTGCCACATTAGTGCAAGGAAGCATGACCGTGGAACAATACGCTACAAAGTTCATGAAGCTGGCCCGATTTGCCCCTCATTTGATTGCCACCGAGAAAATGTGGGTGTGAAAATTCCAAGATGGATTGCAGCCAAGGATTCACAACCAAGTGGCCTGCCTGCGAACGAAAAGTTTCAAGAGTTGGTAAATGTGGAATTGATTGCCAAGGTAGAATAGAAAAGTCTGATCATGCAGACCCAAATGAACAAGAAGAGAAGTTATCCCTATCTCTCAAGGAAAGACGCGGGCAAGAGAAGGAATGTTCACCCTGCGGATAAAGGGAAGGGCAAGATGATCAATCAAGGAGCAGCTGTAATAGCCCTAAAAATCTTCATCTTAATTTAATTAATTAATTAAAGATTAATACACAAGATTAGTGGTAATTGGTGAAAGAACAAAATAGGCTTTGAAGAGATGGGCTTAGGAGTGAGACTTTTGAGGAAATGGATCAAGTAAATGGGCCAAGAGAGTAATAGTGAGTCCAAAAGCCAATAGAATGAGCCCATGGCCCATCAAGCCCATAGTAGAGACACTTGTCAATTTGAAGAAAAATCCTAGAAAATTATCCAAACACTTATAGGAAAATCCTAGTTGGTGGAGGTTGACTAGTAGTTGGATACATGCCATGTAGGATTGAGTGTAGGATCAAATGAAATGATTTTCCTACCATGGAATCTTGGAGGTACAAGACACCATCCCTTGACTTGCCAATTGAGATCATGGTATGTAGGGAAGTGACAAATGGCATGAGGAGAAGCATGGATGAAGGAAGCTTGGTGGTTTCGATGGAAGGCAATCCGTGGGGTGCATTGGAGAATCTCATGGAGTATGGCCACCAACAAGTGATAGGACAAAAGGCGAAGAGTGTGTAAGTGAATAAAGTACATGTGTGAGAAGGTATGGTGATGTGAAGAGAGGTATGGTGTGGGTGTAGGTGATTGAAATGACAAAAACTAGGAAAATGATCAAGGTGGGTTTTCGGTGGAGCTTGGGTTGGCCGGATCATGACTTGCTCAAATTCCAAAAAGCATGGCTTTGGAATCACTTGTATGGACATATGAGAGGATAGGGGAATGATGATTGAGTGAAAAGCAAGAAAATGGATGCTAGAAGCACCAAGAAGCCGCCGGCCATAGGTAGGAGAAAGAGAAAGGAAAATCACCAAGGCATGGCCAAGATTTGATCTTGGAGTGGCCTAGAGTTGTCAATCACTCCATCTATCATTAGCCATACCTAAATATGATGAGAAGTGTACCAAAGACCCTAGGGAAGAGAGCTGGCCATGTGACCCCTTATGCAATCCCCCTTAGCTCATTTTACTTGGTCACATGCAAACACTCTCATTCTCTCTTCACCTCTCGGCCAAGCTCACTCAAGTCACTTCTACTTTTGCTTCTTCTCTTTTCACCACATAATTTGAAGAACCCTATAGTAGTGAAGCCAAAGAGCAAGAGTGTTGAGGTGACAAATTCATTGGAGAAGGTTAGTGACTAAATCCATGCAAGTTTAGGAAAAACACACACACACTTGTGTCACTTTGTTTGGTTAGAAGGAAATAAGGTTTCCTTTGAGTTTTATGTTCATGGCTAGTCTAATAAGAGATTTCATATATGTATTTTCAGATTTTAAGCTAAGGTCTAATAGGAGTGTGGTAAGTATACTTTCACCTTTTCCTTAACAATTCTTGTATATGGTGAGGTGATCATGCTTGTTGGATTAATGGTTGCCATTGCCATGTTTGGATTGAATTGATTTTTACTTGTTTGTGATATGAATATTTTTGTGAGAATCTATATGATGAAATAAGTTTAGAATGTGAGTAGAGATGATGGATCAAGTGTTAGTTGCAAAAAGAAAGGAAAAGCATGATTATTTTATGAAATGATGGAATTGATGCATGAAGTATTTTAGTGTTAAATATTAAATTTGGTGTTGCTAAGGTAAAGTTTATTTGAGGAAACTAGTGATGAAATTTAATTATTCAAGGAGCATATTGTTTTGAGAAAATGAAAATGGACATGAGAGTAAATTACATGATTGACATGAATGGAAATGGTATATACTTGTATATGGAAGAAGTGAACACTTGTGTATGATGTATTGTAATGTTTAATTGGAATTTTATGACATTTAAGGTTGAGATTTGGAAGATTAAAATTATATTGCTTTATGGTGATTTTGTTTAGCTAAGCTCATAGAAGAAATTGATAGAGAAGGAAGTTTGAATAGACTAATGAGAGGAGTTCCCTAAATTAGAAAGGTGAATGGAGGAAATAGAAATGACTAAGTTTGAAAGTGAAAATGGTTACTTGGGGAAATACTAAGGTTTCGGTTACCCCTTGCTAAGGAGGGTACATGATTTAATTTGATACTTTAAAATTTATTGGAAGATAATTGGAGTCAAATGATGAAGGAAAGCCCTAGGAACTCCCTAGGAAGATTCGGCCATGATGGGTTGGAGATGGGCCCAATTCCCCACTTCAATCCTAGGCAGTATAGAACATGATGACTAAGTAGGAAAATTATGAAGTTATTCCAAGAGAGGGAGAAAGTAAATAAAATGTGATTGCACTCGAGCTTGTCTCGGGTTTTGCATGAAAATAAGTATGCATGCATGTCCCATGCATAAGTCATGAAAAAGAATGTTTTTAAAGTCAAGCATGTTTTTAAGAAAAAGAAAAGAAAAGAAAAGATTGAGTTTTGAAAGAAAAGAAAAGAAGTAAAGTTTTATAAGAACCCCAAATGCTGGAACGGGGAAGTGCCCCAGTGGATCTCCCTGTCCACTCAGGAGTGATTAAAGTCGAGTGGAAGCCCCTGGGTCGACGAAGAACAGTCGGCGGACCATGTATGGCACCAAAAGGTGTCGGAGCGCGGTAGCACCTAACGCTGGTGGGTGCCCAAGGACGGATATGGTGTAAGGACCTGCCGTTTTAAAGTTATAAGACGCACTCACATTAAGGTGATGCGGTAACCAGCAGGCAGCATGTAGTGCTAGGGGAGCCGTGTTGTGTCCCATACATGTTAAGTGAAAAGTCATGACACGAAGGGCTTTCGAGCTATAAGAAAGATCTGTTCAAGATAAGTGGTGCCTAAGAAAGAATGAAAGATATGAAATGTTTTAAAGAAATGTTTTGAAAAGTAATGATGATACGAAAAGAAGTTTGAAAGAAGAAATCTGCATGAAAGTTTTATGAAAAGAAGTCTGAAAGAAGCAAGTCTGTTTAAAAGTTTTCATGAGCATGTGCATAAGTCAGTCATTCATTGCATGTGCATTAGTTAAGAATGTTTTGTTCACTTATCTGTATATTTAAAATGTTCTGGTTTAAGTGTTAGTGTACTCGCTGAGATTTCTCCCAAAATCTCACCCCCCTTTTTTATTATCTCTACTATCGCTCCTTTGGGAACGATAGAAGTTATTGCAGGATATGATGGATCCCCAGATTACGACTCTCGAGAAGATGGGTCGGACCCTCATGGGCCTGACTAAGACTGAGACTGCTGGGCCAGTAACCCTAGACCTGTTGGGTCAGTGGGCGGCAGAGTCGCTTCCTATGACGACGTATTTTTTTTACGACTTACGCCCTACGGGGTGCTGTTTGGTGCTAGGAGTTGATGGGTTCCTCCATATGGGATGCCTGTTTACGTCATCCTCTGGGATGATGTGTGACGTAGGTTCAGGACTGAGTCTGGATAGCCTTCGTTATGGCCCGGACTTTAAGAAGATAAAAGAAGAACCCGCCTATTAGTATGGTTGGCGGAGGGAGGAGTGGATCGGCAGCACCTTTATTTTGTAGTCACTGATATATTTTGTGGAAAAATCTTCCCGCTGTTTTGGGGAGTACTTTTGTATAAAACTGTTTACATAAGTGACCTTATCTTGATATATATATGAATGTGATGTTTAATTTGGGTTTATTTCATTAACCATGTGATGTGCGACAAGCGTAACGTTTTGTCGATTATTGATGGCTTGACCTTTTCCGCTGCGATATAAAAAAAAAAAAGGGAAAAAGAGGAGAGAAATATATCTGTGTATGAAATAAAAATAAGGCTCTCACACGTAAAGATGAGGGATGACTTCCTTGTGACGTTCATCCCCGGCGTCGCCATTTGCGTACGAACCCAAGCGCAAGCTGGGGCGCCGACAGCGGCGGTTTCATCATCGCCATGCAGAAGTTGTGGATGACCACATAGAGGTGAATGTTGTGTGGCAACAGGTGCTTGCTTCCGATGTGGTCAAGTGGGCCACATGATTCGTGATTGTCCCCAAATGGCCCCTAGTGGAACTGCAGTGTCGGCGCCCCAGCTTGCGCTTGGGTTCGCACGCAAATTACGACGCCGGGGACGAATGTCACAAGGAAGTCATCCCTTATCCTTACGTGTGAGAGCCTTATGTTATTACATACACAGGTAATATATATATATATTTATATATATATATATCGCAGAGGAAAAAGGTCAATCCCTAAATAAACGACAAAACGTTACGCTTGTCGCACATCACATGGTTAACGAAATAAACCCAAATTAAACATCACATTCATATACATATATCAAAGTTAGAGTCACCAATGTAAACAGTTTTATACAAAAGTACTTCCCAAAATAGCTGGAAGATTTTTCCACAAAATACATCAGTGAATACAAAATAAAGGTGTTGCTGATCCACTCCTCCCTCCGCCAACCATACTAATAGGGGGGTTCTTCTTTTATCTTCTTAAAGTCCGGGCCATAACGAAGGCTGTCCAGACTCAGTCCTGGACCTACGTCGCACATCATCTCAGAAGATGACGTAAACAGGCGTCCCATGTGGAGGAGCTCGTCAACTCCTAGCACCAAACAATACCCCGTAGGGCGTAGGTCGTCAAAAAAATACATCGCCATAGGAAGCGACTCTGCCGCCCACTAACCCAATAGGTCTAGGGTCATTGGCCCGGCAGTCTCAAGCTTAGTCGGGCCCATGAGGGTCCGACCCATCTTCTCGAGAGTCGTAATCCAGGGATCCATCATGTCCTGCAATGACTTCTATCGTTCCCAAGGGAGCGATAGTAGAGATAATAAAAGGGGGTGAGATTTCGGGAGAAATCTCAGCAAGTACACTAGCACTTAAACCAGAAAATTTCAAATATACAGATAAGTGAACAAAACATTCTTAACTAATGCGCATGCAATGAATGACTGACTCATGCACATGCTCATGAAAACTTTTAAACAGACATGCTTCTTTCAGACTTCTTTTCATAAAACTTTCATGCAGACTTCTTCTTTCAAACTTCTTTTCATATCATCATTACTTTTCAAAACATTTCTTTAAAATATTTCGTATCTTTCATTCTTTCTTAGGCACCACTTATCTTGAACAGATCTTTCTTATGGCTCGAAAGTCCTTCTTGTCATGACTTTTCACTTAACATGTATGGGACACAATACGGCTCCCCTAGCACCGTGTGCTCCCTGCTGGTTACCGCATCACTTTAATGTGAGTGCGTCTTATAACTTTAAAACGGCAGGTCCTTCCACCATATCCGTCCTTGGGCACCCACCAGCGTTAGGTGCTACCGCGCTCCGGACACCTTTTGGTGCCATACACGGTCCGCCGACTGTTCTTCATCGACCCAGGGGCTTCCACTCGACTTTAATCACTCCTGAGTGGACAGGGAGTTCCACTGAGGCACTTCCCCGTCCCAGCTTTTGGGGTTCTTATAAAACTTTACTTCTTTTCTTTTCTTTCAAAAATTCAATCTCTTCTTTTTCTTCCCCTTTTTCTTAAAAACATGCTTGACTTTTTAAAAAAAAACCTTCTTTTCATGACTTATGCATGGGACATGCAATGGTCACTTAACTTCATACAGAACCCGAGACAAGCTCGAGTGCATTTACATTTCATTTTCTTTTCTCCCTCTTTTGGGGAACAACTTCATAATTTTCCTACTTAGTCATCATGTTCTATACCCAAAATGGGCCTAGGATTGAAGTGGGGTATTGGGCCCATCTCCAACCCATCATGGCCGAATTCTTCTAGAGAGTTTCTAGGGCTTTCCTTCATCATTTGACTCCAAATTTCCTCCAATCAATTTTAAAGTGTCAAATTAAATCATGTACCCTCCTTAGCAAGGGGTGACCGAAACCTTAGTGTTTCTCCAAGTAACCATTTTCACCTCCAAACTCAGTTATTTCTATTTCCTCTATTCACCTTTCTAACTTAGGGAACTCCTCCCCTTAGTCTATTCAAACTTCCTTTTCTAATAGTCTCTTCCATGAGCTCAACTAAACAAAATCACCACAAGGCAATATAATTTTAATCTTCTAAATCTCAACCTTAAATATCATAAAATTCCAAATAAGCATTTCTATACATCATACACAAGTGATCATTTCTTCCATATGCAAGTGTATACCATTTCCATTCATATCAATCATATAGTTTATTCTCATGTCCATTTTCATTTTCTCAACACAATATGCTCTTTGAATAAATCATTTTCATCACTAGTTTCCTCAAATAAACTTTACCTTAGCAACACCAAAGTTTAACATTTAACACTAAAATCCTTCATGCATCATTTTCATCATTTCACAAAATAATCATGCTTTTCCTTTCTTTTTTTTTTTTTTTTGCAACTAACACTTGATCCATCATCTCTAATCACATTCTAAGCTTATTCCATCATCTAAATTTACACCAAAATATTCATATCATAAACAAGTAAAAATCAATCCAATCCAAACATGGCGATGGCAACCATTAATCCAACAAGCATGATCACTTCATTATATATAAGAATTGTTAAGGAAAAAGTGGGAGTATACTTACCACACTCCTATTAGACTTTAGCTTAAATCTGAAATTACACATATAAAATCTCCCATTAGGCTAGCCATGAACATAAAACTCAAAGGAAACCCTATTTCCTTCTAACCAAGACAAAGTGTCACATGTGTGTGTGTGTTCTTCCTAAACTTGTATGGATTTAGTCACTAACCTTCTCCAATGAATTGATCACCTCCACACTCTTGCTTTTTGGCTTCACTACTATAGGGTTCTTCAAATTATGTGATGAAAAGAGAAAAAGCAAAAGTAGGAGTGACTAGAGTGAGTTTGGCCGAGAGGTGGAGAGGAAATGAGAGTGCTTGCATGTGTCCAAGTGAAATGAGCTTAAGGGATTTGCCTAAGGGGTCACACGGCCAGCTCTCTTCCCTAGGGTCTTTGGTACACTTCTCATCATATTTAGGTATGGCTAATGATAGATGGAGTGATTGACAACTCTAGGCCACTCCAAGATCAAATCTTGGCCATACCTTGGTGATTTCCCTTTCTCCTTTTTCCTTCCTATGGCCGGCGGCTTCTTGGTGCTTCTAGCATCCATTTTCTTGCTTTTCACTCAATCATCATTCCCCTATCCTCTCATGTGTCCATCCAAGGGATTCCAAAGCCATGCTTTTTGGAATTTGAGCAAAGCATGACCGGCCAAGCTAAGCTCCATCGAAAATCATCTTTGTTCTTCTTCCTAGTTTTTGTCATTTCAATCACCTACACCCACACCATACCTCTCTTCACATCACCATACTCTCTTACACGTGTACTTTATCCACTTACACACTCTTCCCCTTTGTCCTATCACTTGTTGGTGGCCATGCCCCATGAGATTCTCCAATGAACCCCACGGATTGCCTTCCACCGAAACCTCCTAGTTCCTTTCATCCATGCTTCTCCTCATGCCATTTGTCACTTCCCCACACACCATGATCTCAATTGGCAATTCAAGGGATGGTGTCTTGTACCTCCAAGATTCCTTGGTAGGAAAATCATTCTATTAGATCCTACACTCAATCCTACATGGCATGTATCCAACTACTAGTCAACCTCCACCAACTTGGATTTTCCTATAGGTGTTTGGATAATTTTCTAGGATTTTTATTCAATTGACAAGTGTCTCTACTATGGGCTTGATGGGCCATGGGCTCCTTCTATGGGCTTTTGGACTCACCATTGCTCTCTTGGCCCATTCACTTGATCCATTCCCCAAAGGTCTCATTCCTAAGCCCATCTCTTCAAAGCCTATTTTGTTCTTTCACCAATTACCACTAATCTTGTGTATTAACCTTTTATTAACTAATTAAATTAGGATGAAGATTTTTAGGGCTATTACATGCAGAGCCTGGAGGATAGGTGAAAACCCCCACACAAGGCAAAGGTGTATGCAATTACCCCCGGAAAAGTAGATGTGGACGATGAGGAAGCAATCAACGCTGGCATTATTACTAGTAACGTATTTGACCCTACTTCGATTTAAAAGTATATGATGGTTTTCCTCAAAGTAATGATAAGAAAATTTTATAGGTGAGATTATTTTGATACGTAATGTGGTATATGCATTGTTTAACTCTAGAGCAACGAAATCCTTTATTTTGTATGATTGCGTGTGGAGGTGTAATGATGAGTGAACACGTGAACCAACCTATTAAAACCCTCTAAGATTATCTTCATCCCGCACGAACAGCCACACCATCCCATATTATGTTCTCACCTAACACTCGTCATGTAGATTTCAAAACAGGAATGATACAATTACTTCCGACTTTCCATGGTTTAGAAAATGAAAACCCCTATGTTCATATTAGGAATTTTGAGGAAATAGTTGCAACATTCTACAGTCAAAATACCATTGACGATAGGGTAAGGCTAAAGTTCTTTCCTTTTTCTTTGAAAGATAAAAAAACTAAGAAGGCTGTACTCACTAAGACCACGGTCTATTGGAACATGGAGTGAGATGACTCAAGTATTTTTTAATAAATACTTTTCCCAACATAAGACCAATGCTTTAAAAAGACAAATCTCTACTTTTGCACAAAAGGATAGTGAGACTTTCTACCAGTCTTGGAAACAATTTAAAGAATTACTGAGTATGCGTCCCCACCATGGATATGAGAATTAGCGCTTAGTGAGTTATTTCTATGAAAGTTTTACATCCAGGGAACGTCAATTCGTGGAAATGATGTGCAATAGAGAATTTTTACAGAAAAATCTCGATGAGGCCATAGAGTACCTCAATGAGCTTGCTGAAAAAGCTCATACTTGGAATGGACCTAGTGCTACTAATAGCAGGTCACGACCTACAGGAAATCCGAGTGGTGGTATTTACCATCTAAGGGAGGAAGATAACATTAAGGCTAAGGTTGAAATGCTCATCAGAGAATTAGAGTTATTGAAAACCAAAAACTCAAAATCAACACACATGGCTAATCATGCAGAATCTTTTGGGCCATGTGTTGTCTGTGGTGGGATAGATCATCATGCCCAAGAGTGTCCTACACATACTAACATGAATGGTATGTATGAGGAACAAAGTAAAGCTATGGGTATGTACAAAAAGCCCTTCACACCTTACTCTGAAACCTACAACCCAGGATGGCGTAATCATCCCAACTTCAGCTGGAAGTCTGAAAACCAGCAGCCTGCATAACCCTCTAGATCATATCCTGCACCATACCATGGACCTCAATCTTCTAGAAATTCTTTAGAAGATACTTTGAATACTTTTATTGAAATACAGGGTAAGACTAATCAGAAAATTTGAGTCTTTGATTACACAGGTTATTGAAGAAAATAAGGAAATAAAGAGCCAAGTGTCTAAAATAATGAGTTATTTGACTGTAAATAAGAAAGGTAAGTTTCCTTCTCAAGCTCAATCTGTACCTCATGGTCAACATATGGCACAAGGAGATCTGATGGACGTAAATACCATTGTGACACGAAGTGGTAAGTCTCTACGTGATCCAATAATAGACAAAACAAAGGATGTAGAGAAAGATCAAGATAGCAGCAGTCCTGAGCTTCCCAAAGAACTTAAGGTAACAAAACCTGCGGAACCTAAGGTAACAAAAAATCCTGTTAAGGTACCTTTTCCTCAAGCATTAAACTCAAGCAAACAAACTCTAGATCATAACAATGATATTTTGGAAAATCTTAGACAGGTAAAAGTTAATCTTCCACTTTTGCATGTAATTAAACAAGTTTCTACTTACGCAAAAATTCTCAAAGATTTGTGTACAGTTAAGAGGAAGCATCATGTGAAGAAGACAACATTCTTGACAGAGCAAGTTAGTACTCTAATTGAACAGTGGATTCCCCCTAAGAACAAGGATCCTAGATGTCCAACTATCACATGCAACATTGGCAATCATGAGCTTGTACATGCCTTGCTAGATTTAGGGGCTAGTGTAAATTTGATGCCATATTCTATTTATGTGCAATTAGGATTGGGAGAAATCAAACCAACTTGGTATTGCAATTGGCTAATCGTTCAGTCAGAGCACCATGGGGTGTGGTAGAGGATGTTTTAATTCAAGTTGACAAATTTTATTATCCTGTTGATTTATTAATTCTAGACACTAGTTCTGCTGTAGAAACCACCTCTAAAATTCTATTAATTTTAGGTAGACTTTTTCTTGCTACTTCTAATGCGCTTATTGATTGCAGAAATGGATTAATGAAACTCTCTTTTAGCAATATGACTCTTGAGGTAGATATTTTTCATTATGCAAAACAGCCAGAAGAGGATGTCGAGTGTCATCAGACATACATGATTGACTCACTCATAGAAAGGGAAGTTCTTACAACTCATGATTCAGATCCCCTTGAATTTAATCCCATAAGCGATTCATCTGATTTAGTTGACATTTGTGCTATAGCACACAGGCATGGTAACCAAAGTTTGAGAAGTTGCTTGAAAAAAGAGAAAGACAAATTCCATCAAGTAAGGAAGCCCCTAAAGTTAAATTAAAATCCCTACCTAAGGGTTTAAAGCATGTTTTCCTTGGTCTAGGTGATACTTTTCCTATTATTATTTCATTTGAATTATCTGAGTCCCAAGGTGAGAAATTAATTTGGATTTTATGCAAGTATAAATCAACCCTAGGATGGAGTATTGCTGATATAAAAGGCATTAGTCCCCTGGTCTGTACTTATAAAATAAATTTAGAGGAAGGAACTAATCCTCGAAGAGACTTCCAGCATAGACTTAATCCCACAATGAAAGAAGTTATGAAAAATGAAGTATTGAACCTATTTTATGTAGGAATGATATATCTTATTGTTGATAGTAAATGGGTAGGTCCTAAGCAGATTGTTCCAAAAAAGTCAGGAGTAACTGTGATAAAAAATGACCTCGGAGAGTTAGTCCCTACAAAACTGGTGATTGATTGGCGGATGTGCATTGATTACAGAAAATTAAATGCCGCCACGCGAAAAGACCATTTTCTGCTTCCTTTTATTGATCAAATTCTTGAGTGGGTAGCTGGTCATCCTCTTTATTGCTTTCTGGATGGTTATTCTAGTTATATCAAATTAAAAGTGTATTAGAAGACCAAGATAAAACCACTTTTACTTATCCTTTCAGTACTTTTGCTTTCCGCAGAATGCCATTTGGACTGTGTAATGCTCCAGCTACTTTTCAACATTGCATGATGAGTATTTTTGGTGATATGGTTGAAAAGTGTATGGAAGTTTTTATGGATGACTTGACTGTTTTTGGATCTTTCTTTGATGCATGCTTAATGAGTTTAGAAAGAGTACTGACTCGTTGTGAAGAAAAAGATTTGGTTTTAAATTGGGAAAAATGTCTCTTCATGGTACCTTCAGGTATTGTTTTAGGGCATATTATTTCTTTCAACAGAATGGAAGTGGATCAATTGAAAGTTGAATTAATCTCTAAATTTCCTACACCTAGGACAGTCAAGGATATAAGATCATTTCTTGGTCATGCGGGTTTTTATAGGAGATTCATATAGAATTTTTCCGCCATATCTAGACCACTATGTAACCTCCTAACTAAGGATGCCTCATTTGAATGGATACAAGCCTATCAAGAGGCTTTTAAAACATTAATTGGCAAGCTTACTTCAACACTCATAATGCAACCACCTGATTGGAATTTACCTTTTGAAATTATGTGTGATGCTAGTGATTTTGCTGTAGGTGCTGTTCTTGGACAACGAAGAGAAGGGAAACCGTTTGTCATTTACTATGCTAGTCGAACTCTAAATAGTGCCCAAATGAATTACTCCACCACTGAAAAAGAGTTGTTAGCTGTAGTATTTGCTTTGGATAAATTTCGCACTTATTTGATTGGTTCTCTTATTATTATCTTTACAGATCATGCAGCCCTTAAGTACCTTCTTACAAAGAAGGATGCTAAGGCACGAATAATACGATGGATTTTGCTTTTGCAGGAATTTGACATCACTATCAAGGATAAGAAACGAATGGAGAACGTAGTGGCAGACCATCTCTCTAAACTCACATTCGAGGACACTTCTGACCACATGCCAATCAAAGATGATTGTTCCGATGAGCATTTACTTTCTATTACTTCTCTACCATGGTTTGCTCATATTGTGAACTATTTAGCTGCAGGTGAAATACCAAAGTATTTTAGCACCCAAGACAAAAGGAGGTATCACCCATGCGAAAGATGTTTGTATCACCCTATAAATATCTATTGTCACTCATGCGAAAGATGTCAAAAGTTAGGAGTTATGACCCGTCGTAATATGATGCCCTTAAACCTAATTTTGGTAATTGAAATTTTTGACTGTTGGGACAATGATTTTATGGGACCATTTTCCCATTCTTTTGGATATTTATATATTATTGTGGTAGTAGATTATGTGTCAAAATGGGTAAAGGCAGCACCTTGCAGGACCAATGATAACAGGACGGTAATTAAGTTTCTCAAAGAAAATGTATTATCTCTATTCGGTACCCCAAGTGCTATCATTAGTGACCGAGGTACGCATTTTTGCAACCGTTCTTTTGAAGCTTTAATGAAAAGATATGGGTTGATACATAAGCTTTCTACTGCATATCACCCTCAGACAAGTGGATAGGTTGAACTTGCGAATAGAGAAATTAAACAAATTTTAGAAAAAAGGGTCAACCCAGATCGGAAAGATTAGTCTTTAAGACTGACTGATGTGCTTTGGGCATACTGTATAGCTTTCAAAAATCCCATAGGCATGTCACCTTATAGAGTTTTTTTTAGAAAACCTTGTCACTTGTCCGTGGAGCTCGAGCATATTGGGGCATTAAACATTTTAATTTTGACTTGGAAAAAGCAGGAAAACTTAGAAAATTGACGGAATTAGAAGAATTGAGAAATGATAATTATGAAAACTCTAAGATCTACAAGGCTAAAATGAAAGCATTTCATGATAAAAATATTTTGAGAAAAACATTTAAGCCTAATGATCGAGTATTATTATATGATTCAAGACTCCATAAGCATCTAGGAAAATTTCGATCTAGATGGACCAACCCTTTTATAGTAAAAAACGTTTTCAAAAATGAGGTGGTAGAAATAAAAAATCCAAAAGATGGATGTATCTTCAAAGTAAATGGTCAGCGCCTCAAAAGCTTAATTGATAGACAAATTCCAGAAGTGGAAGACATTCCACTTATGGACCTAGTATATCAATCTTGACTATCTCCAGGTATGTTTTTCTTTCATTTTCTTTTCGTTCATTTTCTTTTTGTTTACTGTTTACTTTATTTTGTTATAGGTTAATTTTATTTTGACAAATACCATCTTTGATGCCAAGCAAGCCACCCATATTCCACATTAGGTGTATTCTACCCTATTTAGTTATTTAATTCTGATTCTTAAACATTGAGGGCAGTGTTTTATTTAAGTTGGGGGGTGGGAATACAAAACTGTTATTTAAACTTTGTGGCATATTTTAGTCAAAATATAAAAAATTGCAAATTTTTTTATAAATTTACATCACACAAGCATCTTTTCACACACGATACTCATGCTCATACATAACTATCTTGATGAATTCAAGAAACCCATCTTAAATCATTTTGCTAAAGCATCCACAGAACTATTTATGCACTTATCCAAACTTTGTGGTAATATGGTGATTTGACACATGTAACTAGAGAATTATTTTGCTTAAGTATGTATGTGACTTTTGGTGAGAATTGAGAGCTTACAAATATAGAAATTGTTATAAGTATCTATTGATCTGTTGAATTGGATACTTTTTTTGAGAATATCATTACATGGTTTGTGGTAAGATGGTGGATATACTTGGGATATGATGAAAGTCAATTTAGGATTAACGTTTGAGCCTTTCAAACTAACCTTTTTCATCATAGACCCCTAGCAGCCAATTTTGAGCCAATATACACATATGGCCTTTTCCTTTCATACCTACATCATCTCATACCTCTCCACATTGGAGTATAGCTTATACACTAATTTTTCCTACCATTTTACGTCCAATTGTGTACTAGGTGTGAGATTATCATTTCAAAAAAAAAGAAAGAAAACCATGACAAAAATGGCATGGTGCTAGATGTGTCCATCAAATTATTTATGAAAGAGTTTCATCAAATTATGAAGATACCAGTGGCAAAAGATGGAAAAGTATACTTAGTCAAACATCTGAAAAGTCGAAAAGTACATCAAAAGAAAAGTATAGTCTACTGAGAAATTTAACAGATTCCCTTTTATGTATACTTGAAAGTTTTTGAATATCCTTCACCCTTTTCTTCTTATGAGTCGCAAAACCTAACCCATATTACAACCTTTTGTATTGATTATTTTGATCCTAAGCATGTTTGTGGAAAGAATGGTGGAAATCTCATTTGTTAGTATTCCTATCATAAGATCAATATTTGTTTGTTACTTATATATAATTGCCTAAATTCCCATGAGAGTAAGTGTACACTTTTGTCAACTCCATAGAGAGAACCCTTACATGAAACACTTCTATACCCGTGCGTTATGGAGTTGAACATTGTTGCTTAAGATATTCTAATTTTGCATGTGTCAAAACCTCTAATTTGATAAAATAGTTTGGAACACATACATACTCTGTGGATTGCTATATTTGAATTACTTGTAAAAGGGTTATTAAATTCCAAAGATTGTTTTGATATGTAAATTTGAGAAATGTGTCTTGATGGCCCCTATGTGTGATTTTCTTTGGTCTTTCTCATCATTTTGCATGAAAATTACTAGGGACTAGCAACGAGTAAGTTGAGGGGTGTGATGAGTGCACAAAAATGCACGCTAAATACTCTATTTAAATGCTAAAAGAAACGAGAAAATAATGGATATAACTCATGTTATTAAAATTAATGGTCATTTATCTTGAGATAGATATAAGCATGATTTAATATATTGATAAGAATATAAAATGCCATATTTTTCTCTCTTAATATTTAATATTTTATTCTTATTTGATGCCTAAATATACTCATTATTCTTATATTTTGATTTAGGATACAAATAGAGGCATTAGGAGCAAATGAAGATAATTACGAAATTTTAGACAGTTTTGACGTCTTTTCATAATATGGGCATAACTCTCTCATCCAATCTCCGATTGAGCTGATTTAAGATGATATAGAACCACAAAAAAATATCTATAACTTTTATATTTTATTTTTTATGTTTTAAGAGATATCCGCTCGATCCAAGTAAAATCGACCATCAAGTGGACGCACTTGCACTTGACGTTCTTGAATATTCTTCAGCCCCTTGCATCAAATCCAATTGTCATCACAATATTTTTCAGCAAGCACTTCTACACCAACTTGCAAATTCAATGATCAACTCACATGAAAGATAAAGTGCACTCAAATTTCTCCAAGACAAATTATTTGACTACAAGATATTAAGTCATACAAGATAACTAATGGATAAAAAAGCAAAATTGAAACACTCAACCTACAAGAAAAATTTAGCTCATACATAGTGGGAAAACAAATAATCAAAATGACAACTCACAAATCACTTGGATTCAAGAATGGCACATGGTAAAGTAAGTTGAAATTGTGATGATTTTGTCAAGACAAGTTGCATGAAGGATGCTTATAAATAGAAGGGAGGGGTGTGTGTTCTAAGACCATGCTTAGTGTGAGGGGATTCTTTGAAAGAGCTATTTTGTGAGAATGAGAAAAGAAAAGAAAAACTAAAGAAGAGAGAAAACAATGGCCGGTTCTACCATATTTTCCCTTACATAATTTTCGTTATATATTTTCAGTACGTGTAACAACTTTTCTAGTAGAGTTAGGGATGAATTTGTTTATATGATGGTATTTGTAATTGTTTTTGATTCATATTTGTGTTCTTCAAATATTAAACTCTTTTGTTTAGTCATTCGAAATTTATTATAATTGTTTTTGTCACCAAATAATCTTTGAATTTATTTCATTTATAAATTCAGTCATGCTTTTTCTATTGAATGGAATAATCCATTGATTATGTTTAGTTCAATTGGTATCTATATTAATTTAATTCTCTGCTGCAATACTACACTACGAGTATATTGTTGACGTTGAATTTCCTTAATATCGATAACAATTCCCGTTCTTATATTGCAACGAATGATTTTTCGAAAGATTACATTTGATTTAAATCTGGTTATTAATATTTTATTTTTCGATTGAAATTTTGGACATAGAATTTTCAATTGAGTTATTAATAAATCAAAAATAATTAAAATACTAATTATATACAAAGGATTCCTGATGCTTTACTTTTTGTCTCATTTTTATATTTTTCAAATTACTCATTTAGTTTTAATTTACGTCACACTCTAAAATTTACTTTTCGCAATCGTCTAAATCTTTTTGTTAATTTTGTTACTATTATTCAATTTCTCAATCCATCTCCTTGTGGAATCGACAGCCCAAAACTATATTGCAAATGACCGCCTTATTCTTTGGGCGTAATCAAGATTCCTCGAGTATTCTCGGATGATTTACCTGGATTAACCCCGGAATGGGAAACCGAGTTTGCAATTGAATTGGAACCTACTATGGCTCCAGTTTATAAGGCACCCTACAGAATGGCACCAACTAAGCTGAAGGAGTTAAAAGCGCAGATCGAGGAATTACTGGAGAAAGGGTTTATACGGCCTAGTTCATCATCGTGGGGAGCCCCAGTCCTATTCGTGAAGAAGAAGGATGGAACGATGCAGATGTACATCGAATACAGAGGGCTTAACAAGGTCACCCTTAAGAACAAGTATCCGTTACCTCGGATAGATGACCAGTTGGATCAACTACAAGGAATGACTGTGTTCTCTCAGATAGATCTTCGGTCAAGGTATCATTAGCTTAAGATCAGGGAGAAGGACGTGCGTGCCCAAGACTACTTTCCAAACTGGATATGGACATTTCGAGTTCCTGGTTATGCCTTTTGGACTGACAAATGCCCCAGTAGCATTTATAGATTTGATGAACCAAATTTTCAGGCAGTATCTGGATAGTTTTGTAGTAGTCTTCATCGACGATATTTTGATATGCTCTCGTAGTGATGAAGAACATAAAGAGCATCTGAGGATAGTGCTGGGAATCCTGTAAGAACACCAATTGTAGACCAAGCTTAGTAAATGTGAGTTTTAGCTTCAAGAAGTTAAGTTTCTAGGTCACGTTATTTCAAGCGAAAGAGTGGCCGTGGATCCAGCCAAGATAGAGGCAGTAACGGAGTGGCAGAGACCAATGAACGCTCATGAAATACGTAGTTTCCTTGGATTAGCAGGATACTACAGGAGATTTATGGAAGGATTCTCTAAGTTGTCTAGTCCTCTAACGGCCTTGACTAAGAAAAATGTCAAGTACATCTGGAATGACCAGTGCGAGCAGAGTTTTCAATAGCTCAAGAAGATGTTAACGTCGGCTCCAGTATTAGCATTGCCCGAGCCCCACAAGCCGTACATGGTCTATAGTGACACTTCAAAGATGGGCCTAGGATGCATCTTGATGCAGGAAGGGCGAGTAGTTGCCTACGCATCCTAACAACTTAAGGATCATGATCGGAATTACCCCACTCATGACTTAGAATTATCAGCGGTAGTGTTTGCATTGAAGATTTGAAGACACTACTTGTATGAGAAAAAGTGTGAGATATACATAAATCACAACAATCTCAAGTATTTGTTCAGTTAGAAGAATCTAAACTTGAAGCAAAGGAGATGGATCGAAACCATAAGTGATTTCCAGTGTGAGATCAAGTACCACCTAGGAAAAGCTAACGTCGTGGCAGACGCTTTAAGCCAGAAAGCTCAAGCGAAAGAGCCGCCAATACTTTCAGCCATGTGAGACATGCTAGTCAGAAATCTACCTAGAGAAATGGTATTGGCAGCAGTACAAGAAATCGTTTCACTGACTAAAGCTGAAATTTGGGAGGGACAGTGATTACGCCCAAAGAATAACGCGGTCGTTTGCAGTATAACTTTGGGGTGTCGATTCCACAAGGAGATGGATTGAGAAATTGAAGAACAGTAACGAAATTAACAAAAGATCTAGATGAGTGCAAAAAGTAAATTTTAGAGAGTGACGTAAATTAAAACTAAATGAATAATTTGAACAGTATAAAAATGAGACAAAAAGTAGAGCGTAGGGAATTCCTTGTGTATTTGTGGTATTCAAATTTATTCTTAATTCATTGATAACTCAATTAATAATTCTATGTCCAAATTCTTAATCGGAAGATATAACATTAATAACCAAAATTTAAATCACATGTAACTCTTTGAAAAATCATTCTTCGCGCTTAACTCTCATAAATTGTTATCAATATTGAGAAAATCCAACGACGACAATATACCCAAAAGGCGATATTGCAGCAGAGAATTAAATCAATATAGATAATCAATTGCTCCAAACATAATTATAGAACTAATTCACTCAATAGAAAAAGCATGACTGAATCCATAAACGAAATAGATTCTATAATTATTTGAAGACGAAAAGACATCACAAATAAATTAAAAATAATAGAACAAAAGAGTTTTAATATTTAAAGACCAAATACATGAATCAAAAATAAATTACAAATATCATCACACACACAAGTTCATCCCTAGCCCTCCTTGAGAATTTAGTTACACATATTAAAAATATGCAACAAAAATTCTCCAAGAGATAATATGGAAGAGCCAACCATTATTTTCTTCTCTCTTCTTTGGTTTTTCTTTTCTTTTCTCAAGCTCTCAAAATAATGGCTCTTCCAAAGCATCCTCCCACACTAAGCATTGTCTTAGAACACACACCCCTTCCTTCTATTTATAAGCATCCTTCATGCAAGTTGTCATGACAAAATCATCACAATTTCAACTTGTTTTGCCATGTGCCATTCTTGAATCCAAGTGATTTGTGAGTTGTCATTTTGATCATTTGTTTTCCCACCATGCATGAGCTGGATTTTGCTTGTAAGTTGAGTGTTTCAATTTTGCTTCTCTATCCATTAGTTGTCTTGTATGACTTAATATCTTGTGGTCAAATAATTTGTCTACAAGAAACTTGAGTGCACTTCATCTTGCATATGAATTGATCATTGAATTTCCAAGTTGATGTAGGAGTGTTTGCTGGAAAATATTATGATGACATTTGGATTTGATGCAAGTGGCTGAAAAATATCCAGGAACGTCAAGTGCAGGTACGTCCACTTGATGGTCGATTTTGTCTTAGATTGAGTGGATATCTCTTCAAACATAAAACATAAAAGTTATAGATATTTCTCTTGTGGTTCTATATCATCTTGAATCAGCTCAATCGGAGATTGGATTAGAGAGTTATGCCCATATTACGAAAAGATGTCAGAACTGTCTAAAATTCCGCAATTATCTTCATTTGCTCCTAATGCCTCTATTTGTGTCCTAAATCAAAATATAAGAATAATGAGTATATTTAGGCATCAAATAAGAATAAAGTATTAAATATTAAGAGAGGAAAATATGACATTTTATATTCTCATCAATATATTAAATCATGCTTATATCTATCTCAAGATAAATGACCATTAATTTTAATAACATGAGTTATATCCATTATTTTCTCATTTCTTTTAGTATTTAAATAGAGTATTTATAGTGCATTTTTGTGCACTCATCACACCCCCCAACTTACTCATTGCTAGTCCCTAGCAATTTTCATGTAAAATGATGAGAAAGACCAAAGAAAATCACACATAGGGGCCATCAAGACACATTTTTCAAATTTACATATCAAAAAAATCTTAGAAACTCAATAACCCTTTCACAAGTAATTCAAATATAGCAATTCACAGAGTGTGTATGTGTTCCAAACTATTTTTATCAAATCAGAGGTTTCGACACATGCAACATTAGAATATCTTAAGCAAAAAGGTTCAACTCCATAACTCACGAGTATAGAAGTGTTTCATGTATGGGTTCTCTCTATGGAGTTGACAAAAGTGTACATTTACTCTCATGGAAATTTAGCCAATTATATATAAGTAACAAGTAAACATTGATCTTATGATAGGAATACTAACAAATAAGATTTCCACCATTCTTTCCACAAGCATACTTAGGATCGAAAAAATCAACACAAAGGGTTGTAATGTGGCTTAGGGTTAGGGTTCATAAGAAGAAAAGGTGAAGAGGTTTCAAAAACTTCCAAGTATACACAAAAGGGAATCTGTTAAATTTTTCAGTAGACTATACTTTCCTTTTGATATACTTTTCAATTTTTTAGATTTTTGACTAAGTATACTTTTCCATCTTCTTTTGCCACTGGTGTCTTTGCAATTTGATGAACTCTTTCATGAATAATTTGATGGACACATCTAGCACCATGCCATTTTTGTCATGGTTTTCTTTTTTTTCTTTTTTTTTTTTTCAAATGAAAATTTCACACCTAGTACACACTTGGAAGTAAAATGGTAGGAAAATATAGTGTATAAGCTAGACTCCAATGTGGAGAGGTATGGATGATATAGATATGAAAAGAAAATGCCATATGTGTATATTGGCTCAAAATTGGTTGCTAGGGATCTATGATGAAAAGGCTCAGCTTGAAAGGCTCAGACGTTAATCCTAAGTTGACTTTCGTCATATCCCAAGTATATCCACCATCTTACCACAAACCATGTAATGATATTCTCAAAAGAAGTGTCAAATTCAACAGATCAATGGATACTTATCACAATTTCTATATTTGTAAGCTCTCAATTCTCACAAAATTCACATGAATACTTGAGCAAAATAATTCTTTAGTTACATGTGTCAAATCACCATATTACCACAAAGTTTGGAGAAGTGCATAAATGATTCTGTGGATGCTTTAGCAAAATGATTTAAGATGGGTTTGTTGAATTTACCAAGATGGTTATGAATGAGCATGAGTATCATGTGTGAAAAGATGCCTGTGTGAAAAAAAATTGGCAATTTTTTATATTTTGATTGAAATATGCCACAGAGTTTAAATGATAGATTTGTATTCCCACCCCCCAACTTAAATGAAACATTGTCCTCAATGTTTAATAATCAAAATTGGATGGGGAGTAACTAAAAAGGGTAGGATACACCTGATGTGTGATGTAGATAGCTCGCTAAGCGTCAAAAGTAGTAATCTGAAATGACAAAATGATACTATCCTGCAAACAAAAATAAAGAAAACAGTAGTAAATAAAAACAAAACAAAACAAATAAGATGATAATAATAATAATAATTATTGTTGCATGCTGTGGTCAAAGTTGGTAGACCAAGTTTACAACCGGACTATCTTCCACTTCTTGAACTATTCCTCCTGGGTCAAAAACGAAACGCTTATTTGCCCAATAAACTCGGTGCTCGAACTTCACAGGTAGGTGGCAAGGTTTAAGATTAACTTTGGTTACTTGCCTACTTGAAGGAATCTGTTTTTCATTTTTCTCAAGAAACTCCTTAAACTTCGGTTGCCAAGCCCGTGTACTATAATCTTGAGTATTGTAAAAAATTACACAAATATTAGCTACATCAGATGAATCATTGATAGGATTATACTCAAAATCAACAATAAATTTCTCAAGGGGATCAGAATCATGAGTTGTGAAAACTTCCCTGTCTATGAGTGAGTCAATCATATATATCTGCTGGCACTCGTGATTCTTCACAGTTTCTTGTGCCATATGTTGACCATGAGGTATAGATTGAGCTTGAGAAGGGAACTTACCTTGCTCATTTACACTTAAGAAACTCGTTATTTTAGATACCTGGCTCTTTATCTCCTTTTGTTCTTCAACAACCTGCATAATTAAAGACTCAAATTTTTGGTTAGTCTTACTCTGTACTTCAATAAATGCATGCAAAGTGTCTTCTAAAGAATTTCTAGAAGATTGAGGTGCATGGTATGGTGCAGGATATGATCTAGAAGGTTGTACAGGCTGTTGGTTTTCAGACTTCCAGCTGAAGTTGGGGTGATTACGCCATCCTTTAATGTTAGCATGTGTAGGACATTCTTGAGCATGATGATCTACCCCGCCACACACAGCACATGGTTCAAAAGAGTCTGCATGATTAGCCATGTGTGTTGGCTTTGAGTTTTTCGTTTTCAATAATTCTAATTCTCTGGTGAGCATTTCAACCTTAACCTTACGGTTATCCTCTTCCCTTAGATGGTAAATACCACCACTCGGGTTTCCTATAGGTCGTGACCTGTTTGTGCTATCAGTAGCACTAGGTCCAGTCCAAGTATGAGCTTTTTCAACAAGTTCATTGAGATACTCTATGGCCTCATCAGGATTTTTCTGTAAAAATTCTCCATTGCACATCATTTCCACGAATTGACGTTCCCTGGGCATAAGCCCTTCATAGAAATAACTCACTAAGCGCCAATTCTCATATCCATGGTGGGGACACATACTCAGTAATTCTTTAAATCTTTCCCAAGATTGGTACAAAGTCTCACTATCCTTTTGTGCAAAGGTAGAGATTTGTCTTTTTAAAGCATTGGTCTTATGTTGGGGAAAGTATTTATTGAAAAACACTTGAGTCATCTCACTCCATGTTCCAATAGACCGTGGTCTTAGTGAGTACAACCAACTCTTAGCTTTATCTTTCAAAGAAAAATGAAAGAACTTTAGCCTTTCCGTGTCGTCAGTGGTATTTTGACTGTGGAATGTTGCAACTACTTCCTCAAATTCCCTAATATGAATATAGGGGTTTTCATTTTCTAGACCATGGGAAGTCGGAAGTAATTGTATCATTCCTGTTTTAAAATCTACATGACGAACATTAGGTGAGAACATAATACAGGATGGTGTGGCTGTTCGTGTGGGATGAAGATAATCTTGGAGGGTTCCAACAAGTTGGTCCACGTGTTCACTCATCGCGTCAGAATTGGAAGAATTATCAAATAAGTGATTAGAAAAATTAGATTCTGAATCTGATTCTAGCACAGGTCTCTAGCAAACCGTCCAAAAGCGTCTCTGTACATGCGCATGCAAAGTAAAGAAAAGTGTAATACTGAAAAAAAAAATTACGAAAAGAAAAGTAAAATAAAATAAAGATGCAGAAAGCTAAAATGAAAATGAACGAAGCTACTGCTTTTTTTTTTTTTTTTACGAACTACTAAAAAAACTACAAATTTTTCTACCGTCTCCCCGGCAACGGCGCCAAAATTTGATTACGCCCAAAGAATAACGCGGTCGTTTGAAGTATAGCTTTGGGCTGTCGATTCCACAAGGAGATGGATTGAGAAATTGAAGAACAGTAACGAAATTAACAAAAAGATCTAGATGAGTGCAAAAAGTAAATTTTAGAGTGTGACGTAAATTAAAACTAAATGAATAATTTGAACAGTATAAAAATGAGACAAAAAGTAGAGCTTAGGGAATTCCTTGTGTATTTGTGGTATTCAAATTTATTCTTAATTCATTGATAAATCAAATAAGAATTCTATGTCCAAATTCTTAATCAGAAGATATAACATTAATAACCAAAATTTAAATCACATGTAACTCTTTGAAAAATCATTCTTCGTGCTTAACTCTCATAAATTGTTATCAATATTGAGAAAATCCAATGACGACAATATACCCAAGAGGCGATATTGCAGTAGAGAATTAAATCAATATAGATAATCAATTGCTCCAAACATAATTATAGAACTAATTCACTCAATAGAAAAAGCATGACTGAATCCATAAACGAAATAGATTCTATAATTATTTGAAGACGAAAAAACATCACAAATAAATTAAAAATAATAGAACAAAAGAGTTTTAATATTTAAAGACCAAATACATGAATCAAAAATAAATTACAAATACCATCACACACACAAGTTCATCCCTAGCCCTCCTTGAGAATTTAGTTACACATATTAAAAATATGCAACAAAAATTCTCCAAGGGATAATATGGAAGAGCCAACCATTATTTTCTTCTCTCTTCTTTGGTTTTTCTTTTCTTTTCTCAAGCTCTCAAAATAATGGCTCTTCCAAAGCATCCTCCCACACTAAGCATTGTCTTAGAACACACACCCCTTCCTTCTATTTATAAGCATCCTTCATGCAAGTTGTCATGACAAAATCATCACAATTTCAACTTGTTTTGCCATGTGTCATTCTTGAATCCAAGTGATTTGTGAGTTTTCATTTTGATCATTTGTTTTCCCACCATGCATGAGCTGAATTTTGCTTGTAGGTTGAGTGTTTCAATTTTGCTTCTCTATCCATTAGTTGTCTTGTATGACTTAATATCTTGTGGTCAAATAATTTGTCTACAAGAAACTTGAGTGCACTTCATCTTGCATATGACTTGATCATTGAATTTCCAAGTTGGTGTAGGAGTGCTTGCTGGAAAATATTATGATGACATTTGGATTTGATGCAAGTGGCTGAAAAATATCCAGGAACGTCAAGTTCAGGTGCGTCCACTTGATGGTCGATTTTGTCTTAGATTGAGTGGATATCTCTTCAAACATAAAAAATAAACGTTATATATATTTCTCTTGCGGTTCTATATCATCTTGAATCAACTCAATCGGAGATTGGATGAGAGAGTTATGCCCATATTACGAAAAGATGTCAGAATTGTCTAAAATTCCGCAATTATCTTCATTTGCTCCTAATGCCTCTATTTGTGTCCTAAATTAAAATATAAGAATAATGAGTATATTTAGGCATCAAATAAGAATAAAGTATTAAATATTAAGAGAGGAAAATATGACATTTTATATTCTCATCAATATATTAAATCATGCTTATATCTATCTCAAGATAAATGACCATTAATTTTAATAACATGAGTTATATCCATTATTTTCTCATTTCTTTTAGTATTTAAATAGAGTATTTAGAGTGCATTTTTGTGCACTCATCAGACAGCGAAAGGACTCCAAGCTGGAAAGGATCCAGCAGCAATTACTAGTAGGACAAGCATCACCGCATTTTAGAATTTTAGATGATGGGATACTGTAGTTTGGAAAGAGGACGGTGATACTTAATGATGCAGAGTTGAAAGTGAGGCTTACGAGGGAAGCGCATTGCACCCCTTACACCGCTCATCCTGGTAGCACTAAGATGTATTAGGACTTTGTGATAGAGAAGGGTGACATACCATCATATTCGTCGTTAGGAGAATCCACCGTCACAAGTGCTAGAGGTATAATTTTTTATTCGATTAATGTCCATATTATCACATAAACGATTTCGAGGACGAGATCTTCTCTTTTGTGGGAGAGGATGTGACGACTCATAATTTTCATTTCTCATAATTTTATTTAATTATTTACTATAATAATAATAATGGTATTTTAAGTTGGTAAGGATGGAGGCATGAGCTTAGATTTGAGCTTTGGGAAGTATGGACTAAGCTATTGGCCCAAAGTAGTGTATCAAAGCCCATAAGCACAGGAGCATGATCCATGAGCCAACCAAACCCATGCATGGAGACACATGTCATCCTAGGAGAGTTTTAGTAAGTCTCTAAAGACTTGTAGGTATAAGAAGAAAATACAAGTAGTTGGAGGGTTGACTATTGGTTTTCTTGGAGGATGAGGTGTAGAAACCAAGATAAGATTTTCTCATCATTGGACAACTGAGGAGGCGTGTGGGCAATGAGAAATCTTCCAAATTGGTCTTCCTAGGATCATTCCATATCTAGGTGAGTGACACTTGCAAGATTTGGTGGCAATAGATGATGGAAAGAAGGAATGGTTTCGGTGGAAGGGTATGGCTGAACCACTCCTTGGTATTTCACCACTCCTTGAAGGCTTTTAAGGGAGAGTTTTTTTTTTTAAATGATCAACTATTTTTTTATATGATGATTAAGCCTTGAATACACAGAAAGTTAGAAGCATGAAAACTAGGAGGATTTCATAGCATGATAGTTCGATTTCCACATGTAGAATTCAATGTGTTATTTGGATGGAAAGAAAAGTGATTAAATACTAATTCTAAGGACTATTGGGTTTGTTTAACCCTTCTTAGTGGTGTTAAAAATATTTAGTTAATTTTATTAGGGCTTGGAGAGAATATGGTGAAGGATAGAGGAAGAAAGTCTTAGGAAGTGGCCTTGAAGGGGTCTCAGCCCAACCCTAGTGGTGGAGGTCAAGAGCTCATCTTTGGGTACCAAGCCCATTTGCGTGCATTTATATGAAGTGTAGATGGATTCACGTGGTTGTTGATTTGTCAATGATGTATGACAAAGTGTGCGTTTGAAACTAGTCCCATGATTCACGCGTTAAGCACTAAGATTGCGTGTCACATGAATGAAGCATGAAAATTATGTTTTTGAGTCAAACATGTTTTCAAAGAAAAAGAAAACAATTAAAGTTTTTATAAGAACCCCAAAGACTGGGACAGGGTAGTGTTCCAATAAAACTCCTTGTTCAATCAGGAGTGTTTAAAGTCGAGTGAAAGACCCTAGGTCGACGAAGAACAGTCAGCGGGCCATATATGGCTCCAAAAGGTGTCCAGAGTATGGTCGCACTTAAAGCTAGTGGGTGCCCATGGATGGTGTTGGCTTTGCCTTACCGTTATAAGAACAAGAATGTAGTTGCTTGGTTTTAGTGGTCACTGAGTGACGAATAGTGGATAATGTAGTCGCCCCGACTGGAGTAGTCTATGGGTGTTGTGGTAACGCGTAACTTATTCACTTAGGCTTGAGTGGTCGCCGGGTGAGAAGATAACTAGCGGAGAACACACGGTGTATAGGGGAACCGTGAGATGTCCAATAAGAAGTCATGACAAGAACGGCTTTCGAGCCCCAAAGATGATATGAATATGTAAATGGTGCCTAAGATAAGAAAAGATGAAAGAAATGAAAAGTTTTTATGAAAAGGGTTTTTAAAACATGAGTCAAAGGAATTATATCATATGATGAACCTTTTTTATGAAAAGCAAGTATATGAATCAACATTGAAAGAAAGTCAAGTTTTATGAAAGTTTTCATGAGCATATACATTTGCTAAGTCATGAGTCGCACATGCATGACACACGTTATGTTTGTTATTCACTTATATGTATGCTCGCGATGATTTTGTTGAAATAGTTATATACTTACTGAGATTTCTTGAAATCTCATTCTTTTATATTTTCACTATCGTCCCATGATGGGGTGATAGAAGTGGTTGTAGGAGATAACGACGATGACCTTAATGCTGGGAGGGAGTCTCCAGCCCACTGACGATTTGAAGATCTCTCCACCTTTTGAGGTGGTGACCCCTATTTTGTATAGCCAGTTTATAGCAGACATGCGATGGAAGGTGCTCTACGAGGTTGTCAGACGGCAATGCACTCGATGCTGTCTCTCTCTAGGGTCTTATGGGTCTCTATTTATAGATTGCGTTTATACCTCATAGGCAGGGACAGGTCTCCTGCGTTGTGGTCGGATGGGCCTGGGGCAATTCCTATATGGTCTCGGGATTAAAGAGGTTAAGGATGAGCCTTGAGGTAGTGGACTGTTGTGGGGGTTCACATGTGGTTTTGTTACATGTTTATATTGTTATTATATTTTTAATGGGTTCCAATATTTTGGGATATGCTTATTTTGTGGAAACTAAGACAATTGGCAATGCTATTAATATGCAGTTTATTTTGGGATCTTAAATTTGTTATACCATGTGACATAAGGCAAAAATTTTAAGTCCTTGCCTAAATTTAGAACGGCTTAACCTTTTTACTGTGAAATTTTCTATTCACTGCTTTTAGTTTTGAATGCATGCTCGAACTTAAGTAAGAACGAGGGATGAACTTCCTTGTGTTGTTTATTCCCGACGCCTTGGTTTACGTCTGATCCCAAGTGTAAGTAGGGGTGTCGACAGCACCAAGTCGGTTACTATTCCAAAGTCGATGCCCCAATGCTTAAGTCGGTTCCTTTGTTTTTTTCCTACCTATTTTCGATACTCACATGTACAAGATGACAAAATCTATTCTCTTCCCACTTGCTTGGTTCTAGGTTAGTTCACCTAGTACCAAGTGTCTTCCTTTGTTTTTAAACAATTTGAAAATTCCCTTAAGTTCCCACCATAGCCAAAACATACCAAGAGAAAATCCAATTGGTGGATCACTCCTTTCATCCAATATCCTCTTTCCACATGTGAATTCCTGTCCTTCAAGCAAGATGAAACATATCTAGATGAAAGTCTTCAAAATGCGAATCGTAGCTCCCTTTTAGCTAAAAACAAATAATTTTTGTTTCACTTTTCAATTCCTAGTCAAGAGTTTGATTTATGCCAAGTGTTTTCCTTTGTTTGTATTCTCATCTATTCACTCCAATTGCCATATGGTACTACCAAAAATAAAATAAAATCTTACCTACTTTGGTGGGTTTAATGTGTCACTAGTAACATAAATTTTCAAAAGTTTCTAATAAAATGTCAAGAATAAATCTAAGGTAAATTTAAATATCCCAAGTATGATAAATCAAGTAGCGAAAACATCGGGTTGTCACAACAATTCTGGGAAATTTGCTTTATGAAGTTAAGAACCTACTGCATTGTTTTGATGATTTCAAGATTCAGCATATGCGGAGATTAGCAAATAAAGCAGCACATAGGTTGGCAAGGAATGCATGGCATATTCAAGATGTGGAAATTTGGTTGGGTTCTTTTCCTCCATGTATTTCTCAAATTGTTTGGTTGGACGCTGTCCATTTGTAACGATTTGAAGATGAATGAAATGTTTGGCTATTTATATATAAAAAAAAGGTTAAGACATTGTCCGTTACAAAGAAATTTTTGCGTAAATGTGCCCCAAACAAATGGGTAGTTTGGCTTGTAATCTAGGTTTTCGCTGTATTTATTAGTTACAACTATAACTTCGATTTCATGGAATGAAATGAGATCTTTTTCATGAAAAAAGAAAAGAAAAAAACTAGTTAACAGATTATTTCCTATGAGAGTGCCACATCTGGATAGGTATCTATTTTTTTGTTTAGTGATAAGTGACTTATTAATAATGCAAGTAAATAGACATGACTATGTACACAAAAACTATAAAAACACCTAAATAAAAGCTATGGACTAGGAACTAGTAAAGCCTGAAACAAAAAAAAAAGAATTAAATTATCCTCATTCAAT
Source organism: Platycarya strobilacea (assembly GCA_036898215.1). Taxonomy (NCBI): domain Eukaryota; kingdom Viridiplantae; phylum Streptophyta; class Magnoliopsida; order Fagales; family Juglandaceae; genus Platycarya; species Platycarya strobilacea. Next base: position 33,543,378 of record CM072548.1, on the reverse strand, counting down.
GCAAGAACTTTAGCTAAAAAACTAAGAGTTCAAAAAGGAAAACTCTTAAGTTCTCACAACAAGTATTCTCTATCATCAAAACAGAGTTTATTCCTTTTCTGTCATAGGGACCATATTTTTTTTTTTTTGAAAAATCCTAAGGTTTTCATTGCTCATTTAAAAAGACTTACAAACACTCACTCATTACGGTAGAGTGTATACAACTTGGATAGTCTTCCAAGTAATACAAGTCATTATCAATGCTAAGAGCAGATTGAGCTAAAGTATGGGCTACCTTCAAGCTTGACATGCAAAACTGACTAGTGTCGATGTGACGCTCCAAAATTCTCCTTAAAATAAACACAGGAATCGAGACATCGGGATGCTGACAACACGGGTCAGGCACCCCCAACATTAAGTGCTAAGTGTGTGAACATGTGACATACATAAATAAAAGTCGCAGTGGATAATAAAGTCAATATCTAAATACTAGAGTTTTTAGAATTATTTTACAAGCTAATTCAACACACGTTCTCCAACAGGAGACTTAATACAGTCATCCAAACTACAAATTAGACAAATACATATTTATAAAAAGGGGAAAACAATTTTCCAAGATAACAATTTGTAATAAGAATACTTCAACAGCGGAGTCGCCTCCCTCAGGCTCAGCCTCCACAAAACTCTTCATCCAAAAACTACGACACCAGAAATGGCATCACAGGTAAGTACAACCCAAATAAACCCCGAGATACAAAATATACTTATGCACAACAGCAACCTCACACATGAACAGGATACCGTACGCAAGAATCTTAAAATCATCTTTCTCAAAACAAATAAAATAACCACACATGGAATTTTGGCCCAAATTAAAACTCCAATAAAATCATCCATCATTTTTCCAGAAAATGATGTCCGTAGATCCATTAAAATCACAACCATTTTTCCATAAAATGGTCCACGTAAAACCAATAACTAAAACCCAACACTTTTCGAGAAAATGGCCTAAACATCCATTTTATTAACCGTATGCACCATGATCTCCCCTAAGGACCATTCGCATACCCTGGCTTTCATCATCACACCGAAGGTAACGACCACGCATGTGACTTCGGAACGGGCCTTCTCTTTTCAACAATTCTCTTTCTGCTTGCAACCTTTTTTGAGTGGGTTGCCTCTCCTCGCCTGGCAAAGCTCGTCTATAGATTGGATTGCCTTTTTTTGTCTAAGTCCATGATATGTGTTCTATATTTCTCACTCTTATTCAGCCAACGTAATCTATCTGTTTTCCATTGTTTCAGCTTTTTCCTACGAAATCTCCCTCTAATCCTTTCTGTGATGCCCCAAAATTCCCCTAAAAAAATATGTGAATCGAGGCATCAAGATGCTAACAACATAGGTCACGCACCCCCAACGTCAAGTGCTTAGTGTGTGAACACGTGACCTACATAAATAAAAGCAGCAGATATTTGAGGTCATTATCTGAGTATCAGAATTTTTAGAATTATTTTACAAACCAGTTTAACATAAATTCTCCAACATGAGATTTAATACAGTCATCCAAAATACAAATTAAACAAATACATATTTATACAAAGGGGAAAACAATTTCCCAAGATACCAATTTATAATAAGAATACTTCAACAACAGAGTCGTCTCCTCAGGTTCAGCCTCTACAAAACTCTGCATCTAAAAACTACGACGCCAGAAATAGCATTGCAAGTAAATACAACCCAAATAAACTACAAGACATAAAATATACTCATGCGCAACAACAACTTCACACATGAACAGGACACCGTAGGCATGAAACTTAAAATCATCTTCCTCAAAATAAATAAAATAATCACACACACCAAAAACCTATTTTAGTCCACGATAAAATTTCAATAAAATCATCCATCATTTTCCCAAAAAATGATGTCCATAAATCCATTAAAACCACAACCATTTTCCCACAAAATGGTTCACGTAAAACCAATAAATAAAATCCGCCACTTTCTCAGAAAATGGCCAAAACATCTATTTTATTAACCGTATGCACCACGATCTCCCCTAGGGACTATCCGCACACTCTGGTTTTCATCATCACACCGAAGGTAACGACCACGCATGTGACTTTGGAATGCGTGATGCCTAGCTAATCGTGCCTAGCTAACCGCGCCCAGCACGTACCATGACCAGTGATTACGCCCAAAGAATAACGCGGTCGTTTGCAGTATAGCTTTGGGGTGTCGATTTCACAGGGAGATGGATTGAGAAATTGAAGAACAGTAACGAAATTAACAAAAAGATTTAGATGAGTGCGAAAAGTAAAGCATCCGGAATCCTTTGTATATAATTGATATTTTAATTATTTTCGATTCATTAATAACTCAATTGAAAATTCTATGTCCAAATTTTCAATCGGAAAATAAAACATTAATAACCAGATTTAAATCAAATGTAATCTTTCGAAAAATCATTCGTCACAATATAAGAATATGAATTGTTATCGATATTAAAGAAATTCAACGTCGACAATATACTCGTAGAGCAATATTGCAGCAGAGAATTAAATTAAAATAGATAACCAATTGAACCAAACATAATCAAAGGATTATTGCATTTAATAGAAAAAGCATGACTGAATCTATAAATGAAATAAATTCTAAGATTATTTGGTGACGAAAACATTTATAATAAATTTCGAATGACTAAACAAAAGAGTTTAATATTTAAAGAACACATATATGAATAAAAAACAATTACAAATACCATCATATATACAAATTCATCCCTAGCTTTACTAGAAAATTAGTTACACATATTGAAAATATGCAACAAAAATTCTTCAAGGGATAATATGGAAGAGCCAACCATTATTTTCTTCTCTCTTCTTTGGTTTTTCTTTTCTTTTCTCAAGCTCTCAAAAAAAATGTATCTTCCAAGGCATCTAAGCACACTAAGCATGGTCTTAGAACACACACCCCTCCCTTCTATTTATAAGCATCCTTCATGCAAGTTGTCATGACAAAATCATCACAATTTCAACTTGTTTTGCCATGTGCCATTCTTGAATCCAAGTGATTTGTGAGTTGTCATTTTGATCATTTGTTTTCCCACCATGCATGAGCTGGATTTTGCTTGTAGGTTGAGTGTTTCAATTTTGCTTCTCTATCCATTAGTTGTCTTGTATGACTTAATATCTTATGGTCAAATAATTTGTCTACAAGAAACTTGAGTGTACTTCATCTTGCATATGAATTGATCATTGAATTTCCAAGTTGGTGTAGGAGTGCTTGCTGGAAAATATTATGATGACATTTGGATTTGATGCAAGTGGCTGAAAAATATCCAGGAACGTCAAGTGCAGGTGCGTCCACTTGATGGTCGATTTTGTCTTAGATTGAGTGGATATCTCTTTAAATATAAAACATAAAAGTTATAGATATTTCTCTTGTGGTTCTAGATCATCTTGAATCAGATCAATCAGAGATTGGATGAGAGAGTTATGCCCATATTACGAAAAGATGTTAGAACTATCTAAAATTCCGCAATTATCTTCATTTGCTCCTAATGCCTCTATTTGTGTCCTAAATCAAAATATAAGAATAATGAGTATATTTAGGCATCAAATAAGAATAAAGTATTAAACATTAAGAGAGAAAAATATGGCATTTTATATTCTCATCAATATATTAAATCATGCTTATATCTATCTTAAGATAAATGACCATTAATTTTAATAACATGAATTATATCCATTATTTTCTTATTTCTTTTAGTATTTAAATAGAGTATTTAGAGTGCATTTTTGTACACTCATCAACCAGGCATCCCCTAGCTCCCCCAACAAAGGAGTCACAAAGTCGGCATGAGAGCGTTCCCATCCCGTCTGATCCCGTCGTCGCCCGGCGACAAACTAGGGGATGTCACTTAGTATATTCTACTCCCGAGTGACTAGAGGAGCACTACCAAGATAATGCCCCATCTCAGCTTGGGATCATAATACACACACACCCAAAAATCATAAACACAATGAAAATCCAGTTTCCATTTCCATCACATGAATATGCGCGTAAATATACAATGCAGATGACCATGCAAAAAATATTCAACAATTAATAAATTCCAACAATAATCAAACACAATATTTCTTGATACCAAACAAATATTGAAATCTTAAAGTTTATTTGGAAAATGCTTACAGTGGGTAAAACGTAAATCCTTGAGCAGACGTTAATCCGCAGCGCTCGTAGCGATCACTTGTATTTTAGGCTAGAGTGCTCGGTTTGACACCAAAATTTAAGAAAATACTCTTTGGAAGGTGGAGAATTTCATAGAGATGGTGGTGTGGCGGCACAACCTCCGAAAGGTGGCGGATCGAGCTCAAAATGGGTGGAAACCCATTTTCAGGTTGTCGTATAGGGAAGGTGGGGCCGCGGTTGGAGAAACTGAGCTAGGGGTTGGTTGACTAAGGCAGGGGAGTGTTTTGGTGGCAGTGGTGAGGCCTACGGTGGCCGGACAGCGACGTGGCGAAGATGGATCTATTTAAAGACCCATTATGGGTAGAGGAGAAAACGGCGCAGGTGGGTAGTTCTAGGTGGTGGGTTATGTTCGCCAGAGTGAAGGGAGGCTAGTGGTAGGTCGTCGGTGCCAAGGGGTAGTCGATGGTGGCCAAAAAATGCAAGAGAAGCCACAAAACCCATTTCGGGTTTGTGGCCGTAGATGGGCGGTGGGATGGCTGTGGAGCACATCGACGGTACCACTGGACTTGCCAGCGGGTGGATAGGGTCGTGGGCTGGGCGGTGTCGCCGGAGGGTGGCCGACGGTGACGTTGGGGGAGTGAAGAGAAACGGCGGGGGAGAGGAAGCAGGGGAGGGGGCTCGCGGGTCTAGGGGAAAACAGAGAGAAAGAAAAGGAAAGAAAAGAAAGGAAAAAGAAGAAAAAGAAAAGAAAAGAAAAGGAAAAGAGAAAAAGAAAAAGAAGGAAAATAGGACTAACTAGAAAAAGTACAATAAATTAAATAAAAGCTGATTGAAAATACTATCATTCAATATCAATAAAATAAGATATTTAAAATCCAACAATAAACTAATTTAATTTAAAGAATAATTTAAATATAAAGCACTAATTAATATTAAGAAAGCACATCAATTAAGATCACATAATAAAATAAAAGAATTTAATTTCAATTATTAAAATAATTACCTCACATTAAAATTAATAAGAAAAATAACGTAACTCAATATTTAATTATAAAAACAACATAAAACTAATATTAACTAATCAATAAATCAAATAAATATCTTAAACAAATAAAACACGACTAATAATATTATTAAAATAAATTAAAATAATTAACACAGAGAATAAAATAATGTGTAAAAATACACGTAAATCTGGGATCTCATACTTTCCGATCTTTTCTTTAACTTATCTACAGGAGTAACTGACATTTGTGCTTTTCTTTTTGGAGCCATGATCCTGAGTAAAACCAATCATCAAAAACTATAAATACCAAAAGAACACAAATATCATACAAATAGCTTTATATATATCATAGTTCAAACATAACACACAAATTCATACAACTAAGTTTCAAACAAATGAGGATAACTAGCTCTCATCACATCCTCACGTTCCAAAGTAGCTTATTGAAAAACATGATTGTTCCATATTACTTTCACTAATAGTATTGTGCGATTCCGAAGAGTCTATTCTTTCTGATCTTCAATCCTCACTGGCCACTCTTCATAGGTTAAGTTGGGACGTAAATTAACAGGACTTGGATCCATCCCTGCCACTGATTCATTGCTTAAACTCTTCTTCAAGGAAGATACATGAAAAACATTATGGACTCCTTGCAAAGCATCAGGAAATGCTAAGCAGTAAGCTACCGAACCTACTTTTTCCAGAATTTCATAAGGTCCAATATAACGAGAACTTAACTTTCCTTTCTTTACCGAATCGCATAACTCCCTTCATAGACGAAATCTTCAAATACACCTAATCTCCTACCATAAAATCTAAGGCTCTTTTGCTATTATCTGCATAACTCTTTTGCCTACTTTGCGCCCTTTTTATCTGATTTCTAATCCTTGTAATCTGCTCCTTAACTTCTTGTAAATACTCGGGTCCTAAAATGCTGCTTTCACCAACTTCATCCCAATATATTGGAGATTGGTATTTCCTTCCATAAATCTTCTATAATATCCGGCTAAACCCAGAAAATTTCGTACTTCGTGTGCATTGGTTGGTTGCTGCTAATCCATTACTGCTTCTATTTTTGCTGGATCCACGAAAACTCCTTCACTCGAGATTATGTGACCCAAAAATTTTACTTCTTGTAGCCAAAACTCGCACTTACTAAGTTTGGCATACAGTTGATGTTTCTGCAAGATCTCTATTACAATTCTAAAATGTTCTTTATGATCATCAGTTTGGGAGTAAACCAAAATATTGTCAATAAAAACTACCACAAAATTATCCAAATAAGGTCTAAATATTCGGTTCATCAAATCCATGAATATCGCTAGTGCATTTGTCAATCCAAATGACATAACTAAAAATTCAAAATTTCCATATCGTGTTCGAAAGGCTGTCTTGGGTAAATCTTACTCCCTGATCTTTAACTGATGATAACCAGACCGAAGGTCTATTTTTGAAAATACTGCAGCTCCTCTTAGTTGATCTAACAGATCATCTATCCGTGGCAACGGATACTTATTCTTGACTGTGACCTTATTCAAATCTCGATAATCTATACACATCCGTATTGTTTCATCTTTCTTCCTTACAAATAACACTGGTGCTCTCCATGGAGACGAACTTGGTTTGACAAATCCTTTCTTCAAAATTTCCTCAATCTGGGCTTTTAACTCTTCTAATTCCATTGGTGCCATCCTATAAGGTGCCTTATCAACTGGAGCCATAACGGGTTCCAATTCGATAGCGATGTCCGTTTCACGATCAGGAGGTAATCCCGACAGATCATAAAAAAAGACTTGGGAAAAGTTTTCCACAATTGGAATTCCTTTAATACTCTTAACAACTTTCGAGGAATTTAACATTATTATAACATACACTTTTACCCCTTGCTCAATACTTTTCTTCATTCGCTTGGCAGTTACTATGGAATAAACAAAATCAATTATCTCCCCTTTGTAACAAAACTTCTCCTTCATTGGTAAGTCAAAAACTATCTCCTCTTTATGGCAATCAAGTTTAGCATTATACTTGACTCGCTAGTTCGTTCCTAAAATTAAGTCAAATTCCATTAAATGGAATAATATCAAATTAGTGACTAGCTGAAAGCTCCCAACTTCCAAAGAACAATTTCTTACAATTCGATGATATTCTGCTATCTTCCCATTAGGCATGACTACTATAACTTTTTGACCCAAAGGTTCCATCTCTAATTCACATTTGTGAATGCACTCATATGAAATAAAAGATCTTATTGCTCCAAATCAAACAGAGCATAAACCATGCATTGCTTCAATTTAACCTTACCTAAGAAAGTTATCCTACTGTCATTATTACTGATCCAAAGAATCTATTCATTGATTGAAAGAAGAAAGGTTAAAAAGTTACCAGTAATAGCATTAGCGTCTATAGTCTCATCAGCCTCCATGTCCACTTCTCCTGACGTGATTGCATAAACTTTAGCTTTCATGGGTGCCTTGGTTTTTCCTCCTGGAATAGCTACGCCTTGAGGAATATTCTGAGGACAATCTTTGATCAAATGTCCTGGCCGGCCACACTTGAAGCAAGCCCTAGCATCCATTCTACAATCTCTGTCGACGCCCACATTTGGTACATATTGAAAACAGAACCAGTACATTTGAATTACCTACTATTCCTTTTCTACCTTCCACGGATCTAAAATTTCATTTCCTCCCAGCATCTTTTCCTCCGGAATAAGGAAATCTTCTTTTTCTAGTTACTGAAGTTTGCGCCATCACGCTCCTATGTTCAGCCTCAGCTATGGCTACTATGTTCACTAGTTCCTAAAAATTCTTCATTCATAGGCACGCCACTTGCAGACAAATCCGTGGCTGCAATTCTTCTTGAAACTTCTACGCTCTCATCTTCTCAATGGCCACTAAATGTGGGGCAAATCTTGTCATTTTCATAAACCGAGCTGCATATTTTTCCACCACCATACTGCCCTGTACCAACGTGGCAAATTCTAATGCTTTTTGCCGTTTCATCGATTCCAAAAAAAGTCGATCATCAAATTCTTTCTTGAACCGTTCCCACAAGGGCACTACATTTTCTTCTAACTCTAGCTTCAACAGTCTCTGTCTCGTGTCCCACCATAATCCTGTTTCTCCTTGCAGCAAATGTCTAGCATACTGCATCTTCTGAGTCTCAGTGCAACCACTAACTTCAAAAATATGTTCCAAATGGATAATCCATTTATCAGCCCTTAATATTCCTTCCGTTCCTATAAAATGCGGATATCGGTAAACTAAAAATTTCTCATAAGGACATCCTTGGCTTTCTCCTCTATTCTCATCCTGCTGACGGTAATGAATTTACTCTATCTGATTTCTCACCACTTTAGTCATCTGCCAAATAGCTTCGGCTATCGCCTGATCTCCTTCTAATGGAGGGTTTTGCACCTTATGTCTTCCTTCCAAAGGTGGGTTCTAAGCCATTGGTCCTCCTTCCAAAGGTGGGTTTGGGTTTGGTGCCGTCTGCTCCTCAATCCTTGGAGAAGTAACCAGGGGAGGATTTGGTGCTGATGTTTCTACTCGTTTCGAAGCAGGACAACCACTTGTCATTTTTATCTTCCTGAAACATACCAAACTCCATCATGAGATATATTTACTCTAGAAACTTCCAAATTTCTAAAGTACAACTTATTCATCCATCTCACTCCAATTCTAAACTTATAAAAATTTAAACTTATTTTTGTGCCATGTGATCCCCTTTTCCTAGGACAATGTGGATTTCACCCAGAGATGTAATAGCTCTGATACCACTTTGTGTCGTCCTCAACTCACGTCTGGGATTTAACGTAAGTCAAAGGATCAGAATAAGTAACATTAAATTATTCACCCTCGTACGTATCAAGATCTTAATAAATAAAATATAGGAATTTTATTCTACACAACGAATTAGGTCAAGTAAAAAATTTTTAAAGATCACATATAGAAAATTTTAACTTGCAACTTTCACATTCTCCTTTCATTCATCAAACATTGTACTGTTATATATACATGCCCAAAATAGTTATCAGTGTCAACCAAATATAAATACATATCAAAAGACCACTCCTATGGTCACTTGGGTTCCTTCTTAACTTCGAAAAATTCCCTCCAATAACATAACATAACCAAGCTAAGATAATGGTCTTGCTGAAGATATTGTCCCTATGGTGTCGAATAAACCCTACATACAGATAGTGACTATCCAATCCCAAAGTTAAACAGTAATATATACGCTGCTCCTCCTTGACAAAAGCAGGTGTACTGTGATACCACAACTCCACCGGCTGATCATATATAGAAAGTCCTAGGGACGCAAAAGTGAAATTTACATAAAGACTGTATTTAAAAAGTCCCTTGGGACTCATTGAAGTCTCCTATGTCATTGGGGCTTTCCTCCTGTTGGCCATCACATCCTGTATATAATTTAAACATACAAGAAAGAAACATAAAACCACAAAAGAGTGAGATTTCCTTAGAAATCTCAGTAAGTACATAATTAGCTTAATAAAGCATAGACACAGCCATCATTAATCTTTTTAGAAAAAGAAACTAACAAAACGTGATCAAAAACATGGTTCATGCAACTTATCAATAACCTACACAAGTTTGCACTCTTATGAAATTTATGTTCCTTTTTCTTAACCATCAACACCTTTTTAGAACTTATTCAATTATTATCCTCAATGGGCATTACATATCGCTGTCCCCGTGGCAGATAACTCTTTTACAGTATATTTATCTCTTATCACCAATGGACATTACGTATCACCGTCCCCGTTATGATGAGTCTCGTGTTAATCTTCTGGGCATTATGTCTCGCCATCCCTGTCTTGACACGGACTATAAGTAACATAGTAGGCATTACGTCTCGCCGTTGCCACTAATCATATCATTTCCACGGGCGTTACGTCTCGCCATCTCCGTAATAATACATAACACTCTTATCATATGATAGACGTTATGTATCACTGTCCCTGTCAGTACGTCAATCATTCGAGCGCTACGTCTCACTGTCCCCGTTACGACGTGACTAACTTATCCATATCTCTTATTCTTAGTTATTCATTTTTTATTCTTAGGAATGTTTCTCAAGTACATGATGTATCACTCTTCTTAAATCTCACCACATATTATAACATGCATGTACTTTTAAGCTATCACATACTCACATATGTATGTATCTTAAATTTTGCCAAGTGTTTTACAGATGCTATACACTTAGATAACACATATAATTCTTTCTTATTTCAATGTCCACATTTATCCAAACAAAAGTCTTAAAATCAGCAAAATAGGGTATCTCGCTCGAGCGACATATCAAGCGAGAGTCGAGCGAAGTCTCAGGTTGGGACTTGCTCGAGCAAAGTATCAAACGAATATTAGGCAAACTAGGTATATCACTCGAGCAAGATATCAAGCGAGATTCAAGCGAGTTCTTGGGTTATAACTCGCTCAAGCCAAACATCCATCGAGAGTTAAGCGAGGGTTTACAATTGTTCTTCGCTCGATTCTTTGCTCGAGCGGGAGTCGAGCGAAGTTACAGAGCATGGGCTTTTTAATCCAAATCTCGCGATCTTTTCACATAAACTTGATTTATACTTATTATAACATAGATTTTAGGTTCTTCTAACTTCATTTAACACATTCTCATTAACAAAATCACTTCAAACAATACTTAGATTTATTATAACACTTTAACAAAATATAAGGGTTCAATACTTAACATGTATAGTCCAACCTCTTAAATAAGCATCTCCATACTAAAGTTAAGCTAGAATATGAACTTACACACTCTCTAAGTCTGGTTGAAGATGATCAAACCAAATCTTTGCAAGCTTTCTCCTCAAAACTCTTACTAAGCTCATTTAGGATGTAGTTGAAGGTTATGGGACTAGAGAAGGGCTTTATTTGGTTTCCTTTAAAAGGATTTTGTGCTAGGCTTCTCCAAAAGAGTTAGAAGACTCCCAAATGTCTATTTATAGGGGTGATGGTCAACTCATATGAAGGAGAGAAGAATGATAAATTGGTAAAAACCATAAGTTTCTAGTTTGCATGGGATGATTAAACTAAATCCCCAGAAATCCTAAACTTTGCAGCTGAAATGATCATCCAATGGTCAGTATTTGAGATATTTTTACTAACCATTTGATCAATGGTTGTGGTAGAAGCTTATAGGATAAGAGATGAGGTGTCATCTCATCTACCCATGCATGCATCTCCCTTTTCAGCCTTCATCAGGTTAGCCATGCCCCTTAGCCTTCCCTTAACTCATTTGGTTACTTGCTAACCTCCTTAGGACTCTACTTAACAAGTTCTAGAAGACCACTTCTTAGTTTGGTTATGATAACATCTCATTTGGATCCACATTCTCAAACTCGAGTTCTGGTTTAAGCTCAGTCCAGAGTTATCCACTTGATTCCGAAATAAGTCATTGAAATTGTCCAAACTCGAGTTCTGGTTTTAGACCTATCTCTTATAATTCTATAAAAATTTAAATCACCTTATATGAGTAACTTATGATCATTATACTAAAACTCGACAGTTTAGTCCGAGAATGTATACCAAATGTTTGATCCTTGGTTCAACCACTTCCTCTTGCATTTACACCCTAATTCATGAAAATTCAACTATTTCTAAGTTTAAAATGAATTTCTCTAGTTGATACCTTGTTTCAAATCTCAAAGATTCCTCCACAATATTTTCTCTAATATATGATCTCACTTATTCTAAGTCCAATACTCTCATTTAGGTTTCCAACTTTATTATCCTAGAAAATATACCCAAAATTATAATCCTTTAAAGAAATCCAAATAATACTTATCTTAGAAGTTTCAGGATATTACACCTGGTTTGCCTCTAAGTCCAAAATAAATTTTTAATTCTAACTTGTTTTGATCAACCTCTTAATCCAAGACTTATATAGAGGAATGCTCAAACCCAAACATCACCTAGTTTAAAAAGGTCTCCTAAAACAGTTTTAAACTTCAAACTCAAGATCACATGGTTAAAAATTAACAAGAATATAAATTTAGTCAAGAACGTCAACATATCTTTCAAACTATTATCAAATATCTTCAAAATAACATTCTAACATGTATATAAGAGGCTTAGGATCCATCAATAAAATTATCAAAGCCATTGGAATAAGATTAGACTATGAAATATTCAAACTTACTCAAAATAGAATATGTTTTTCCACTTCCAGTTTTTAAGTTTCTAGATCCAAGGAAAACTATCAGCAAAAGCTTTAGTAATGCCACAAAATAATAATTATAATTCATAAAATAATGTTAAGAATACTTCATTGATTTTTGGACCAAGATATGTCCATTAGCTTGGTCAAAACTCCAAAATATAACTCACTTTCCAGTTAACACCAAGAATGAACAATTCATAGTTAAAACTAATTTTGACCAATCAAATGACCACGAAATGAAACGAAAAAAATATATACACGAAAACTAGACTTAAAGAAGAAAAATTTTTATGAAAGCGTTATAGTAAGAAAATACTTACAAAGGATCCAAAATCACCATACCAGAAAAGATAGAAATCTATCTAAGAGAGCTGTTTTGGATTTCTCTTTAATAGTGGGGTGAAATGGTGATTGATGAGTGCACAAAAATGCACTCCAAATACTCTATTTAAATATCAAAATAAATGAGAAAATAATGGATATAACTCATGTTATTAAAATTAATGATCATTTATCTTGAGATAGATATAAGAATGATTTAATATATTGATAAGAATATAAAATGCCATATTTTCCTCTCTTAATGTTTAATAATTTATTCTTATTTGATGCCTAAATATACTCATTATTCTTATATTTTGATTTAGGACACAAATAGAGGCATTAGGAGCAAATGAAGATAATTGCGAAATTTTAGACAGTTCTGACATCTTTTCGTAATATCGGCATAACTCTCTCATCCAATCTCCGATTGAGCTGATTCAAGATGATATAGAACCGCAAGAGAAATATATACAACTTTTATGTTTTATGTTTGAAGAGATATCCACACAATATAAGACAAAATCGGCCATCAAGTAGACGGACCTGTACTTGACGTTCCTGGATATTTTTCAACCACTTGCATCAAATCCAAATGTCATCATAATATTTTCCAGCAAGCACTCCTACACCAACTTGTAAATTCAATGATCAATTTATATGCAAGATGAAGTGCACTCAAGTTTCTTCAAGACAAATTATTTGACCACAAGATATGAAGTCATACAAGACAACTAATGGATAGAGAAGCAAAATTGAAACACTCAACCTACAAGCAAAATCCAGCTCATGCATAGTGGGAAAACAAATGATCAAAATGACAACTCACAAATCACTTGGATTCAAGAATGGCACATGGAAAGATAAGTTGAAATTGTGATGATTTTGTCGTGACAACTTGCATGAAGGATGCTTATAAATAGAAGGGAGGGGTGTGTGTTCTAAGAATGCTTAGTGTGCTTGGATGCCTTGGAAGAGACATTGTTTTTGAGAGCTTGAGAAAAGAAAAGAAAAACCAAAGAAGAGAGAAGAAAATAATGGTTGGCTCTTCCATATTATCCCTTGAAGAATTTTTGTTGCATATTTTCAATATGTGTAACTAATTTTCTAGTAGAGCTAGGGATGAATTTGTATATATGATGGTATTTGTAATTGTTTTTGATTCATACATGTGTTCTTCAAATATTAAACTCTTTTGTTTAGTCATTCGAAATTTATTATAAATGTTTTCGTCACCAAATAATCTTAGAATTTATTTCATTTATAGATTCAGTCATGCTTTTTCTATTGAATGCAATAATCCTTTGATTATGTTTGGTTCAATTGGTTATCTATTTTAATTTAATTCTCTGCTACAATATTGTTCTACGAGTATATTGTCGACGTTGAATTTCCTTAATATCGATAACAATTCCTATTCTTATATTGTGACGAATGATTTTTCGAAAGATTACATTTAATTTAAATCTGGTTATTAATGTTTTATTTTCCAATTGAAAATTTGGACATAGAATTTTCAATTGAGTTATTAATGAATCGAAAATAATTAAAATACCAATTATATATAAAGGATTCTCGATGCTCTACTTTTTGTCTCATTTTTATACTGTTCAAATTACTCATTTAGTTTTAATTTACGTCACACTTTAAAATTTACTTTTCGCACTCATCTAGATCTTTTTGTTAATTTCGTTACTGTTATTCAATTTCTCAATCCATCTCCCTGTGGAATCGACACCCCAAAACTATACTGCAAACGACCGCGTTATTCTTTGGGCGTAATCAAATTTTGGCGCCGTTGCCGAGGAGACGGTAGAAGAATTTGTAGTTATTTTTAGTAGTTTGTAAAAAAAAAAAAAAAAAAAAAGCGGTAGCTTCGTTCATTTTCTTTTTAGCTTTCTGCATCTTTATTTTATTTTACTTTTTCTTTTCATAATTATTTTTTTTTCAGTATTACGCTTTTCTTTACTTTGCATGCGCAGGTACAGAGACGCTTTTGGATGGTTTGCTAGTAGACCCGTGCTAGAATCAGATTCAGAATCTAATTTTTCTAATCGCTTGTTTGATAATTCTTCCAATTCTGACACAATGAGTGAACACGTGGACCAACCTGTTAGAACCCTCCAAGATTATCTTCATCTCGCACGAACAGCCACACCATCCTGTATTATGTTCTCACCTAATGTTCGTCATGTAGATTTTAAAACAGGAATGATACAATTACTTCCGACTTTCCATAGTCTAGAAAATGAAAACCCCTATGTTCATATTAGGGAATTTGAGGAAGTAGTTGCAACATTTCACAGTCAAAATACTACTGACGAAACGGTAAGGCTAAAGTTCTTTCATTTTTCTTTGAAAGATAAAGCTAAGAGTTGGTTGTACTCACTAAGACCACGGTCTATTGGAACATGGAGTGAGATGACTCAAGTGTTTTTCAATAAATATTTTCCCCAACATAAGACCAATGCTTTAAAAAGACAAATCTCTACCTTTGCACAAAAGGATAGTGAGACTTTGTACCAGTCTTGGGAAATTTTTAAAGAATTACTAAGTATGTGTCCCCACCATGAATATGAGAATTGGCGCTTAGTGAGTTATTTCTATGAAGGGCTTACGCCCAGGGAACGTCAATTCGTGGAAATGATATGCAATGGAGAATTTTTACAGAAAAATCCCGATGAGGCCATAGAGTACCTCAATGAGCTTGCTGAAAAAGCTCATACTTGGACTGGACCTAGTGCTACTAATAGCACAAACAGGTCACGACCTACAGGAAACTTGAGTGGTGGTATTTACCATCTAAGGGAGGAGGATAACCTTAAGGCTAAGGTTGAAATGCTCACCAGAGAATTAGAGTTATTGAAAACCAAAAACTCCAAACCAACACACACGGCTAATCATGCAAAATCTTTTGGGCCATGTGTTGTCTGTGGTGGGATAGATCATCATTCCCAAGAGTGTCCTACACATACTAACATGAATGGTATGTATGAGGAACAAAGTAATGCTCTGGGTATGTACAAAAAGCCCTTCACACCTTACTCTGAAACCTACAACCCAGGATGGCGTAATCATCTCAACTTCAGCTAGAAGTCTGAAAACCAGCAGCCTGCACAACCCACTAGATCATATCCTATACCATACCATGCACCTCAATCTTCTAGAAATTCTTTAGAAGATACTTTGCATACTTTTATTGAAATACAGGGTAAGACTAATCAAAAATTTGAATCTTTGATTATGTAGGTTGTCGAAGAAAAAAAAGAAATCAAGAGCCAGGTGTCTAAAATAATGAGTTCATTGACTATGAATGAGAAAGGTAAGTTTCCTTCCCAAACTCAATCTGTACCTCATGGTCAACATATGGTAAAAGGAGACCTGAAGGACGTAAACGCCATTGTGACACGAAGTGGAAAGTCTCTATGTGATCCAATAATAGACAAAAAAAAGGATGTAGAGAAAGATCAAGATAGCAACAGTCCTAAGCTTTCCAAAGAACTTGAGGTAACAAAACCTGAGGAACCCGCGGTAGCAAAAAATCCTGGTAAGGTACCTTTTCCTCAAGCATTAAAGTCAAGCAAACAAACTCTAGATCATAATAATGATATTTTGAAAAATCTTAGACAGGTAAAAATTAATCTTCCTCTTTTGCATATAATTAAACAAGTTCCTACTTACGCAAAAATTCTCAAAAACTTGTGTACAGTTAAGAGGAAGCATTATGTGAAGAAGACTGCATTCTTGACAGAGCAAGTTAGTGCTCTAATTGAACAGCTGATTCCCCCTAAGTACAAGGATCCTGGATGTCCAACCATCACATGCAACATTGGCAATCATGAGCTTGGACAGGCCTTGCTAGATTTAGGGGCTAGTATAAATTTGATGCCATATTCTACTTAATTTCAATTAGGATTAGGAGAAATCAAACCAACTTCTATGGTATTGCAATTGGCTGATCGTTCAGTCAGAGCACCACGGGGTGTGGTAGAGGATGTTTTAATTCAAGTTGACAAATTTTACTATCCTGTTGATTTCTTAATTCTAGACATTAGTTCTGCTGTAGAAACCACCTCTAAAATTCCATTAATTTTAGGTAGACCTTTTCTTGCTACTTCTAATGCTCTTATCAATTGCAGAAATGGATTGATGAAACTCTCTTTTGGCAATATGACTCTTGAGGTAAATATTTTTCATATTGCAAAACAGCCAGAAGAGGATGTCGAGTGTCATCAGACATACATGATTGACTCACTTATAGAAAGGGATGTTCTTACAACTCATGACTCAGATCCCCTTGAATACTTTATTGTTAATTCTGAATTTAATCCTATAAAAGATTCATCTGATGGAGTTGACATTTGTGCTATTTTGGACAGAACTCATGATTATAGCACACAGGCATGGCAACCAAAGTTTGAGAAGTTGCCTGAAAAAAGAGAAAGACAGATTCCTTCAAGTAGGAAAGCCCCTAAAGTTGAATTAAAATCCCTACCTAAGGGTTTAAAGCATGTTTTCCTTGGTCCAGGTGATACTTTTCCTGTTATTATTTCATCTGAATTATCTGAGTCCCAAGGTGAGAAATTAATTCAGATTTTATGCTAGTATAAATCAACCCTAGGATGGAGTATTGCTGATATAAAAGGCATTAGTCCCCTAATCTGTACTCATAAAATAAATTTAGAGGAAGGAACTAATCCTCGAAGAGATCCCCAATGTAGACTTAATCCCACAATGAAAGAAGTTGTGAAAAATGAAGTATTGAAACTATTAGATGCAGGAATGATATATCCTATTGCTGATAGTAAATGGGTAAGTCCTACGCAGGTTGTTCCTAAAAAGTCAGGAGTAACTGTGATAAAAAATTACCTTAAAGAGTTAGTCCCTACAAAACTGATGACTGGTTGGCGGATGTGCATTGATTACAGAAAATTAAATGCCGTCACATGAAAAGACCATTTTCCGCTTCCTTTTATTGATCAAATTCTTGAGCGGGTGGCTGGTCATCCTTTTTATTGCTTTCTGGATAGTTATTCTGGTTATTATCAAATTGAAATTGCATTAGAAGATCAGGATAAAACTACTTTTACTTGTCCTTTACTTATGCTTTCCGTAGAATGCCATTTGGACTGTGTAATGCTCCAGCTACTTTTCAACGTTGCATGATGAGTATTTTTAGTGATATGGTTGAAAAGTGCATGGAAGTTTTTATGGATGACTTGACTGTTTTTGGATCTTCTTTTGATGCATGTTTAATGAGCTTAGAAAGAGTACTAACTCATTGTGAAGAAAAAGAATTGGTTTTAAATTGGGAAAAATGTCACTTTATGGTACCCTCAGGTATTGTTTTAGGGCATATTATTTCTTCCAAAGGAATGGAGGTTAATCAATCAAAAGTTGAAGTAATCTCTAAATTGCCTACACCTAGAACAGTCAAGGATATAAGATCATTTCTTGGTCATGCGGGTTTTTATAGGAGATTCATACAGAATTTTTCTGTCATATCTAGACCACTATGTAACCTCCTAGCCAAGGATGCCCCATTTGAATGGACACAAGCCTGTCAAGAGGCTTTCAAAACAACATTAATTAGCAAGCTTACTTTAGCACCCATAATGCAACCACCTGATTGGAATTTACCTTTTGAAATTATGTGTGATGCTAGTGATTTTGTTGTAGATGCTGTTCTTGGACAACGAAGAGAAGGGAAACCTTTTGTCATTTACTATGCTAGTCGAACTCTAAATAGTGCACAAATGAATTACTCCACCACTGAAAAAGAGTTGTTAGCTGTAGTATTTGCTTTGGATGAATTCCGCGCTTATTTGATTGGTTCTCCTATCATTATCTTTACAGATCATGCAGCCTTTAAGTATCGTTTTACAAAGAAGGATGCTAAGGCACGATTAATACGATGGATTTTGCTTTTGCAAGAATTTGACATCACCATCAAAGACAAGAAAGGAGTGGAGAACATAGTGGCAGACCATTTCTCTAGACTCACATTCGAGGACACTTCTGACCACATACCAATCAAAGATGATTTTCCCAATGAGCATTTACTTTCTATTACTTCTTTACCATGGTTTGCTCATATTGTAAACTATTTAGCTGCAGGTGAAATACCAAAGGATTTTAGCACCCAAGACAAAAGGAAATTCAAGATTGAGGTACGAAAATTCTACTGGGTTGACCCTTACCTTTTTAAATACTGCCCTGATCAAATTTTAAGGCGTTGCATCCCTGATGAAGAGATTGCAAGCGTTTTGGAATTTTGTCATTCCCAAGCTTGTGGTGGCCACTTTTCAATGAAGAAAACCGCTACAAAAATCCTGCGGTGTGGATTTTATTGGCCCACCTTGTTTAAAGATACAAATATCTATTGTCGCTCGTACAAAAGATGTCAAAAGTTAGGAGTTATGACCCGTCGTAATATGATGCCCTTAAACCCAATTTTGGTAATTGAAATTTTTGACTGTTGGGGCGTTGAATTTATGAGACCATTTCCTCCTTCTTTTGGATATTTATATATTATTGTGGCAGTAGATTATGTGTCAAAATGGGTAGAGGCAGCACCTTGCAGGACCAATCATAACAGGATGGTAATTAAGTTTCTCAAAGAAAATGTATTATCTCGATTTGGTACCCCACGTGCTATCATTAGTGACCGAGGTACGCATTTTTGCAACCGTTCTTTTGAAGCTTTAATGAAAAGATATGGGGTGATACATAAGCTTTCTACTGCATATCAACCTCAGACAAGTGGACAGGTTGAACTTGCGAATAGGGAAATTAAACAAATTTTAGAAAAAACGGTCAACCCGGATCGGAAAGATTGGTCTTTGAGACTAATCGATGCGCTTTGGGCTTACCGTACAGCTTTCAAAACTCCCTTAGGCATGTCACCTTATAGACTTATTTTTGGAAAACCTTGTCACTTGCTCGTGGAGCTCGAGCATCGAGCATATTGGGCCATTAAACATTTCAATTTTGACTTGGGAAAAGCAGGAAAACTTAAAAAATTCCAATTGACGGAATTAGAAGAATTGAGAAATGATGCTTATGAAAACTCCAAGATCTATAAGGCTAAATTGAAAGTATTTCATGATAAAAATATTTTGAGAAGAACATTTAAGCCTAATGATCGAGTATTTTTATATGATTCAAAACTCCATAAGCATCCAGGAAAACTTCGATCTAGGTGGACCGGCCCTTTTATAGTAAAAAACGTTTTCACAAATGGGGCGGTAGAAATAGAAAATCCAAAAGATGGATGTATCTTCAAAGTAAATGGTCAACGCCTAAAAATCTTAATTGATAGACAAATTCCAGAAGTGGAAGACATTCCACTTATGGACCCAGTATATCAATCTTGACCATCTCCAGGTATGTTTTTTCTTTTATTTTATTTTCGTTCATTTTATTTTTGTTTATTGTTTACTTTATTTTGTTATAGGTTAATTTTATTTTGACAAATATCATCTTTGATGCCAAGCAAGCTACCCACATCCCACATCAGGTGTATTCCACCCTGTTTAGTTATTCAATTCTGATTCTTAAACATTGAGGACAATGTTTCATTTAAGTTGGAGGGTGGGAATACAAATCTGTTATTTAAACTCTGTAGCATATTTCAATCAATATATAAAAAATTGCCAAATTTTTTCACACATGATACTCATGCTCATTCATAACCATCTTGGTGAATTTAACAAACCCATCTTAAATCATTTTGCTAAAACATCCACAGAACCATTTATGCACTTCTCCAAACTTTGTGGTAATATGGTGATTTGACACATGTAACTAAAAAATTATTTTGCTCAAGTATTCATGTGAATTTTGTGAGAATTGAGAGCTTATAAATACAAAAATTATGATAAGTATCCATTGATCTGTTGAATTTGACACTTCTTTTGAGAATATCATTACATGGTTTGTGGTAAGATGGTGGATATACTTGGGATATGACGAAAGTCAACTTACGATTAACGTTTGAGCCTTTCAAGCTGAGCCTTTTCATCATAAATCCCTAGCAGCGAATTTTGAACCAATATACACATATGGCCTTTTCTTTTCATATCTACATCATCCGTACCTCTCCACATTGGAGTATAGCTTATACACTATATTTTCCTACCATTTTACTTCCAAGTGTGTACTAGGTGCGAAATTATCATTTAAAAAAAAAAAAAAAAAAAAAAAAGAAAACCATGAAAAAAATGGCATCGTGCTAGATGTGTCCATCAAATTATTCATGAAAGAGTTCATCAAATTGCGAAGATACCAGTAGCAAAAGAACATGGAAAAGTGTACTTACATCTAAAAAATTGAAAAGTACATCAAAAGGAAAGTATAGTCTACTGAAAAATTTAACAGATTCTCATTTGTGTATACTTGGAAGTTTTTGAAACCTCTTCACCTTTTCTTCTTATGAACCCCAACCCTAAGCCACATTACAACCCTTTGTGTTGATTTTTCTGATCCTAAATTTGCTTGTGGAAAGAATGATGGAAATCTCATTTGTTAGTATTCCTATCATAAGATCAATGTTTACTTGTTACTTATATATAATTGGCTAAATTTTCATGAGAGTAAATGTACACCTTTGTCAACCTCATAGAGAGAACCCATACATGAAACACTTCTATACTCGTGAGTTATGGAGTTGAACCTTTTTGTTTAAGATATTCTAATGTTGCATGTGTCAAAACCTCTGATTTGATAAAAATAGTTTGGAACACATACACACTTTGTGGATTGCTATATTTGAATTACTTATGAAAGAGTTATTGAATTTCTAAGATTGTTTTGATATGTAAATTTGAAAAATGTGTCTTGATGGCCCCTATGTGTGATTTTCTTTGGTCTTTCTCATCATTTTACATAAAAATTGCTAGGGACTAGCAATGAGTAAGTTGAGGGGTGTGATGAGTGCACAAAAATGCACTCTAAATACTCTATTTAAATACTTAAAGAAATGAGAAAATAATGTATATAACTCATGTTATTAAAATTAATGGTCATTTATCTTGAGATAGATATAAGCATGATTTAATATATTGATGAGAATATAAAATGCCATATTTTTCTCTCTTAATGTTTAATACTTTATTCTTATTTGATGCCTAAATATACTCATTATTCTTATATTTTGATTTAGGACACAAATAGAGGCATTAGGAGCAAATGAAGATAATTGCGGAATTTTAGACAGTTCTAACATCTTTTTGTAATATGAGCATAACTCTCTCATCCAATCTTCGATTGAGCTGATTCAAGATGATATAGAACCGCAAGAGAAATATCTATAACTTTTAGGTTTTATGTTTGAAGAGATATCCACTCAATCTAAGACAAAATCAACCATCAAGTGGACGCACCTGCACTTGACGTTCCTGGATATTTTTCAGCCACTTGCATCAAATCCAAATGTCATCATAATATTTTCTAGCAAGTACTCCTACACCAACTTATAAATTCAATGATCAATTCATATGCAAGATGAAGTGCACTCAAGTTTCTTCAAGACAAATTATTTGACCACAAGATATTAAGTCATACAAGACAACTAATGGATAGAGAAGCAAAATTGAAACACTCAACCTACAAGCAAAATCCAGCTCATGCATAGTAGAAAAAAAATGATCAAAATGACAACTCACAAATCACTTGGATTCAAGAATGGCACATGGCAAAACAAGTTGAAATTGTGATGATTTTGTCATGACAACTTGCATGAAGGATGCTTATAAATAGAAGGGAGGGGTGTGTGTTCTAAGAATGTTTAGTGTGCTTGGATGCCTTGGAAGAGACATTGTTTTTGAGAGCTTGAGAAAAGAAAAGAAAAACCAAAGAAGAGAGAAGAAAATAATGGTTAGCTCTTTCATATTATCCCTTGAAGAATTTTTGTTGCATATTTTCAATATGTGTAACTAATTTTCTAGTAGAGTTAGGGATGAATTTGTATATATGATGGTATTTGTAATTGTTTTTGATTCATATATGTGTTCTTCAAATATTAAACTCTTTTGTTTAGTCATTCGAAATTTATTATAAATGTTTTCGTCACCAAATAATCTTAGAATTTATTTCATTTATAGATTCAGTCATGATTTTTCTATTGAATGCAATAATCCTTTGATTATGTTTGGTTCAATTGGTTATCTATTTTAATTTAATTATCTACTGCAATATTGCTCTACGAGTATATTGTCGACGTTGAATTTCCTTAATATCGATAACAATTCCTGTTCTTATATTGTGACGAATGATTTTTCGAAAGATTACATTTGATTTAAATCTGGTTATTAATGTTTTATTTTCCAATTGAAAATTTGGACATAAAATTTTCAATTGAGTTATTAATGAATCGAAAATAATTAAAATACCAATTATATACAAAGGATTCCCGATGCTCTACTTTTCGTCTCATTTTTATACTGTTCAAATTACTCATTTAGTTTTAATTTACGTCACACTCTAAAATTTACTTTTCGCACTCATCTAGATCTTTTTGTTAATTTCGTTACTGTTCTTCAATTTCTCAATCCATCTCCCTGTGGAATCGACATCCCAAAACTATACTGCAAACGACCGCGTTATTCTTTGGGCGTAATCAGTGATGAAATGACATTAAAGGGGGACTTGCACGACTATATACCTTTGGAGGGGGAAGTTATGTTCTTGAATGATCTTTGATTGGAAGTGATTAGGTCATATAAAGTAAGGAATGGTAAGGAGTAAGACTGGTTGTGTAGCTACGAAGCATGGAGGGAGGTAAGGTGGGTTTGTACTTCATATCATGGCACTATTGAGTGCAGCCAAGAGCAGGGGATGGACTGCTATGTTGGGGAGGAAACCTCCTCAAGAAGCTTTGCCAAGGTGGCCAATTTCATGGGCCTCAACCAACTGGACTTCAATTTGGAGTTCAATCAAGCCCAAATTCAATTTTTCATGGAACAATAAAATTTCCAAGGTTTAAAAGGTTGAATAATGATATCATAATATGAATTTTAGGAATTAATAGCCTATGGAAGTGATTTAATCAAGTGATTAAAGAAAGTGCTAGAAATTGAATAAAAAGGGTTTGGAGGCCAACTTTAGGATTTGGGAAAACTGTTTAGGTTTTCGATTTCAACCAAGATTTCTAGGTTTCAATTGGATTACCATTTAGGGTTTTGTTAGGGTTATAACTCTTTTTGGTTCGGCAAAATTTAGATGGTTAGATGAAAAATAGGGTTTTGCTTAAATGGTATGGTCTCAGACCTTGGTTCCTTCTCAAAACATCTCTTGGTTCCTCTTGATGCCAAATGTCCAATACTACTCACCAAGTGTGGCTAAAATCTTGTAAGTATCCAAATAAAACTTCTCCAACCTAATTTAGACGTTCCACATTGTGATTCTAAAAACACTGCGCTAGGTGCTACTAAGGAGGTTACTATTACTCCGAAAAAGTGAAAACTAAATTTTGCAATGAAAATTCTAAATAATAAAACTAAGCTATAATTGCAATTCATTTAATGAAATTTAACCTTGAAGTGTCTCGAAAAAACTAAAATGTGAATTATATAACGAGCGTATCGATCGAAAATTAAAAATAGGATTATTGTGTCATAGAATCCTAAATAATTAATTGAGTCTAATGTCACAAACCATAACGCATTTCAACATATTCCAACACTTCTAACTATCTCAAATAAATAAAAACATACTCCTAGCACTATAGTAGGTGATAACACTAACTATGCTAACAGACTAAAACATACGTGATTAGTCGATTCATGAAAACTTACGAAATCTTCACGAAATTCCTAAAGCCTATAGAAATTCCACCTTTGAATTTCTAGCCGGCTTTTATAACAAATTTTTCTTTACTAATTAGCTGGCCCAAGCACCTCTCATAAATTCCCAGCACCTCTATTCCCCATTCAGAAAGACATCTCAAACACTTCCATTTCGCATTCAGAAAGATTAAGAGATCATCTGCATACAAAAGATGAGAAATTAAAGGTGCGCCTAATGATTGAGAAAAAAACTTTATTCTCCCCTCCTCAAAATTCCTTTTCAAAAGCCACGATAAATTTCTTCCATAAGAATAAATAAATATGGTGACAAGGGATCTCCCTGGCGAAGACCATGAGTTGATTTTAAAAAATCCCTTGTACGTACAATTCATCATAACTGAGAACCATAGAGACTGCACACAGTTAGCCACTAAATTGCGAAAAAAGAACTTGTAAAAGAAAATTCCAATCAACCCAATCATAAGCTTTTAACATATCAATCTTAACCATAAGATTTCCCCCAAAAAAATTTTTGTTTAACGTGTGCACCATTTCCTGAGCCAACGAGATATTCTAAAATATACTTCTCTCCAGGATTCTCTAGGATAAAAACACCTTGCTCTGGACAAATGATAACGGGAGTAAATTCGTCATCCAACAAACCAGAACCTTAGAAATGTTTTTATAAGGAACAGAACACAAACTGATTAGCCTAAATTTATCAAAACTCTTAGGCTCCTAAACTTTAGGAATAAGCACAATAAATGAAGAAGTATAAAATTGAGGGAGGGGGTTTCCAAAGAAAAAATCATTCGTCATTTCCAATAGATCCTCCTTCACCACATCCCAACAGCTAGTAAAAAAACCCGCCCAAATCCGTTACGACCAGACTACTAAGCTTCGGATTGGACCATAAAGCTTCTTTACTCTCTTCAACAGTCAGCTCTTTGCATAGAGAAATATTATCAACCTCTGAAATCACTTAGTTCACTAAATAAGAGATATCCACCCCTTCATTGGCCTGCCCACTCGAGAGGAATTCCTCAAAAAAATTTACTACCCCTTGATGCACCTCCTTGGGTGTCCATAGCACAACTCCATCAGATAGATGCACAGAAGAAACAAAAGTGTTCTTCTTTTGATTGTTGATCACTGCATGAAAAGATCTTGAATTTAGTTCACCATCATCCTGATTACGTCCAAAAAATAACGCGATCCTTTGTAGTATAGCTTTGGGGTGTCGACTCCACAAGTAGATGGATTGAGAATTAAAAGATAATTACGTAACTAAAAAAGGTGTGGACGAGTGCGACAAGTAAATTTTTGAGTGTGACGTAAATTAAAACTAAATGAGTAATTTGAAAAGTATAAAAAATTAGACAAAAAGTAGAGCGTAGGGAATTCCTTCCGTATTTGTGGTATTCAAATTTATTCTTAATTCATTAATAACTCAATTAAGAATTCTATGTCCAAATTCTTAAACGGAAGATATGACATTAATAACCAAAATTTAAATCAAATGTAACTCTTTGAACAATTATTCTCTGCGCTTAACTCTCATAAATTGTTATCAACATTGAGAAAATCCAACGACGATAATATACCTAAGAAGCGATATTGCAGCAGAGAATTAAATCAATATAGACAATTAATTGCTCCAAACATAATTATAGAACTAATTCACTCAATAGAAAAAACATGACTGAATCCATAAATGAAATAAATTCTATAATTATTTGAAGACAAAAAACATCACAAATAAATTGAAAATAATAGAACAAAAGAGTTTTAATATTTAAAGACCAAATACATGAATCAAAAATAAATTACAAACACCATCATACACACAAATTCATCCTTAGCCCTCTTTGAGAATTTAGTCACACATATTGAAAATATGCAATAAAAATTCGCCAATGGATAATATGGAAGAACCAACCATTATTTTCTTCTCTCTTCTTTGGTTTTTCTTTTCTTTTCTCAAACTCTTAAAACAATGGCTCTTCCAAACCATCCTCCCACACTAAGCATGGTCTTAGAACACACACCCCTCCCTTCTATTTATAAGCATCCTTCATATAAGTTGTCATGACAAAATCATCACAATTTCAACTTGCTTTACCATGTACCATTATTGAATCCAAGTGATTTGTGAGTTGTCATTTTGATAATTTGTTTTCTCACCATGCATGAGCTGAATTTTGCTTGTAGGTTGAGTGTTTCAATCTTGCTTCTTTATCCATTAGTTATCTTGTATGATTTAATATCTTGTGGTTAAATAATTTGTCTTGAAGAAACTTGAGTGTACTTCATCTTGCATGTGAGTTGATCATTGAATTTCCAAGTTGGTGTAGGAGTGCTTGCTAGAAAATATTGTGATGACATTTGGATTTGATGCAAGTGGCTGAAGAATATTCAGGAACGTCAAGTGCAGGTACGTCCACTTGATGGTCGATTTTGTCTTAGATCGAGCGGATATATTTTAAAAAATAAAACATAAAAGTTATAGATATTTCTCTTGCGCTTGTATATCATCTTGAATCAGCTCAATAGAAAATTGGATGAGAGAGTTATGTCCATATTACGAAAAGACATCAAAACTATCTAAAATTTCGCAATTATCTTCATTTGCTCCTAATGCCTCTATTTTTGTCCTAAATCAAAATATAAGAATAATGAATATATTTAGGCATCAAATAAAAATAAAATATTAAACATTAAGAGAGAAAAATATGGCATTTTATATTCTCATCAATATATTAAATCATGCTTATATCTATCTCAAGATAAATGACCATTAATTTTAATAACATGAGTTATATCCATTATTTTCTCATTTATTTTAGCATTTAAATAGAGTATTTAGAGTGCATTTTTATGCACTCATCACACCCCCCAACTTATTCATTGGTAGTCCCTAACAATTTTCATGCAAAATGATGATAAAAACCAAAGAAAATCACACAAAGGAGCCATCAAGACACATTTTTCAAATTTATATATCATAACAATCTTAAGAATTCAATAACCCTTTCACAAGTACTTAAAATATAGCAATCTACAGATTGTGTATGTGTTCCAAACTATTTTCATCACATCAAAGGTTTCAACACATGCAACATTAGAATATCTTAAGCAAAAAGGTTCAACTCCATAACTCACGAGTATAAAAGTGTTTCATGTAAGGGTTCTCTCTATGGAGTTGACAAAAATATACACTTACTCTCATGGGAATTTAGGCAATTATATATAAGTAACAAACAAATATTGATCTTATGATAGGAATACTAACAAATGAGATTTCCACCATTCTTTCCACAAACATACTTAGGATCAAATTAATCAACACAAAAGGTTATAATGTGGGTTAGGTTTTGGGGCTAATAAGAAGAAAAGGGTGAAGGATATTAAAAAACTTTCAAGTATAAATAAAAGGGAATCTGTTAAATTTCTCAGTAGACTATACTTTCCTTTTGATGTACTTTTTGACTTTTCAGATGTTTGACTAAGTGTACTTTTCCATCTTCTTTTTCTACTGGTGTCTTCGCAATTTGCTGAATTTTTTCGTGAATAATTTGATGGACCCATCTAGCACCATGCCATTTTTGTCATGGTTTTTTTTTATTTTTTTTTAAATGATAATTTCACACCTAGTACACACTTGGAAGTAAAATGGTAGGAAAAATTAGTGTATAAACTATACTCCAATGTGGAGAGGTATGGATGATATAGGTATGAAAAGAAAAGGCCATATGTGTATATTGGCTCAAAATTCGCTACTAGGGATCTATGATGAAAAAGGTCAGCTTGAAAGGCTCAAACATTAATTCTAAGTTGACTTTCGTTATACCCCAAGTATATCCACCATTTTACCACAAACCATGTAATGATATTCTCAAAAAACGTGTCCAATTCAACAGATCAATGGATATTTATCACAATTTCTGTATTTGTAAGCTCTCAATTCTCACCATAATTTACATGAATACTTAAGCAAAATAATTCTCTAGTTCATGTGTCAAATTATCATATTACCACAAAGTTTGGATAAGTGCATAAATGGTTCTGTAGATACTTTAGCAAAATGATTTAAGATGGGTTTGTTGAATTCACCAAGAGGGTTATGAATGAGCGTGAGTATCATGTGTGAAAAGATGCTTGTGTGATGTAAATTTTTTAAAAATTTTGACAATTTTTTATATTTTGATTGAAATATGCCACAGAGTTTAAATAATAGATTTGTATTCCCTCCCCCCAACTTAAATGAAATATTTTCCTCAATGTTTAAGAATCAAAATTGAATGGGGAGTAACTAAAAAGAGTAGGATACACCTGATGTGTGATATGGATAGCTTGCTAAGCGTCAAAAATGGTGATCTAAAATGACAAAATGAAACTATCTTGCAAACAAAAATAAAGAAAATAGTAGCAAACAAAAAAAATGAAAATAAAACAAAACAAAACAAACAAGATAATAATAAAAATAATAATAATAATTATAATAATAATAATTGTTACATGCTGTGGTCAAAGTTGATAGACTAAGTCTACAACCAGACTATCTTTCACTTATAGAACTGTTTCTCCTGGGTCAAAAACGAAATGCTTATTTTTCCAATAAGCTTGGTGCTCAAGCTTTACAGGTAGGTGGCAAGGCTTCATATTAAATTTTGGTACTTGCCCACTTGAAGGAATCTGTTTTTCATTTTTCTCAAGCAACTCCTCAAACTTCAGTTGCCAAGCCTGTGTGTCATGATCTTGAGTTGTATCAAAGACTGTACAAATATCAGCTACATCAGACGAAACACTGATAGGATTAAACTCAGAATCAACAATAAAATTCTTAAAGGGATCAGAATTATGAGTTGTGAAAACTTCTCTATCTATGAGTGAGTCAATCATGTATGTCTGGTGGCACTCATCATCCTTCACAGCTTGTTATGCCATATGTTGACCATGGGGCACAGACTAAGCTTGAGATGGGAACTTATCTCACTCATTCACACTCAAGAAGCTCATTATTTTAGACACCTGACTCTTTATCTCCTTTTGTTCTTCAATAACCTGCGTAATCAAATATTCAAATTTTTTATTAGTCTTACCCTGTACTTCTTTAAACACATGCAAAGTATCTTCTAAGGGATTTCTAGAAGATGAAGATGCATGATATGATCTAGAGGATTGTGCAAGCTGTTGGTTTTCAGACTTCCAGCTGAAGTTGGGGTGATTATGCCATCTTCTCATGTTAGCATGTGTAGGACATTCTTGGGCATGATCATCTACCCTGCCACACACAGCACATGGCACAAAAGAGTATGCATGATTAGCCATGTGTGTTGGCTTTAAGTTTCTAATCTTTAACAGCTTTATTTCCCTTGTAATCATTTCAACTTTGGCTTTTAGATTATCTTCCTCCCAGAAATGGTAAATTCCACCTCCACTTGAATTTCCTATAGGTCGTGACCTGTTTGTGCTATCAGTAGCACTTGGTCTAGTCCAAGTATGAGCATTTTCAGCAAGTTCATTGAGGTAGTCTATGGCCTCGTTATGATTTTTCTGTAAAAATTCTCCATTGCACATCATTTCCACGAATTGGCATTCCTTGGGCATAAGCCTTTCATAGAAATAACTCACTAAGCGCCAATTTTCATATCCATGGTGAGGACACATACTCAGTAATTCTTTAAATCTTTCCCAAGACTAGTACAAAGTCTCACTATCCTTTTGTGCAAAGGTGAAGATTTGTCTTTTTAAAGCATTGGTCTTATGTTGGGGAAAGTATTTATTGAAAAACACTTGAGTCATCTCACTCCATGTTCCAATAGACCGTAGTCTTAGTAAGTACAGCCAACTCTTAGCTTTATCTTTCAAAAAAAAAGGAAAGAACTTTAGCCTTATCGTGTCGTCAGTGGTGTTTTGACTGTGGAATGTTGCAACTACTTCCTCAAATTCCGTAATATGAACACAGGGGTTTTCATTTTCTAAACCATGGAAAGTCGAAAGTAATTGTATCATTCCTGTTTTGAAATCTACATGACGAGCGTTAGGTGAGAACATAATATAGGATGGTGTGGTTGTTCGTGTGGGATGAAGATAATCTTGGAGGGTTCTAATAGGTTGGTTCGCGTGCTCACTCATTGCGTCAGAATTGGAAGAATTATCAAACAAGCGATTAGAAAAATTAGACTTTGAAGATTCTAGCACGAGTCTACTAGCAAACCGTCCAAAAGCGTCTCTGTACCTGCACATGCAAAGTAAAGAAAAATGTAATACTGAAAAAAAAAAATATATTACGAAAAGAAAAATAAAAAATAAAGATGCAGAAAGCTAAAAAGAAAATGAATGAAATTACCTTTTTTTTTTTTTTTTTTACAAACCACTAAAAAAAACTACAAATTCTTCTATCGTCTCCTTGGCACAGCGCCAAAATTTGATTACGCCCAAAGAATAACGTGGTCGTTTGTAGTATAGCTTTGGGGTGTTGATTACGCCCAAAGAATAACACGGTCATTTGCAGTATAGCTTTGGGGTGTCGATTCCACAGGGAGATGGATTGAGAAATTGAAGAACAGTAACGAAATTAACAAAAAGATTAAATGAGTGTGATAAGTAAATTTTAGAGTGTGATGTAAATTAAAACTAAATGAGTAATTTGAAAAATATAAAAATGAGACGAAAAGTAGAGCGTACGGAATTCCTTGTGTATTTGTAGTATTAAAATTTATTCTTATTTCATTGATAACTCAATTAAGAATTCTATGTCCAAATTCTTAATCGGAAGATATAATATTAATAGCCAAAATTTAAATGACATGTAACTCTTTGAAAAATCATTCTTCGCGCTTAACTCTCATAAATTTTTATCGATATTGAGAAAATCCAACGACGACAATATACCCAAGAGGCGATATTGTAGCAGAGAATTAAATCAATATAGATAATCAATTGCTCCAAACATAATTATAGAAGTAATTCACTCAATAGAAAAAGCATGACTGAATCCATAAACGAAATAGATTCTATAATTATTTAAAGACGAAAAACATCACAAATAAATTGAGAATAATAGAACAAAAGAGTTTTAATATTTAAAGACCAAATACATGAATCAAAAATAAATTACAAATACCATCACACACACAAGTTCATCCCTAGCCCTCCTTGAGAATTTAGTTACACATATTGAAAATATGCAACAAAAATTCTCCAAGGGATAATATGGAAGAGCCAACCATTATTTTCTTCTCTCTTCTTTGGTTTTTCTTTTCTTTTCTCAAGCTCTCAAAATAATGGCTCTTCCAAAGCATCCTCCCACACTAAGCATTCTTGGAACACACACCCCTCCCTTCTATTTATAAGCATCCTTCATGCAAGTTGTCATGACAAAATCATCACAATTTCAACTTGTTTTGCCATGTGCCATTCTTGAATCCAAGTGATTTGTAACTTGTCATTTTGATCATTTGTTTTCCCACCATGCATGAGCTGGATTTTGCTTGTAGGTTGAGTGTTTCAATTTTGCTTCTCTATCCATTAGTTGTCGTGTACGACTTAATATCTTGTGGTCAAATAATTTGTCTTGAAGAAACTTGAGTGCACTTCATCTTGCATATGAATTGATCATTGAATTTCCAAGTTGGTGTAGGAGTGCTTGCTGGAAAATATTATGATAACATTTGGATTTGATGCAAGTGGCTGAAAAATATCCAGGAACGTCAAGTGCAGGTGCGTCCACTTGATGGTCGCTTTTGTCCTAGATTGAGTGGATATCTCTTCAAACATAAAACACAAAAGTTATAGATATTTCTCTTGTGGTTCTATATCATCTTGAATCAGCTCAATCGGAGATTTTATGAAAGAGTTGTGCCCATATTACGAAAAGATGTCAGAACTGTCTAAAATTCCGCAATTATCTTCATTTGCTCCTAATGTCTGCATTTGTGTCCTAAATCAAAATATAAGAATAATGAGTATATTTAGGTATCAAATAAGAATAAAGTATTAAACATTAAGAGAGGAAAATATGGCATTTTATATTCTCATCAATATATTAAATCATGCTTATATCTATTTCAAGATAAATGACCATTAATTTTAATAACATGAGTTATATCCATTATTTTCTCATTTCTTTTAGTATTTAAATAGAGTATTTAGAGTGCATTTTTGTGCACTCATCACACCCCCCAACTTACTCATTGCTAGTCCCTAGCAATTTTCATGCAAAATGATGAGAAAAACCAAAGAAAATCACACATAGGGGCCATCAAGACACATTTTTCAAATTTACATATCAAAACAATCTTAGAAATTCAATAATCCTTTCACAAGTAATTCAAATATAGCAATTCACAGAGTGTGTATGTGTTCCAAACTATTTTTATCAAATCAGAGGTTTCGACACATGCAACATTAGAATATCTTAAGCAAAAAGGTTCAACTCCATAACTCACGGGTATAGAAGTGTTTCATGTATGGGTTCTCTCTATGGAGTTAACAAAAGTGTACATTTACTCTCATGGAAATTTAGCCAATTATATATAAGTAACAAGTAAACATTGATCTTATGATAGGAATACTAACAAATGAGATTTCCACCATTCTTTCCACAAGCAAATTTAGGATCAGAAAAATCAACACAAAGCGTTGTAATGTGGCTTAGGGTTGGGGTTCATAAGAAGAAAAGGTGAAGAGGTTTCAAAAACTTCCAAGTATATACAAAAGGGAATCTGTTAAATTTTTCAGTAGACTATACTTTCCTTTTGATGTACTTTTCAATTTTTTAGATTTTTGACTAAGTATACTTTTCCATCTTCTTTTGCCACTGGTATCTTCGCAATTTGATGAACTCTTTCATGAATAATTTGATGGACACATCTAGCATCATGCCATTTTTGTCATGGTTTTCTTTTTTCTTTTTCTTTTTCTTTTTTTTTTTCAAATGATAATTTCACACCTAGTACACACTTGGAAGTAAAATGGTAGGAGAATATAGTGTATAAGCTATACTCCAATGTGGAGAGGTATGGATGATATAGATATGAAAAGAAAAGGCCATATGTGTATATTGGCTCAAAATTGGCTGCTAGGGATCTATGATGAAAATGTTCAGCTTGAAAGGCTCAGATGTTAATCTTAAGTTGACTTTCGTCATATCCCAAGTATATCCACCATCTTACCACAAACCATGTAATGATATTCTCAAAAGAAGTGTCAAATTCAACAGATCAATGGATACTTATCACAATTTCTATATTTGTAAGCTCTCAATTCTCACAAAATTCATATGAATACTTGAGCAAAATAATTCTTTAGTTACATGTGTCAAATCACCATATTACCACAAAGTTTAGATAAGTGCATAAAAAATTTTCTGTGGATGCTTTAGCAAAATGATTTAAGTTGGGTTTGTTGAATTCACCAAGATGGTTATGAATGAGCATGAGTATCATGTGTGAAAAGATGCCTGTGTGAAAAAAATTTGACAATTTTTTATATTTTGATTGAAATATGCCACAGAGTTTAAATAACAGATTTATATTTCCACCCCCCAACTTAAATGAAACATTGTCCTCAATGTTTAATAATCAAAATTGGATGGGGAGTAACTAAAAAGGGTAGGATACACCTGATGTGTGATGTAGATAGCTCGCTAAGCGTCAAAAGTAGTGATCTAAAATGACAAAATGATACTATCCTGCAAACAAAAATAAAGAAAACATTAGTAAATAAAAACAAAACAAAACAAATAAGATGATAATAATAATAATAATGATGATGATAATTATTATAATAATAATAATAATTATTGTTGCATGCTGTGGTCAAAGTTGGTAGACCAAGTTTACAACCGGACTATCTTCCACTCATAGAACTGTTCCTCCTGGGTAAAAAATGAAACGCTTATTTTTCCAATAAGCTCGGTGCTCAAACTTCACAGGTAGGTGGCAAGGTTTAAGATTAACTTTGGTTACTTGCCCACTTGAAGGAATCTGTTTTTCATTTTTCTCAAGAAACTCCTCAAACTTTGGTTGCCAAGCCCGTGTGCTATAATCTTGAGTATTGTCAAAAATTGCACAAATATTAGTTACATCAGATGAATCACTGATAGGATTATACTCAAAATCAACAATAAAATTCTCAAGGGGATCAGAATCATGAGTTGTGAAAACTTCCCTATCTATGAGTGAGTCAATCATATATATCTGCTAGCACTCGTGATTCTTCACAGTTTCTTGTGCCATATGTTGACCTTGAGGTACAGACTGACCTTGAGAAGGGAACTTACCTTGCTCATTTACACTCAAGAAACTCGTTATTTTAGATACCTGGCTCTTTATCTCCTTTTATTCTTCAACAACCTGCATAATTAAAGACTCAAATTTTTGGTTAGTCTTACCCTGTACTTCAATAAATGCATGCAAAGTGTCTTCTAAAGAATTTCTAGAAGATTGAGGTGCATGGTATGGTGCAGGATATGATCTAGAAGGTTGTGCAGGCTGTTGGTTTTCAGACTTCCAGCTGAAGTTAGGGTGATTACGCCATCCTCTCATGTTAGCATGTATAGGACAGTCTTGGGCATGATGATCTACCCCACCACGGACAACACATGGTCCAAAAGATTCTGCATGATTAGCCATGTGTGTTGACTTTAAGTTTCTTATCTTTAACAGCTCTATTTCCCTTATAAGCATTTCAACTTTGGCTTTTAGATTATCTTCCTCCCTGAGATGGTAAATACCACCACTCAAGTTTCCTGTAGGTCGTGACCTGTTTGTGCTATCAATAGCACTAGGTCCAGTCCAAGTATGAGCTTTTTCAGCAAGCTCATTGAGGTTGTGACGCCCCCAACTTACGTCTGGGATTTAACGTAAATTAAGGTGTCTGGATGAGCAACACTTGGCTACTCACCCTCGTACTTAATAAGGATAAAAGCATAAATTTCTAAATTCGCAGCGGATTAGGTTTTTCAATAAAAACTTTCTAAAGATCACACGGAAATTATATATATAACATTCATTAAACTTAAACATTGTGCTTTATACATATACACAACCCAACTATAGCAAAATATATTACATTTATCCCAAAAGAAACTTTCCTTCACCTCACTCTTTCTCCCTCTTAACCTCGGGATGTTCTCTCCCATAGCGAAACCTATCTAAGCTAATACTAAAGTCTCGCTGGAGCTGTTGTCCCTGTGGAGTCACACAAACTCCACACATGGACAACGAGCCGTCTACTCCTAAGGTTAAGCAGCATCCAGTACGTCTCCTCTCCTCGACAAAAGTGGATGCGTCAAGACTCCCAGCTCCGGTGGGTCTGATGGGAGGTCCAAAGGAAACAAAAGAAATGTCCAAAAAGGGACTGAAATCGGAAAGTCCCTCAGGACTCCCCGAAGTCTCCTGTCTCATCGGGGCTGTCCCCCTGCTGGTCATCGAATCCTGTATGAAATAATATACACAAAATATATGGAGCCACAAAAGAGTGAGATTTCGAATGAAATCTCAGTAAGTACATAAACAGCTTAAAGGAAACAGGGAAAACGACCACAAAGTTAAACCACAACTGACAAGGGAAATTACCCTAACATACCCCTCACAAGACCACTGTCTAACTGACACTTTTCTCAACTCCCCCATTGTCTTATATTAAATTATATTGTTTTCCCTCTTAAAAATTCTTATTCATTCATATTACTGATGGGCGTTACGTATCACCGTCCCCATCACATACACTCATCAATCATCCGGGCGTTACGTACCGCCGTCCCCGTTATGATGAGTCTGGTGTCAATCATCCGGGCGTTACGTCTCGCCGTCCCCGTTATGACACGAAATATATATACATAGTACTGCGGGCGTTACGTCTCGCCGTCCCCGCAAGGATCAATCACACGGGCGTTACGTCTCGCCGTCCCCGTGGAGATCACAATTTCATATCACGACAGGCGTTACGTATCGCCGTCCCTGTCGGCACGTCAGTCATACGGGCGTTACGTATCGCCGTCCCCGTCATGACGTGACTAACTTAATCTCGACAGGCGTTACGTATCGCCGTCCCTGCCGGCACGTCAGTCATACGGGCGTTACGTATCGCCGTCCCCGTCATGACGTGACTAACTAAATCTTTTATATAATATTTTCTTTCTTTAATTTCTTCTCTTATACACATGAGTCATCTCACTCATAACCCTTCCCATTTAAAACACCACTTCCATACCAAGGAAACCCTAAGTCTAGGCAAAACAGGGTATCTCGCTCGAGCGGCTTGTCGAGCGAGTATCGAGCGAAGTCTCGGGTTGGGACTCGCTCGAGCGGGTGTCGAGCGAAACTCTAGCGAGGGTTCATATTTTGCCTTTGCTCGACTCACATGTCGAGCGAGGGTCGAGCGAACTTACGGGTCTAGGGGTTTTTCCACTCAAAACACACCAATCTTTTCCATACACTCTATTTATCTCCTTAAAAGCCTAAATCTAAGTTTCCACAATTTTATTGAACATAAAAACAAGACAAATACAATTAACCCTACTCATGTGTTCAATTTTCACTTAAACATGTTCTCATGTGTTCACTACTAGGAAACCTAACTCAATCATGCCAATAAATCAATTCCATGCTTAAGTTAAGCTAGAATATGGACTTACTAGTTCTTCCAAGCTTTAGGGAATTGATCCACTCAACTTCCTCCAAGTTTGCTCCCACACACACTCACTTCACTCACAAGTGATCACTTTGAGGGTTTGGGGAGGGTTTTTCTGATTTGGCTTCACAAGGCAAGTGCTCTCTCCTTCTAAAGGAGCTTAGGAAGCTCTCAAGGTCCTATATATATGGTGGTGGTCGACCAACATGAGGGAGAGAAAAGGAATTGCACCAAAGGTACCCTAGTTGGCAGATTTGCATATGATGAGGTGTCCATCTAGGCAAAATCTAATGATGAGGATTAAGCCTCCCAAATCCTAGGCTTTGCAGCTGGATTAGTCATCCAAGGGCTCACAATTGAGGTGGTTTGGCTGCCCATTTTGATCCATGGCTGAGAAGCAAGCTAAAGGGATAAGAGGTGAGGTGGCACTTCACCTAACCATGCATGCATCTCTCATCTCCAGCTCTCCCCCTTGTGTCACACGCCCCTCATCAGGTTTTCTCCTCCATTTGGTTCCTTCCCAACTCCCTTAGGTCTTCCCTCAACAAGTCCTAGAAGGTCACTTCATAGTTTAGTTAAGGTAGAGCCAAGTTTGATCCAATTAGTCACCAATCAACCAGATTTTGGCTCCCTTGAGTTTCCATCACACCAACTATTCAATTGACTTCCAAATCAACTTTCCATTCATTCCTAACTATCCCTACACATGTCCTAATCCCAGAGAATCCTAGAACCAGTTGCCTATTTGGTTACATGCCCCAATCTAGTTCAATTACCCAACTCGGGTTCCATTTAAGTCCATTCCCAAGCTGCCTACTTGGTTCCCAAATAAGTTATTGATTCCTTCCGAATCTCAGGAAACTTCCAACATAAAAGTTTTATATCCATCTCTTAGGGTTCTATACCAATTGGAATCACCTCATTTAGACATCATATGGCTGACTTATGATCATTTTCCTAAAACTCGACAGATTGATCCGAAAGTGCATAACTCCCAATACTAAGTAAAATCTCACATTTCCTCAACTAAATCTCCCATTCTCATTTCCTAATAAATAAATGCATTAAAAAAAATCTCCTTAAAATAATTTCTATAAAATAATTTACCTTAGCAAAATTTGGGCTATTACATCCTCCCCCCCTTAAAAAGGATTTCGTCCCCGAAATCGCTAGGATATAAATAATTAAGGGTTTAAGGAATTTATACCTCGGTGACTAGCGGTAGATTCTTCTGAAGAGGTGGGTACTTTTTCCTCATTAATTAGTGAATCCTGAGAGTGATAAAATATCATGTCAACATCGGGGTCATAGTACATGTTCACACTAATCTCTTGCAACATATGGAATCTCTCTTCCTCTGTCCTTTCTATTATAGGTCCCTCTTCACACTGGCGTTTACGCTCTTCAGATCCATCAGATGACTCTATCATGACAGCTTTTCCTTTGTCCTCTCTTCTCAAAAATCTTTTCTCTGCTCTCAACCATTTTCTGGCGGGTTGTCTTTCCTCACCTGGCAACGCTCTTCTACTTATAGGGTTACCTTTTTCATCTATGTCCATAATATGAGTCCTGTGCTTCTCACTTTTATTTAACTAGCTTAATCTCTCAGCTTTCCACTGTTTCAATTTTTCTCTACGAAATCTCTCTCTAACTCTTTCAGATCTTTTCTTTAACTGATCTACTGGGGTAACCGACATACGTGCGGTTCTTTTAGAAGCCATAATCCTGTATAAGGTTAAATATTAATGATTTTAAATATAAAAGAAAACATAAATATCATACAAACGTAAGACAGTTAATTCAATTTATAATATATATATTACAACTATGTTTCAAACAAGTGGGGATAATTATTTCTCATTACATCCTCGCGTTCCCAAGTGGCCTCTTGGAAAACAGGATTGTTCCAAAGTACTTTCACTAACATTATGGTACGATTCCGAAGGGTTTGTTCTTTCTGATCTTCGATTCGCACAGGCCACTCTTCATAAGTTAAATTGGAACGTAAATTACTAGGACGCGGATCCATTACCGCCACTGGTTGATCATTCAAACACTTTTTCAGAGAAGATACATGGAAGACGTTATGAACTCCTTGCAAATCATCAGGTAGAGCTAAACGGTAAGCCACTGGACCTACTTTTTCCAGAATTTCATAAGGTCCAATATAACGAGGACTCAACTTCCCCTTCTTACCAAATCGCATGACTCCCTTTAGTGGCGAAATCTTCAAGTATACCCAGTCTCCCACCTTAAAATCTAAAGCCCTTCTACGATTATCTGCATAACTCTTTTGTCTACTTTGCGCCGTCTTTATCTGATTTCTGATCTTGATGATCTGCTCTTTAACTTCTTGTAAATACTCGGGTCCCAAAACACTACTCTCACCCACTTCATCCCAATAAATAGGAGACCTACATTTCCTTCCATAAAGTGCTTCATATGGCACCATCTGTATAGTAGCTTGAAAACTGTTATTATATGCAAATTCAATTAATGGTAACAGACTTTCCCAATCTTTGTCAAAATCCAACACACAAGCTCGCAACATATCCTCCAAAGTCTGAATGGTTCTTTCTGTTTGCCCGTCCGTCTGAGGATGGTATGCGCTGCTGAAATTTAAATTGGTACCCATCATCTTCTGTAGACTTTGCCAAAATCGAGACGTGAATCTAGGATCTCTGTCTGATACTATAGTCTTGGGTATTCCATGTAAACGAACTATTTCCTTTACGTAAATTTTTGCTAACTTTTCCATGGAATCCGTGTTGGAGATAGGTAAAAAGTGAGCACTCTTCGTCAGTCGATCCACTATCACCCAAACCGAATTCTTTCCCGTAGATGTTCTTGGAAATCCTACTACAAAATCCATAGATAGATCCTCCCATTTCCATTCGGGGATTGGTAAAGGTTGCAATTGACCGGCTGGTCTTTGATGCTCAGCTTTTACTAACTGACACACTGGACACTTCGCTACAAAGGTCGCAATGTCCTTCTTCATTCCTTCCCACCAAAACTTTTCCTTTAAATCTTGATACATCTTAGTACTTCCAGGATGAGCAGTATATGGTGTACTATGAGCTTCTTTCATCAACCTTTCTTTCAATTCTGGGGCATCCGAAATGATTTTCCTTCTTCCAAAGTACAACATTCCATCACCTGAAATCATAAAGTGTGGAGACCCTTTTCCTTCCAGTATTTGCTGTTTTATCTTCTCCAGCTTGGCATCTTTTTGTTGTTCTTCCTTAATTTCTTTGTCTGTTAACGGAATAATTTCTTGAATCTCCATTAACTTGAAGTCCTGTGATAATCGGTTTACCAGAATTTCTCGCATCGCTGCCAGCACTGAAAATTCTTCTGTTTGAACTTTTCTACTCAAGGCATCAGCTACCACATTAGCCTTTCCAGGGTGGTATTTGATTTCGCATTGAAAATCACTTATGGTCTCTATCCACCTTCTCTGTCTCATGTTCAAGGTCTTCTGGCTAAAAAGATACTTGAGACTCTTATGGTCCGTAAATATTTCACACTTTTCACCATACAAGTAATGCCGCCAAATCTTTAGAGCAAACACTACAGCTGCTAACTCTAAATCATGTGTGGGATAATTCTGTTCATGATCCTTAAGTTGTCGGGATGCATACGCAACTACTCTTCCTTCTTGCATTAGCACACACCCCAATCCCATTTTTGAGGCATCACTATATATCACATAAGGTTTATGAGGTTCCGGCAAAGCCAAAACCGGTGCTGTAGTCAATCTCTTCTTTAGCTCTTGGAAACTCTTTTCGCATTGTTCACCCCAAACGTATTTAGCATTCTTTCTAGTCAATGCTGTCAGAGGTGCGGACAGTTTGGAAAATCCTTCCACAAATCTTCTATAGTATCCAGCTAATCCCAAGAAGCTTCGTATTTCGTGTGCATTGGTTGGTTGCTGCCACTCCATCACTTCTTCTACCTTCGCTGGATCCACAGAGACTCCTTCACTTGAAATAACATGACCCAAAAATTTAACTTCTTGTAGCCAAAATTCACACTTACTAAGTTTGGCATACAGTTGGTGTTTCTGCAAAATTTCCATTACTATTTTCAAATGTTCTTTATGATCTTCGTCGGTCTGAGAGTAGATCAAAATATCATCAATAAAAACCACCACAAACTTGTCCAAATATGGTCTGAATATTCGGTTCATCAAATCCATGAATACTGCTGGTGCATTCGTCACTCCGAATGGCATAACCAAAAATTCAAAGTGCCCATAGCGGGTTCGGAAAGCCGTCTTAGGTACATCTTGCTCCCTGATTTTTAACTGATGATAGCCAGACCGAAGGTCTATTTTTGAAAACACAGTTGCTCCTCTTAATTGATCCAACAGATCATCTATCCGTGGCAACGGATATTTATTCTTAATAGTAACCTTATTCAACTCCCGGTAGTCTATGCACATTCGCATTGTTCCATCTTTCTTCTTCACAAATAATACTGGTGCTCCCCATGGGGACGAACTAGGCCTGATAAATCCTTTTCTCAAAAGTTCCTCAATCTGCACTTTCAATTCCTCTAATTCCACCGGTGCCATCCTATACGGAGCCCTATGAACTGGAGTTGTGGCCGGTTCCAATTCAATAACAAATTCTGCTTCTCGATCAGGTGGTAGTCCCGGTAGATCATCGGAAAAGACTTGAGGAAAGTCTTCCACCACGGGAATTCCTTGAATACCTTCAACAACTTCTGAGGAGTTTAACATGATTACCCAGTAGCCCTTAGTTTCTTTGTTAATACTTTTCATTATTCGCTTAGCAGTTACTATGGAGGAAACTGCCTTCAACATTTCCCCCTTGTAACAAAATTTCCCTTCCTTGGGTAAGTCAAAAATTATTTCCTTTCTGCGACAGTCCAGTTTAGCATAATACTTAGCCAACCAATCCATACCCAAAATTAAATCAAACTCCATCAAATGGAATAGTATCAGATCAGCGACTAGCTGAGAACCTCCAATCTCCAAGGGGCAATTTCTCACCACTCGATGGCATCCTGCTACCTCTCCATTGGGCATGACTACTATAACTTTTTGGGTCAACAATTCTGTTTCTAAATCACACTTTTGGACACAATCATAGGAAATAAAGGATCCGGTTGCTCCCGAATCAACAAGGTATAGACCATGCATTGCTTCAGCTTAAGCTTACCTAAAGAAAATTTTATCCTACTATTATTATATTACCACTCCCAAAGAATCCATTTATTAACTAAAAGAGGGGACTTGGAAATTTACCAGTAATGACATTTGCATCTATGGCCTCGTCCGCCTCCATATCTACTTCTCCAGGCGTGATAGCATACACTTTAGCTTTCGCAGGAGCTTTAGCTTTTCCTCCGGGTAGAGCTACTCCTTGAGAGGTATTCTGAGGGCAGTCTCTGATCAGATGTCCTGGCCGACCACATCTATAACAAATCCTATTATCCACTCGACAATCTCCCTGGTGTCGACGTCCACATTTTGCACATTGCGGAAATAAAGTTGGCGTATTTGGATTAATTGCGACTCCTTTTCCTCTATCCGTGGATCTAAAATTCGGTTTCCTCCTAGCATCTTTTCCTCCAGAAAATTGAAATCTTCTTTTTCCATATGTTTGAGTTTGCGCCATAACACTCCTCTGTTCAGCTTCCGCTATAGCTGCTACATTCACTAGTTCTTGAAAATTCTCAATTTGCAAACATGCCACCTGCATACGAATTCGTGGCTGCAGTCCTTCCTGAAACTTCTGGGCTCTCATCTTTTCAGTAGCTACCAGGTGAGGAGCGAATCTCGCCAATTCCATAAATCGCGCCGAGTACTGTTCCACCGACATACTGCCTTGTATTAACATAGTAAACTCCAAAGCTTTTTGCCGCTTCATAGATTCCGGAAAGAATCG
Source organism: Platycarya strobilacea (assembly GCA_036898215.1). Lineage (NCBI taxonomy): Eukaryota > Viridiplantae > Streptophyta > Magnoliopsida > Fagales > Juglandaceae > Platycarya > Platycarya strobilacea. The sequence continues at coordinate 33,500,329 of CM072548.1, read as the reverse complement.
ATCGTCGAACTCTTTCTTGAACCTTTCCCATGTAGGCACTACATTTTCTCCCAACTCTAACTTTAGCAGCTTCCGCTTTGTGTCCCACCACAGTCCGGCTTCTCCTTGTAACAGATGTCCTGCATACTGCACTTTCTGGACTTCAGTGCAGCTACTAATTTCGAAGGTGCGTTCTAGGTCTACAATCCATTTATCTGCCTTTAATGCTCCTTCCGTTCCCATAAAAGACGGGTATCGATACGCTAGAAACTTCTCATACGAACACCCTTGAATTTCTCTTCTATTTTCATTCTGCTGATGATAACGGCTCTGTTCTATTTGGTTCTTCACCACTTCCGTCATTTGCCGAATAGCTTCAGCTATTGCCTGGCCTCCTTCCAATAGGGGGTTTTGTGCCATCGGTCCCCCTTCCAAGGGTGGATTCTGTGTCCTCTGCTCTTCTCCCGATAATGGGTTCGATGGTGTCTGTACTTCTCTTAATGGTGAGCTTGGTGCCGTTTGCTCTTCAGTACGTGGAGGGGTAACCAGGGAAGGATTCTGGCTTACTGCGTCTACTCGTTTCAAGGGAGGACGACCTCTCGGCATATTGCTTTCCTGAAATATACCCAATTTCACCATAAGCCATACTCACTTTAGAAACTTCCAAATTTCTAAAATCCAAACATTCATCCATATTACTCCAAACTCCAATCTGATAAAGATTCAAGCCTATACTAGTACCATGTGATCCATTTTTCCTAGGACACGTAGGTTTTACCCAGAGACGTAATCGCTCTGATACCAATCTGTGACGCCCCCAACTTACGTCTGGGATTTAACGTAAATTAAGGTGTCTGGATGAGCAACACTTGGCTACTCACCCTCGTACTTAATAAGGATAAAAGCATAAATTTCTAAATTCGCAGCGGATTAGGTTTTTCAATAAAAACTTTCTAAAGATCACACGGAAATTATATATATAACATTCATTAAACTTAAACATTGTGCTTTATACATATACACAACCCAACTGTAGCAAAATATATTACATTTATCCCAAAAGAAACTTTCCTTCACCTCACTCTTTCTCCCTCTTAACCTCGGGATGTTCTCTCCCATAGCGAAACCTATCTAAGCTAATACTAAAGTCTCGCTGGAGCTGTTGTCCCTGTGGAGTCACACAAACTCCACACATGGACAACGAGCCGTCTACTCCTAAGGTTAAGCAGCATCCAGTACGTCTCCTCTCCTCGACAAAAGTGGATGCGTCAAGACTCCCAGCTCCGGTGGGTCTGATGGGAGGTCCAAAGGAAACAAAAGAAATGTCCAAAAAGGGACTGAAATCGGAAAGTCCCTCAGGACTCCCCGAAGTCTCCTGTCTCATCGGGGCTGTCCCCCTGCTGGTCATCGAATCCTGTATGAAATAATATACACAAAATATATGGAGCCACAAAAGAGTGAGATTTCGAATGAAATCTCAGTAAGTACATAAACAGCTTAAAGGAAACAGGGAAAACGACCACAAAGTTAAACCACAACTGACAAGGGAAATTACCCTAACATACCCCTCACAAGACCACTGTCTAACTGACACTTTTCTCAACTCCCCCATTGTCTTATATTAAATTATATTGTTTTCCCTCTTAAAAATTCTTATTCATTCATATTACTGATGGGCGTTACGTATCGCCGTCCCCATCACATACACTCATCAATCATCCGGGCGTTACGTACCGCCGTCCCCGTTATGATGAGTCTGGTGTCAATCATCCGGGCGTTACGTCTCGCCGTCCCCGTTATGACACGAAATATATATACATAGTACTGCGGGCGTTACGTCTCGCCGTCCCCGCAAGGATCAATCACACGGGCGTTACGTCTCGCCGTCCCCGTGGAGATCACAATTTCATATCACGACAGGCGTTACGTATCGCCGTCCCTGTCGGCACGTCAGTCATACGGGCGTTACGTATCGCCGTCCCCGTCATGACGTGACTAACTTAATCTCGACAGGCGTTACGTATCGCCGTCCCTGCCGGCACGTCAGTCATACGGGCGTTACGTATCGCCGTCCCCGTCATGACGTGACTAACTAAATCTTTTATATAATATTTTCTTTCTTTAATTTCTTCTCTTATACACATGAGTCATCTCACTCATAACCCTTCCCATTTAAAACACCACTTCCATACCAAGGAAACCCTAAGTCTAGGCAAAACAGGGTATCTCGCTCGAGCGGCTTGTCGAGCGAGTATCGAGCGAAGTCTCGGGTTGGGACTCGCTCGAGCGGGTGTCGAGCGAAACTCTAGCGAGGGTTCATATTTTGCCTTCGCTCGACTCACATGTCGAGCGAGGGTCGAGCGAACTTATGGGTCTAGGGGTTTTTCCACTCAAAACACACCAATCTTTTCCATACACTCTATTTATCTCCTTAAAAGCCTAAATCTAAGTTTCCACAATTTTATTGAACATAAAAACAAGACAAATACAATTAACCCTACTCATGTGTTCAATTTTCACTTAAACATGTTCTCATGTGTTCACTACTAGGAAACCTAACTCAATCATGCCAATAAACCAATTCCATGCTTAAGTTAAGCTAGAATATGGACTTACTAGTTCTTCCAAGCTTTAGGGAATTGATCCACTCAACTTCCTCCAAGTTTGCTCCCACACACACTCACTTCACTCACAAGTGATCACTTTGAGGGTTTGGGGAGGGTTTTTCTGATTTGGCTTCACAAGGCAAGTGCTCTCTCCTTCTAAAGGAGCTTAGGAAGCTCTCAAGGTCCTATATATATGGTGGTGGTCGACCAACATGAGGGAGAGAAAAGGAATTGCACCAAAGGTACCCTAGTTGGCAGATTTGCATATGATGAGGTGTCCATCTAGGCAAAATCTAATGATGAGGATTAAGCCTCCCAAATCCTAGGCTTTGCAGCTGGATTAGTCATCCAAGGGCTCACAATTGAGGTGGTTTGGCTGCCCATTTTGATCCATGGCTGAGAAGCAAGCTAAAGGGATAAGAGGTGAGGTGGCACTTCACCTAACCATGCATGCATCTCTCATCTCCAACTCTCCCCCTTGTGTCACACGCCCCTCATCAGGTTTTCTCCTCCATTTGGTTCCTTCCCAACTCCCTTAGGTCTTCCCTCAACAAGTCCTAGAAGGTCACTTCATAGTTTAGTTAAGGTAGAGCCAAGTTTGATCCAATTAGTCACCAATCAACCAGATTTTGGCTCCCTTGAGTTTCCATCACACCAACTATTCAATTGACTTCCAAATCAACTTTCCATTCATTCCTAACTATCCCTACACATGTCCTAATCCCAGAGAATCCTAGAACCAGTTGCCTATTTGGTTACATGCCCCAATCTAGTTCAATTACCCAACTCGGGTTCCATTTAAGTCCATTCCCAAGCTGCCTACTTGGTTCCCAAATAAGTTATTGATTCCTTCCGAATCTCAGGAAACTTCCAACATAAAAGTTTTATATCCATCTCTTAGGGTTCTATACCAATTGGAATCACCTCATTTAGACATCATATGGCTGACTTATGATCATTTTCCTAAAACTCGACAGATTGATCCGAAAGTGCATAACTCCCAATACTAAGTGAAATCTCACATTTCCTCAACTAAATCTCCCATTCTCATTTCCTAATAAATAAATGCATTAAAAAAAATCTCCTTAAAATAATTTCTATAAAATAATTTACCTTAGCAAAATTTGGGCTATTACAGAGGTACTCTATAGCCTCATCAGGATTTTTCTGTAAAAATTCTCCATTGCACATCATTTCCACGAATTGACGTTCCCTGGGCGTAAGCCCTTCATAAAAATAACTCACTAAGCACCAATTCTCATATCCATGATGGGGACACATACTCAGCAATTCTTTAAATCTTTCCCAAGACTGGTACAAAGTCTCACTATCCTTTTGTGCAAAGGTAGAGATTTGTCTTTTTAAATCATTAGTCTTATGTTGGGGAAAGTATTTATTGAAAAACACTTGAGTCATCTCACTCCATGTTCCAATAGACTGTGGTCTTAGTGAGTACAACCAACTCTTAGCTTTATCTTTCAAAGAAAAAGGAAAGAACTTTAGCCTTACCGTGTCGTCAGTGGTATTTTGACTGTGGAATGTTGCAACTACTTCCTCAAATTCCCTAATATTAACATAGGGGTTTTCATTTTCTAGACCATGGAAAGTCGGAAGTAATTGTATCATTCCCGTTTTAAAATCTACATGACGAACATTAGGTGAGAACATAATACAGGATGGTGTGGCTGTTCGTGCGGGATGAAGATAATCTTGAAGGGTTCTAACAGGTTGGTCCACGTGTTCACTCATCGCGTCAGAATTGGAAGAATTATCAAACAAGCGATTAGAAAAATTAGATTCTGAATCTGATTCTAGCACGGGCCTACTAGCAAACCGTCCAAAAGCGTCTCTGTATCTGCGCATGCAAAGTAAAGAAAAGTGTAATACTGAAAAAAAATAATTACAAAAAGAAAAGTAAAATAAAAGAAAGATGCAGAAAGCTAAAAAGAAATTGAACGAAGCTACCGCTCTTTTTTTTTTTTTTACAAACTACTGAAAAAAACTACAAATTCTTCTACCGTCTCCCCGGCAACGGCGCCAAAATTTGATTACGCCCAAAGAATAACGCGGTCATTTGCAGTATAGCTTTGGGGTGTCGATTCCACAGGGAGATGGATTGAGAAATTGAAGAACAGTAACGAAATTAACAAAAAGATTAAATGAGTGTGATAAGTAAATTTTAGAGTGTGATGTAAATTAAAACTAAATGAGTAATTTGAAAAATATAAAAATGAGACGAAAAGTAGAGCGTAGGGAATTCCTTGTGTATTTGTAGTATTCAAATTTATTCTTAATTCATTGATAACTCAATTAAGAATTCTATGTCCAAATTCTTAATCAGAAGATATAATATTAATAGCCAAAATTTAAATCACATGTAACTCTTTGAAAAATCATTATTCGCGCTTAACTCTCATAAATTTTTATCGATATTGAGAAAATCCAACGACGACAATATACCCAAGAGGCAATATTGCAGCAGAGAATTAAATCAATATAGATAATCAATTGCTCCAAACATAATTATAGAAGTAATTCACTCAATAGAAAAAGCATGACTGAATCCATAAACGAAATAGATTCTATAATTATTTGAAGATGAAAAACATCACAAATAAATTGAGAATAATAGAACAAAAGAGTTTTAATATTTAAAGACCAAATACATGAATCAAAAATAAATTACAAATACCATCACACACACAAGTTCATCCCTAACCCTCCTTGAGAATTTAGTTATACATATTGAAAATATGCAACAAAAATTCTCCAAGGGATAATATGGAAGAGCCAACCATTATTTTCTTCTCTCTTCTTTGGTTTTTCTTTTCTTTTCTCAAGCTCTCAAAATAATGGCTCTTCCAAAGCATCCTCCCACACTAAGCATTCTTAGAACACACACCCCTCCCTTCTATTTATAAGCATCCTTCATGCAAGTTGTCATGACAAAATCATTACAATTTCAACTTGTTTTGCCATGTGCCATTCTTGAATCCAAGTGATTTGTAAGTTGTCATTTTGATCATTTGTTTTCCCACCATGCATGAGCTGGATTTTGCTTGTAGGTTGAGTGTTTCAATTTTGCTTCTCTATCCATTAGTTGTCTTGTACGACTTAATATCTTGTGGTCAAATAATTTGTCTTGAAGAAACTTGAGTGCACTTCATCTTGCATATGAATTGATCATTGAATTTCCAAGTTGGTGTAGAAGTGCTTGCTGGAAAATATTATGATAACATTTGGATTTGATGCAAGTGGCTGAAAAATATCCAGGAACGTCAAGTGCAGGTGCGTCTACTTGATGGTTGATTTTGTCTTAGATGGAGTGGCTATCTCTTCAAACATAAAACACAAAAGTTATAGATATTTCTCTTGCGGTTCTATATCATCTTGAATCAGCTCAAGCGGAGATTTAATGAGAGAGTTATGCCCATATTACGAAAAGATGTCAGAATTGTCTAAAATTCCGCAATTATCTTCATTTGCTCCTAATGTCTCCATTTGTGTCCTAAATTAAAATATAAGAATAATGAGTATATTTAGGCATCAAATAAGAATAAAGTATTAAACATTAAGAGAGGAAAATATGGCATTTTATATTCTCATCAATATATTAAATCATGCTTATATCTATTTCAAGATAAATGACCATTAATTTTAATAACATGAGTTATATCCATTATTTTCTCATTTCTTTTAGTATTTAAATAGAGTATTTAGAGTGCATTTTTGTGCACTCATCATGTGTTGATTCCACAAGATTGAGAATTAAAAGATAATTACGTAACTAAAAGAAATGTAGACGAGTGCGACAAGTAAATTTTTGAGTGTGACATAAATTAAAACTAAATGAGTAATTTGAAAAGTATAAAAAATGAGACGAAAAGTAGAGCGTGGGAATTCCTTGCATATTTGTGGTATTCAAATTTATTCTTAATTCATTGATAACTCAATTAAGAATTCTACGTCCAAATTCTTAATCGGAAGATATAACATTAATAACCAAAATTTAAATCAAATGTAACTATTTGAAAAATTATTCTTCGCGCTTAACTCTCATAAATTGTTATTGACATTGAGAAAATCCAACGACGACAATATACCTAATAGGCGATATTGCGGCAGAGAATTAAATCAATATAGACAATCAATTGCTCCAAACATAATTATAGAACTAATCCACTCAATAGAAAAAGCATGAGTGAATCCATAAACGAAATAGATTCTATAATTATTTGAAGACGAAAAACATCACAAATAAATTGAGAATAATAGAACAAAAGAGTTTTAATATTTAAAGACCAAATACATGAATCAAAAATAAATTACAAACACCATCACACACACAAGATCATCCCTAGCCCTCCTTGAGAATTTAGTCACACATATTGAAAATATGCAACAAAAATTCTCCAAGGGATAATATGGAAGAGCCAACCATTATTTTCTTCTCTCTTCTTTGGTTTTTCTTTTCTTTTCTCAAGCTCTCAAAACGATGGCTCTTCCAAAACATTCTCCCACACTAAGCATGGTCTTAGAACACACACCCCTCATTTTTATTTATAAGCATCCTTCATGCAAGTTGTCATGACAAAATCATCATAATTTCAACTTGTTTTAGCATGTGTCATTCTTGAATCCAAGTGATTTGTGAGTTTTCATTTTTATAATTTGTTTTCCCACCATGCATGAGTTGAATTTTATTTGTAGGTTTAGTGTTTCAATTTTGCTTCTTTATCCATTTGTTGTCTTGTATGACTTAATATCTTGTGGTCAAATAATTTGTCTTGAAGAAACTTGAGTACACTTCATCTTGCATGTGAGTTGATAATTGAATTTTCAAGTTGGTGTAGGAGTGCTTGCTGGAAAATATTGTGATGACATTTGGATTTGATGCAAGTGGCTGAAGTATATTCAGGAACATCAAGTGCAGGTGCGTCCACTTGATGGTCGATTTTGTCTTAGATTGAGCAGATATCCCTTAAAACATAAAACATAAAAGTTATAGATATTTCTCTTGCAGTTTTATATTATCTAGAATCAACTCAATTGGAGATTGGATAAGAGAGTTATGCCCATATTACAAAAAGACGTAAAAAACTATCTAAAATTCTGCAATTATTTCCATTTGCTCCTAATGCCTCTATTTGTGTCCTAAATCAAAATATAAGAATAATGAGTATATTTAGGCATCAAATAAGAATAAAATATTAAACATTAAGAGAGAAAAATACGGCATTTTATATTCTCATCAATATATTAAATTATGCTTATATCTATCTCAAGATAAATGACCATTAATTTTAATAACATGAGTTATATCTATTATTTTCTCATTTCTTTTAGCATTTAAATAGAGTATTTAGAGTACATTTTTGTGCACTCATCACAACCAACCAAGCTTTCTTTGCAATCATCTAAAAACTTAAGTTGCAGCTGCCTTTCCAAATCATCAAGCCTACACTCTAGCTCTTGTATATGCTTGTTAACCTGGCCAAAAACTGAATTACTCTAAGCACGCAAAGCTATCTTGATCTTCTTGAGTTTTACCGCTAATTTCAAGAGTCCAACTCCATAAACTGGTTCTCCCCAAACAGACTCCACCCTTGCATAAAAAAGTCATGGCCACAACACATGTTCTGAAAATGAAAAGGTAATAGACCATACCTTGCAAAATCTTTTTGAAATCTAAGCATCATTGTGCAGTGATTCAATGTTTTCCTCTATAAACATTTGTACCAAGAATCTGGAAACATGGATAGGGGCAAGCTATTGCAACACATAAGGTCAAATTTCGCCCAGCTACGAGCTGTCCCGATATGACCATTACACACCAAGACACCCGACTCCTGGTGCGCTAAATGTCGACGCCCCCACTTACATTTGAGATTGAACGCTAATCGAGACGTCAGAGATAAACATCACACGAAAGTTCATCCCTCGTTCTTAACTTAAATTCGAGCATGCGTTTCAATAAAAGTAGTGACTAGATAATTTCACAATGGAAAAGGTCAAGCCATTCTAAATTAGGAAAGAACTTAAAGTTTTTTCTGGATGCCACATGGTATATCAAAACTAAAGATCCCAAAATAACATTTCATATTCATAAAGATGCCAATTGTCTCAAGTTTTACAATATATGTGTCTTCCCAAAACATCGGGAACTAACAAAGGTAAATAAATAAAAACATGTAACATAAACCACGTGCTGATCTAGCCACCGTCCACTATCTCAAGGGCTCATCCTTAACCTTTTTAGCCCCTGAACCAAAAAGGAATTGCCCTAAGCTCACCCGATCACCACGCAGGACATAGGCCCTTTTATCTCAGGGGTAGACGTGATCCATGAATTAGGTCCCGTCAGACCTCAAAGTGAGGCAACATCCCACACACTAACGGTAGGCGGACTCTATGAGCACCATCCAACACATATCAAAAATAAATTGCTCGTACAGGTTGAGGGTCACTATGTCAAAAGGTGGAGAGATCACCAACCCATCAGTGGGTTGGATACTCCCTCCCACCATCAATCATAATATAATTTCAAGCCTAAAATAGCATATAGACTAAGTATGGATTTGTGACTAAATAAACAAACATTCAAGCAAGCAATACAACCACATTCACTCAAATATATACAAGAAATATTAAAATCAAGATAGAGATGCACTTACAACACTTCCAAGTTGAAAAATATATATAATAATCCATTACAACAAACTACAAGCATGTAGTTAAAGAGAAATTCTTAAACATAAACTTTGGGGTGTGTGTGTGTGTATATGATCTAACCTAAGTTTCTATACATGAAATGGTTTAGGATTTTACTTACCCATTCGAGCTTGCTTCCACTCAAGACAACACTAGACATAGAATATTTTGCGATTAGGAAGTAGAAGAACACATGGCAAAGTGAGAGTGGAAATGGAAAGAGTTGTCATGTGATGTGTGTGTGTGGGTGGAAGTGGAACCAAAAGAAATGGGAAGGGTGCATAAGGCCATTTGGCCAAGGGCTTTTCTAGCCATCCTAGGCACTCATTTTCCTAATTTAGGATTGACTTTTGATGGGTTGAAATACCATTTTGTTTGACTCCCATCACTAGAGCAAAATCATACCTAATCTAGCATGTACCTAGGTTGAACTCCTTCCCTCTTTTTCTTCTATAGCCGGCACTCAACATGCGGAAGAATCCCTCTTCATCCTTCACATCACTTCTCACACACTCACCAATCACCTCACAAGTTAATCCCCAAGATTTTAGAATCCATTTTTGGGAAAATGAGCATGTCATACTTAGTCATGCCTTCCTTTGCCCAATTCGAAACCCTCTTCCCTTTTTCAAGGGTTTTCTCCTCTCTCACTTGTTCCATCAATCATTCTCTCTTACATACATATGCCTTACACACTTTTACACAAACTCGTGTCAAAATCATCAGGATTTGGAAACATTTGGAAAGATCATAAGTGGGAGGACTCGGCTAACTCCCTCACCCGAAACCTTGCTTTTCCTTCATCCACTTTTCTTCTCTCCAATGATGCCATATCTTCCCAATCATCTGTCAATCATCTTGTCAAATCCTTCTTACAAGATCCTTCACTTATCATATACCTAGATTTGGAAGCAACACATGGGAAACACCAAAAGGAGTGGTTCGGCTAAAGCCTCCACCGAAACCTCTTCTTCTTCGGTTCCATTTCCATCAAATCTAGCAAGTGTCAATCACTTAGATATGGCATACTCCTAGGAAGACTCAATTTGGAAGCTCTCCTTTAGCCTCACATGCCTACTAAGTTTCCCAATGATGAGAAAATCTCATCTTGGTCCAACACTTTATCTTCCAAAAAAGCCACTAGTCAACCCTCTACCTACTATTCTTTTCTCCCTCTCACCTACTAGTCCTTGAAGACTCACTAGAGTTTTTCTAAGTGTGACATGTGTCTCCTAGATGGGTTTGGTTGACCATAGATCAATCCTATGGGCTTATGGGCTTGCCACTCCTTTCTTGAGCTAAATACCTAAGTCATGCCCTTAACACTCAATTCTAAGCCCAACTTCATGTGCCTAGATGTTTAAAATACCTATATTAACCCTATAACAATTAATTAAATTAAATTAAATTAATTTAGAAATTTTGGGTCATCACACTGAACATCCAGAAGACCACACTCATCCAAGCAACCATTCAATTCGTCCATAGCTGAGATGGACCTCGGCTGTCCTGCAATCCATTCCCCATCATTACTGATAATATTGAAATCACCAACAGCAATCCACAAATTATTCCCAACATTAAGATCTCCCAAAGACGACCATAAACTCCTATGCTACACTTGGCTACATTTTGCTTAAACAAAAGTAACCAATATTTTTGAATTTCTTGTCGAAAACCAACTTGTTATCATTTTGCCAAAAACCAACCTGTTATCATCTGCTGTGTTTTAAGACTATCTCAAAATATGTATTTTCTTTCCAAAACAACCAAAGCTTACTAACCTTAGCATCATTGGAACAAAACTTCAGCAATGTCAAAGAAGTCCCCAAACAACTCATACTATCTATATTTACAAAAGGTTCCAAAATAGCAACTAAAGCAACATTATTCCTACAGACTAACTCTTTCAATTTTTTTCTCGACCTACCCAGTCCACGCACATTCCACACCAGAAAGGTGTCTAACATGGATTAATTTTGGACGAGCGGGAAGCCACCCACTGGGAATGTCTTGTTCCTTGCACTGACCTTTCTTTTTTGGACATAGAAACCATTTCCATATCAGAATTATATAATTTCTTCCGAGCCAAAGGTCTAAACAAACGATCACCATCCTTTTCAGATGAATATTATACAAACTAAACAAGTGTAATCTTCCTAGGTTCCAGTTGCACCGTGGATTCCTTCTCCATAATTTCATTTACCATATCCAAATTCTTAAGTAAAACTGGACACTGGTCATCAACTTGCCCCCTAGAAACAAACTAAATAGCTAACACACAATTATCCATGGCAGCTCGTCCCTCATTGTCTTTATGAACCACCATCTCCCTACAAGTATTCTCCTCCCCAACACACACAGAATATTCATTGGGAGCAACCTCCCTCCCACTCGACTCTCATTTCTCAAAAAGCGGCATAGCTGACTCTTCCTTTGATATAGCCATCACCATTTGGTTTGCCTCCTCCAAAACGTTCACCTCCAATACAACAACTTTTCCTCATACTTCGTCTACATCTACTAATCAAGAACCTTGCCTTTCTCATTGATCTCCTATTTATATTCTTTCCAAATTTTCTTCTCAATCGATTGTTTTGTTCCATACCACCATCCATTGTGTTCACACCCACTACAAACCACTTCTGTGTGAACCTGCCTACAACATTTTCGACAATAAAAACCATATTTCTCATACTGAACCTCTTGCCAAATGGCTGAATTATTTGTGTGAGATCCCAAATTTACGTGTATTTTTACACGTTATTTTATTTTCGGTGTTAATTATTTTAATTTATTTTAATAATATTATTAGTCGTGTTTTATTTGTTTAAAATATTTATTTGATCTATTGATTAGTTAATATTAGTTTTATGTTGTTTTATAATTAAATGTTGAGTTACGTTGTTTTGTTTATTAATTTAAATGTGAGGTATTATTCTAATGAGTGGAATTTAATTTCCTTTATTTTATTATGTAAGTTTATTTAATGTGATTTCGTTATATTAATTATAGTTTTATAATTAAATTGCGCTTGAGATTAATTTATTGTGTTCTTTTTTCTAGTAGACTTTAATTCATTTTCTTTTTCCTTTTTTATTTTTATTTTTTTTCTTTTTGTTTTCTTTTTGTTTTCCTTTCTCCCCTGCCTCTCCCAAACCCTCGCGCGCCAGCCCCCCCACCTGTTCCCTCTCTTCTCTCGCCGTCCCTTCTCCCTAGCCCTAGCGCCCCCGTGCACGGCCCGTGGCCAGCATCGCCCTTCCTATTCTCTTCCCACATGCCGGCGATCACTCCTTTCCATTCTCAGCCCAACCCATGCCGTCATTGACCCCCACGCCAACCTCAAAGCCATGACCTCTATATGCTCTAGCACCGCTGTCGCTCCACTACCGGCCACCATCTCTTTACCACTTCACCACCGACCCCTCAGCAGCCTAACTCACCCTTCCTCAGCCCCGATCCGCCACCCTTGTAGTCCATTGATCAACATCTCCATTTTAAGCTTTTCGGCCTCCAACCGTCAGCCATGCAGCCACCCACGGCCAACCACCACTGCCAATCACTTCACCAACACCTCTAAGTCCTTCCCTAGTAATCTCAAGTCTTCGTTTGTTTCTCTTCAAAAATTGGGTTTTTGAGACCCACGGCCATAGTCGGCGTTGTACTGTTACGTTGCTTCGCCGTTGTCGGTTGCACCTAGAAAATGCTTCGAAAGTTATATTATAGCGCTCTAAGTACTTTCCAAACGAGTTTTAATATTTAAATATATTTTTGGCATTAACAGTTATTGTATTTGATTATTGTTGGAATTTATTAATTATTGGCTATCTGGTGCATGGTTGTTTGCATTGTGTATTTATGCGCATGTTCATGAAAATTTTTGGAAATTGGATTTTTGCATGATTTTGGATATTCATGTGTTGGAAATGGAAACTGGGTTTTAAATTGAGTTTATGGATTTTAATGGTTTTTGGCTGAGTCATAATGGGGACGGGGATACGTAACACCCGTTGTGATCAGCGTGTGCGTGTGGATGACATAATGGGGACGGTGATACGTAACGCCCATTGTGATTGATAGTGTGTGGATGACATAACGAGGACGACGATACATAACGCCCGGTATGATTGGTTTTGCAGATATTATTTTTTGAGAAATGATAGATGATTTTACCGAAATTTTATCGTGGACTAAATGGGATTTTGGCGTGTTTATATCTTAATTATTTTGAGAAAGATGTTCTTTTGAGATTCATTCATTTAGAGTCGTGTTCATGCATAGTATTCTTGCATGAGTATATTTCTATCTTTTGGTTTGGTTGGATTGTACTTACCTGTGATGCCATCTTGGCGTCGTAGTTTTTAAATGCAGATTATGAAGAGGCTGAGCCTGAGGAGACAGCTCCGCCGGTGATGTATTATTGTTATAAAATTGTTAACTCGGGAAATTATTTTCCCCTTTTAAAAATATGTATTTGTTTAATTTATCTTTCGGATGATTGTCTTTAATTTCCTGTTGGAGAATTTATATTAAACTAGTTTATAAAATATTTCTAAAATTTTGGTACTTAGTTATTGACCTCATATATCTGCTGCTTTTATTTATGCATATCACGTGTGCACACACGTTTGACACTTGTCGTTGGGATGTGTGACCCGTGTTGTCATCATCCTGACGCCTCGATTCCCATATTATTTTTAAGGGGAATTTGGGGGCGTCACAGGTGGTATCAGAGCAGTTCGACTCTGGAGTAAATCCGCACATTACCTAGGGACAGTACTAGAAAAGTTTATAGTTTATTTGTTTGGTTATTTTATTTGTTTGGTCATTTTGTGACGTCCCCAAATTCCCTTTAAAATAACACGGGAATCGAGGCGTCAGGATGATGACAACACGGGTCACACATCCCAACGACAAGTGTCAAACGTGTGTGCACACGTGACATACATAAAAATATAGGTCGCAGCGAATAATAAATTACTATCTAAGTACCAGAATTTTTTAGAAATATTTTACAAACCATTTTAATATAAACTCTCCAACAGGAGATTAAATACAATCATCCGAAATACAAATTAAATAAATACATATTTATAAAAAGGGGGAAATAAATTTCCCAAGATAAAAATTAATAATAATAACACATCAACGGGGGAGCCGTCTCCTCAGGCTCAGCCTCTTCATAATCTGCATCCAAAAACTACGACGCCAAAATGGCATCACAGGTAAGTACAACCCAACTAAACCCAATCTAATAAATACATTAATGCCACAACAACAACCATGAACAAATTACCATATGCATGAGGCTTAAAATCATCTTCCTCAAAATCAATGAAATAACCATACACACCAAAATACCATTGGTCCATGATAAAATTCCAATAAAATCCATCCATCGTTTCTCATAAAATAATATCCGCAAAACCAATTATACCGGGCGTTAAGTATTTCCGTCCCCGATATGATATACACACACACTCGAAATCATAATAGGCGTTACATATTGCCGTCTCCATTATGATTCACACACTCATTTCATACCATGCGTTACGTATCGCCGTCCCCATTATGATTCACACACACTCAATTCGTACCGAGCGTTACGTATCATCGTTCCCGATATGAAATGCACACCCAATGACCATAACGGGTGTTACGTATCGCCATCCCCTTTATGTCATCCACACACACACGCTGATCACAACGGGCATTACGTATCACCGTCCCCGTTATGACTCAGCCCAAAACCATTAAAAACCGTAAACTCAATTTAAAACCCAGTTTTCCATTTCAAACACATGAATATCCGAAATCATGCAAAAATCTAATTTCCAAATACTTCTATGAACATGCGCGTAAATACACAATACAGACAACTATGCACCAGATAGCCAACATTTAATAAATCCAATCAACCAACAATCAACCGACAAATACCAACATCAACCAACACATAGATGTTAATGCAAAAATATATTTAAATCTTAAAAGTTTGTTTGGAAAGTACTTACAGCGGGTAAAAATGTAATTCATTGAATAAACGCCAATCCGCAGCGTTCATAGCAGTCATCGATATGTTAAGCTAAAATGCTCGGTTGACACCAAAATTTAGGGAAATACTCTTTGAAAGGTAGGGAATCTCATGGAGGTGGTGGTGTGGAGGCATAACCACCGGAAGGTGGCGGATTGGGCTCAAATGGGTGAAAACCCATTTTTGGGTTTGGGATTGTACTGGGAAGGTGGGGTCGCGGTTGGAGAAACTAAGTTAGCGGGATGACTGGTTGGGCAAGGGGAGTCTTTTGGTGGTGGTAGTGAGGCCTACGGTGGCCGAATGGCAGCGCGGCGAAAAACAACCCGTTTTAGGACCCATTTCTGGTGGAGGGGTAACCGGCAAAGATGGGTGGCTACCGACGGTGGGTTATGCTCGCCGGAGGGTGGGGAGTCTAGTGGTGGTAGTTGGAGGCCAAGGGGTGGCCGGCAGTAGCCGGAAAATGCAAGGAAAGGCAAAATACCCATTTCGGGTTTGTGGCCGTGGACGGGTGGTGGGATGGCCGGAGTTGACACCACCGTTGCCGGTGGACTCACCGGCATGTGGGGGTGAGGTTGGGCTGGGCGGTGTCGCCGGTGGGTGGCCGACGACGGCCCTGGGTGGAGGGAGAAGAGACGGCGAGAGAAGAGAGGAAATCGGGGAAGGGCTGGCACGCGGGAAGGGTCTGGGGAAAAACTGGGGAAAGGAAAGAAAAAGAAAAAAAAAAAGAGAAGAAAAAGGAAAAGTGAAAAATGAAGGGAAATAAATACAATTCAATTCCCATCACTTGGATCACAAAAACACTTAAAATCACAACATAAATATATGTACATAAAAACTCATTCCAAAACACATTTAATTAAAATAAATAAAACACATCAAATAAAATCACATAATAAAATAAAGGAATTTAATTCCAATTATTAAAATTAATTAAAATAATTAATACCGAGAATAAAATAACGTGTAAAAATACATGTAAATCTGGGATATCACATTTTCCCCCCCTTAAAAAGAATTTCGTCCCCGAAATTCGCTCGACTGCAACTCATAAAACTCCAATAACTCACCTACCACACAGCTCAACACTCACTCCAAGTATTAGCACAATCATCTATTTTCCTCAATTACACAATGAATGTTATTCCATCATAATCGTATAGTCTCCAAATAATATTTCATCTCTAAGACTTCTGAGATAGCCAATTAATCCGAACTCCATATGTATCAAAACGTTAGTACAACCTCTCAAAATTTTAATGTTAACTAATTCCATACAACAATTTGTGTCACCCTAAAGTAACTCCCAAGTTTATCTTCTCAATTTAACCATCAATACATATAATTTACCTAACTAAAGAATAATTCTCCCCTAATAAGTATCATCCCAAATTTCAAGTAATCACTAATTTCTCAAAATTAACACAAGACTTAAACTTCCAATTGCATTACAAGATATTACGCTTCTGACGCACTCTAAAACTCACCAAATGTATAAAATTAAGTTCTCATAAATTATCACCATTGAGTAAAACTAACTCAACACCTATTACAAGAAATCATATACTACACTCCCAAATCCTAAAATCTTAATATCTTATAATTCTAATTATACCACCATGGTTAATACCTAAGCTCCAATGTACATCACCTAATAATCCTGTCAACTCTACTCAAATTAGTTAGCATGGTAACAATGATACACGTAATTCTCTCACTCATCTAAACCTACAACATCCAAGGGAACGATTAGTCTCAAATATTTAAACTCTTATATGACCTCTTCTTTAAGATACCTCGACCAGGCAACCATTAAATATTCCAAATATCATACTTAGGTTATCCACCCCAAATCAATTCGCCCAAAGGCCTAATATTTGGATCTCTTGAATTTATTTCCATTACATCAATTCAACCCTATCACTTAATAAGACAACTTCCAATAAGTCAAAAACCAATCAAAGATAAGTACTCTCCAAAAATTTCCACACATAATTATTATACATCAATCTCAAAGGATCCACAAACATCAAAAACTTCGCCAAGGAAATAATTCATCACCTACTATCATAAGTAATACTAAGACAGATTCCATAACAATATATTAACGATCAACGATTTCACACTCACAAGAAGAGTTTATCTAAAATATACTTCCAATAATCTCCCAAAAATAAAATTAGAACTTAGAAACTCTAACACTCAGTGAGACCCAGCTAATACACATAAACAGTATATAAAAGATCGATAATGAAATGCAATTGCATAAATACCAACAAATTATCAAACAAATCTATCTCACAAAGTTATAATAATATATCCAACCACTAAATAAAACTCAAGTAATTCACATAAATATTATATAAATACACAAAAGGGGGAAAAGGTTTAATAAACAATTAACTAAAAGCCACTCATTCAAGAAAACAAGCCCAACTCCTTTAATAAACGCAAAGTCACAAAATACTATTATTCAATAAAAGAAGGAGATTAAATTAAAATAAGAACGGCAAGTAAAATCACAAATAAAATTTTGAAATTCTCTACAAAACCCAACTTTTAAAAAAAAGATTTATTGTAGAAATCTCAAAATTCAAAACCTTTAAAAGAAACAAACCATAACAAAATAATTAAATTGATAAATTAATTAATAAATAAATACAAACAAGTCGCTAAAACAAATCCACTCGTTAAAGTAAATAGATCAACTTTTAAAATAAAACAAACGGAAATGTGGACAGATAATAAATTTTAAAACTTACTTCAAAGCATGTCCTTAAAAAAAAAACATAATAGCGATTTCCTTTAAATCATTGTCTAAATAAATATTTTCAAACTTTCAGAAATATTCAAAATACAAAAGCCATAATTAAAATAAAAAGATAATAAACAAAATTTAAAGAAATTTCGTAAGAAACCTATGAATTTAAATTAAAATCAAATCCTGATAATAATTGCATAAAAATTTTAGAAAACAAAATAACCTACAACAAAAAAAAAAAAAATTTAAAATAAGGAATTTTATAATACAATTATTTAAAATATCAGATTCAATAAAAAGATTGATTTAAAACAATAATCTAATCCGAAATATCCAAATTCCAATTTAAATAAAAACAAAGGCATACATATAAAATAAATAAATAATTAAATAAATACTCGACAACTTAACCAAATAAAATCAACTAACTAAAATCTTAACTGCTACCCAATTACAATATTAAACAAATATTAAAATAAAATAAAGCAAAACAAACCAATCAATCAGAACTGATTTAATTATGAAAATAAATAAACAACATAAACATTAAAACAAAAAGTACAATACAACGAAATAAATATCGATAATCTTACCATATAAATTAGTAGGAAAACTTAGAGAGCAAATAAGATAATAGAATAAAATAAAATAACAAAATCATAAAACAAAGAAATTTTTAAAACCATTAACTTTTCTGGTACTGTCCCTAGGTAACCTATGGATTTACCTCAGAGCTGAACTGCTCTGATACCACTTGTGACGCCCCCAAATTTCCCTTAAAATAACACGGGAATCGAAGCGTCAGGATGATGACAACATGGGTTACATATCCCAACGACAAGTGTCAAACGTGTGTGCATACGTGACATACATAAAAATATAGGTTGCAACGGATAATAATTTACTATCTAAGTACCAGAATTTTTTAGAGATATTTTATAAACCATTTTAATATAAACTCTCCAACAGAAGATTAAATACAACCATCCGAAATACAAATTAAATGAATACATATTTATAAAAAGGGGAAAATAAATTTCCCGAGATAACAATTAATAATAATAACACATCAACGGCGGAGCCGTCTCCTCAGACTCAGTCTTTTCATAATCTGCATCCAAAAACTATGACGCCAAAATGGCATCGCAGGTAAGTACAACCCAACCAAACCCAAGATAATAAATACATTAATGCCACAGCAACAAACATGAACAAATTACCATATGCATGAGGCTTAAAATCATCATCCTTAAAGTTAATGAAATAACCACACACGCCAGAATCCCATTAATCCACGATAAAATTCCAATAAAATCCATCCATCGTTTCTCATAAAATAATATCCGCAAAATCAATCATACTGGGCATTACGTATCGCCGTCCCCAATATGATATACACACACATCCAAAATCATAATGGGCGTTATGTATCGCCATCTCCATTATGATTCACACACACTCATTTCATACCGGGTGTTACGTATCGCCGTCCCCGATATGAAATCTACACCCAATGACCATAACAGGCGTTACATATCGCCGTCTCCGTTATGTCATCCACACACACACGTTGATCACAATGGGCATTACGTATCGCCGTCCCCGTTATGACTCAGCCTAAAACCATTAAAATCCGTAAACTCAATTTAAAACCCAGTTTTCCATTTCCAACACATGAATATTCGAAATCATGCAAAAATCCAATTTTCAAATACTTTCATGAACATGTGTGTAAATACACAATGCAGACAACTATGCACCAGATAGCCAACATTTAATAAATCCAATCAACCAACAATCAACCAACAAATACCAACATCAACCAACACATAGATGTTAATACAAAAATATATTTAAATCTTAAAATTTTGTTTGGAAAGTACTTATAGCGGGTAAAAACGCAATTCCTTGAATAAACGCCAATCCACAGCGTTCGTAGCAGTCATCGATACGTTAGGCTAAAATGCTCGACTTGACACCAAAATTTAGGAAAATACTCTTTGAAAGGTGGGGAATCTCATGGAGGTGGTGGTGTGGCGGCACAACCACCGAAAGGTGGTGGATCGGGCTCAAAATGGTTGAAAACCCATTTTCAGGTTCGGGATTGTACCAGGAAGGTGGGGCCGCAGTTGGGGAAACTAAGCTAGGGGGATGACTGGCTGGGCAAGGGAATTCTTTTGGTGGTGGTGGTGAGGCCTACGGTGGCCGAACGGCAGCGCGGCGAAGAACAACCCGTTTTAGGACCTATTTCAGGTGGAGGGGTAACCGGTGGAGATAGGTGGCTACCGATGGTGGGTTATGCTCGCCGGAGGGTGGGAAGTCTTGATGAGTGCACAAAAATGTACTCTAAATACTCTATTTAAATACTAAAAGAAATGAGAAAATAATGGATATAACTCATATTATTAAAATTAATGGTCATCTATCTTGAGATAGATATAAGTATGATTTAATATATTGATGAGAATATAAAATGCCATATTTTACTCTCTTAATGTTTAATACTTTATTCTTATTTGATGCCTAAATATACTCATTATTCTTATATTTTGATTTAGGACACAAATAGAGGCATTAGGAGCAAATGAAGATAATTGCGGAATTTTATACAGTTTTGATATCTTTTCGTAATATGGGCATAACTCTCTCATCCAATCTCCGATTGAGCTGATTCAAGATGATATAGAACCGCAAGAGAAATATCTATAACTTTTATGTTTTATGTTTGAAAAGATATCCACTCAATCTAAGACAAAATCGACCATCAAGGGGACGCACCTGCACTTGACGTTCCTAGATATTTTTCAGCTACTTGCATCAAATTCAAATGTCATCATAATATTTTCCAGCAAGCACTCCTACACCAACTTGGAAATTCAATGATCAATTCATATGCAAGATGAAATGCACTCAAGTTTCTTGTAGACAAATTATTTGACCACAAGATATTAAGTCATACAAGACAACTAATGGATAGAGAAGCAAAATTGAAACACTCAACCTACAAGCAAAATCCAGCTCATGCATGGTGGGAAAACAAATGATCAAAATGACAACTCACAAATCACTTGGATTCAAGAATGGCACATCGCAAAACAAGTTGAAATTGTGATGATTTTGTCATGAAAACTTGCATGAAGGATGCTTATAAATAGAAAGAAGGGGTGTGTGTTCTAAGAAAATGCTTAGTGTGGGAGGATGCTTTGGAAGAGCCATTATTTTGAGAGCTTGAGAAAAGAAAAGAAAAACCAAAGAAGATAGAAGAAAATAATGGTTGGCTCTTCCATATTATCCCTTGGAGAATTTTTGTTGCATATTTTTAATATGTGTAACTAAATTCTCAAGGAGGGCTAGGGATGAACTTGTGTGTGTGATGGTGTTTGTAATTTATTTTTGATTCATGTATTTGGTCTTTAAATATTAAAACTCTTTTGTTTTATTATTCTCAATTTATTTGTGATGTTTTTCGTCTTCAAATAAATATAGAATCTATTTCGTTTATGGATCTAGTCATGCTTTTTCTATTGAGTGAATTAGTTCTATAATTATGTTTGGAGCAATTGATTATCTATATTGATTTAATTTTCTGCTGCAATATCGCCTCTTGGGTATATTGTCGTCGTTGGATTTTCTCAATATCGATAACAATTTATGAGAGTTAAGCGCGAAAAATAATTTTTCAAAGAGTTATATTTGATTTAAATTTTGGTTATTAATGTTATATATTCCGATTAAGAATTTGGATATAGAATTCTTGATTGAGTTATCAATGAATTAAGAATAAATTTGAATACTACAAATACACAAGGAATTCACTACGCTCTACTTTTCGTCTCATTTTTATACTTTTCAAATTACTCATTTAGTTTTAATATACATCACACTATAAAATTTACTTATCACACTCATTTAATCTTTTTGTTAATTTCGTTATTATTCTTCAATTTCTCAATCCATCTACCTGTGGAATCGACACCCCAAAGCTATACTGCAAACGACCGCGTTATTCTTTGGGCGTAATCAAATTTTGGCGCCGTTGCCGGGGAGACGGTAGAAGAATTTGTAGTTTTTTTTAGTAGTTTGTAAAAATAAAAAATAAAAAAGAGCGGTAGCTTCGTTCATTTTCTTTTTAGGTTTCTGCATCTTTATTTTATTTTACTTTTCTTTTCGTAATTATTTTTTTTCAGTATTACACTTTTCTTTACTTTGTATGCACAGGTACAAAGACGCTTTTGGACGGTTTGCTAGTAGACCCGTGCTAGAATCAGATTCAGAATCTAATTTTTCTAATCGCTTGTTTGATAATTCTTCCAATTCTGACGCGATGAGTGAACACGTGGACCAACCTGTTAGAACCCTCCAAGATTATCTTCATCCCGCACGAACAGCCACACCATCCTGTATTATGTTCTCACCTAATGTTCGTCATGTAGATTTTAAAACAGGAATGATACAATTACTTCCGACTTTCCATGGTCTAGAAAATGAAAACTCCTATGTTCATATTAGAGGAAGTAGTTGCAACATTTCACAGTCAAAATACCATTGAGGAAACGGTAAGGTTAAAGTTCTTTCCTTTTTCTTTGAAAGATAAAGCTAAGAGTTGGTTGTACTCACTAAGACCACGGTCTATTGGAACATGGAGTGAGATGACTCAAGTGTTTTTCAATAAATACTTTCCCCAACATAAGACCAATGCTTTAAAAAGACAAATCTCTACCTTTGCACAAAAGGATAGTGAGATTTTGTACCAGTCTTGGGAAAGATTTAAAGAATTACTGAGTATGTGTCCCCACCATGGATATGAGAATTGGCGCTTAGTGAGTTATTTCTATGAAGGGCTTACGCCCAGGGAACTTCAATTCGTGGAAATGATGTGCAATGGGGAATTTTTACAGAAAAATCCCGATGAGGCCATAGAGTACCTCAATGAGCTTGCTGAAAAAGCTCATACTTAGACTGGATCTAGTGCTACTGATAGCACAAACAGGTCACGACCTATAGGAAACTTGAGTGGTGGTATTTACCATCTAAGGGAGGAGGATAACCTTAAGGCCAAGGTTGAAATGCTCACTAGAGAATGCTCACTAGAGAATTAGAGTTATTGAAAACCAAAAACTCAAAACCAACACACATGGCTAATCATGCAGAATCTTTTGGGTCATGTGTTGTCTGTGGTGGGATAGATCATCATTCCCAAGAGTGTCCTACACATATTAACATGAATGGTATGTATGAGGAACAAAGTAATGCTCTGGGTATGTACAAAAAGCCTTTCACACCTTACTCTGAAACCTACAACCAAGATGGCGTAATCATCCCAACTTCAGCTGGAAGTCTGAAAACTAGCAGCCTGCACAACCATCTAGATCATATCCTGCACCATACCATGCACCTCAATCTTCTAGAAATTCTTTAGAAGATACTTTGCATACTTTTATTGAAATACAGGGTAAGACTAATCAGAAATTTGAATATTTGATTATGCAGGTTGTCGAATAAAATAAGGAAATCAAGAGCCAGGTGTCTAAAATAATGAATTCATTAACTATGAATGAGAAAGGTAAGTTTCCTTCCCAAACTCAATCTGTACCTCATGGTCAACATATGGCACAAGGAGACCTGAAGGACGTAAACGCCATTGTGACACGAAGTGGTAAGTCTCTACGTGATCCAATAATAGATAAAAAAAAAAGATATAGAGAAAGATCAAGATAGTAGTAGTCTTGAGCTTCCCAAAGAACTTGAGGTAACAAAACTCGAGGAACCTGCGGTAACAAAAAATCCTGGTAAGGTACCTTTTCCTCAAGCATTAAAGTCAAGCAAACAAACTCTAGATCATAACAATGATATTTTGGAAAATCTTAGACAGGTAAAAATTAATCTTCCTCTTTTGCATGTAATTAAACAAGTTCCTACTTACGCAAAAATTCTCAAAGATTTGTGTACAGTTAAGAGGAAGCATTATGTGAAGAAGACTGCATTCTTGACAGAGCAAATTAGTGCTCTAATTGAACAGCGGATTCCCCCTAAGTACAAGGATCCTGGATGTCCAACCATCACATGCAACATTGGCAATCATGAGCTTGGACAGGCCTTGCTAGATTTAGGGGCTAGTGTAAATTTGATGCCATATTCTATTTATTTGCAATTAGGATTGGGAGAAATCAAACCAACTTCTATGGTATTACAATTGGCTGATCGTTCAGTCAAAGCACCATGGGGTGTGGTAGAGGATGTTTTAATTCAAGTTGACAAATTTTACTATCCTGTTGATTTCTTAATTCTAGACACTAGTTCTGCTGTAGAAACCACCTCTAAAATTCCATTAATTTTAGGTAAACATTTTCTTGCTACTTCTAATGCTCTTATCACTTGCAGAAATGGATTGATGAAACTCTCTTTTGGCAATATGACTCTTGAGGTAAATATTTTTCATATTGCAAAACAGCCAGAAGAAAATGTCGAGTGTCATCAGACATACATGATTGACTCACTTATAGAAATGAATGTTTTTAAAACTCATGACTCAGATCCCCTTGAATACTTTATTGTTAATTCTAAATTTAATCCTATAAGTGATTCATCTGATGTAGTTGACATTTGTGCTATTTTTGACAGAACTCATGATTATAGCACACAGGCATGGCAACCAAAGTTTGAGAAGTTGCCTGAAAAAAGAGAAAGATAGATTCCTTCAAGTAGGGAAGCCCCTAAAGTTGAATTAAAATCCCTACCTAAGGGTTTAAAGCATGTTTTCCTTGGTCCAGGTGATACTTTTCCTGTTATTATTTCATCTGAATTATTTGAGTCCCAAGGTGAAATTAATTCGGATTTTATGCAAGTATAAATCAACCCTAGGATGGAGTATTGCTGATATAAAAGGCATTAGTCCCCTAATCTGTACTCATAAAATAAATTTAGAGGAAGGAACTAATCCTCGAAGAGACCCCAGCGTAGACTTAATCCCACAATGAAAGAAGTTGTGAAAAATGAAGTATTGAAACTATTAGATGTAGGAATGATATATCCTATTGCTGATAGTAAATGGGTAAGTCCTACGCAGGTTGTTCCTAAAAAGTCAGGAGTAACTGTGATAACAAATGACCTTGGAGAGTTAGTCCCTACAAAACTGGTGACTGGTTGGCGGATGTGCATTGATTACAGAAAATTAAATGCCGCCACACGAAAAGACCATTTTCCGCTTCATTTTATTGATCAAATTCTTGAGCGGGTGGCTGGTCATCATTTTTATTGCTTTTTGGATGGTTATTCAAGTTATTATCAAATTGAAATTGCATTAGAAGATCAGGATAAAACCACTTTTACTTGTCATTTCGGTACTTATGCTTTCCGCAGAATGCCATTTGGACTGTGTAATGCTCCAGCTACTTTTCAACGTTGCATGATGAGTATTTTTAGTGATATGGTTGAAAAGTGCATGGAAGTTTTTATGGATAACTTGACTGTTTTTGGATCTTCTTTTGATGCATGTTTAATGAGTTTAGAAAGAGTACTGACTCGTTGTGAAGAAAAACAATTGGTTTTAAATTGGGCAAAATGTCACTTTATGGTACCTTCAGGTATTGTTTTAGGGCATATTATTTCTTCCAAAGGAATGGAGGTTGATCAATCAAAAGTTGAATTAATCTCTAAATTGCCTACACCTATAACAGTCAAGGATATAAGATCATTTCTTGGTCATGCGAGTTTTTATCGGAGATTCATACAGAATTTTTCTGTCATATCTAGACCACTATGTAACCTCCTAGTTAAGGATGCCCCATTTGAATGGACACAAGTTTGTCAAGAGGCTTTAAAAACATTAATTGGCAAGCTTACTTCAGCACCCATAATGCAACGACCTGATTGGAATTTACATTTTGAAATTATGTGTGATGCTAGTGATTTTGCTGTAGGTGCTGTTCTTGGACAACGAAGAGAAGGGAAACCTTTTGTCATTTACTATGCTAGTCGAACTCTAAATAGTGCACAAATGAATTACTCCACCATTGAAAAAGAGTTGTTAGCTGTAGTATTTGCTTTGGATAAATTTCGCGCTTATTTGATTGGTTCTCCTATCATTATCTTTACAGATCATGCAGCCCTTAAGTACCTTTTTACAAAGAAGGATGCTAAGGCACGATTAATACGATGGATTTTACTTTTGCAGGAATTTGACATCACCATCAAGACAAGAAAGGAGTGGAGAACGTAGTGGCAGACCATCTCTCTAGACTCACATTCGAGGACACTTCTGACCACATACCAATCAAAGATGATTTTCCCGATGAGTATTTACTTTCTATTACTTCTCTACCATGGTTTGTTCATATTGTGAACTATTTAGCTGCAGGTGAAATACCAAAGGATTTTAGCACCCAAGACAAAAGGAAATTCATGATTGGGTACGAAAATTCTACTGGGATGACCCTTACCTTTTCAAATACTGCCCTGATCAAATTTTAAGGCGTTGCATCCCTGATAAAGAGATTGCAAGCGTTTTGGAATTTTGTCATTCCCAAGCTTGTGGTGGCCACTTTTCAATGAAGAAAACTGCTGCAAAAATCTTGCAGTGTGGATTTTATTGGCCCACCTTGGTTAAAGATACAAATATCTATTGTTGCTCATGCGAAAGATGTCAAAAGTTAGGAGCTATGATCCGTCGTAATATGATGCCCTTAAACCCAATTTTGGTAATTGAAATTTTTGACTGTTGCGCATTGATTTTATGGGACCATTTCCTCCTTCTTTTGGATATTTATATATTATTGTGGCAGTAGATTATGTGTCAAAATGGGTAGAGGCAGCACCTTGCAGGACCAATGATAACAGGACGGTAATTAAGTTTCTCAAAGAAAATGTATTATCTCGATTTGGTACCCCACGTGCTCTCATTAGTGACCGAGGTACGCATTTTTGCAACCGTTCTTTTGAAGCTTTAATGAAAAGATATGGGGTGATACATAAACTTTCTACTGCATATCACCCTCAGACAAGTGGAAAGGTTGAACTTGCGAATAGGGAAATTAAACAAATTTTAGGAAAAAAGGTCAACCCGGATCGGAAAGATTGGTCTTTGAGACTAATCGATGCACTTTGGACTTACCGTACAACTTTCAAAACTCCCTTAGGCATGTCACCTTATAGACTTGTTTTTGGAAAACCTTGTCACTTGCCCGTGGAGCTCGAGCATCGAGCATATTGGGCCATTAAACATTTCAATTTTGACTTGGAAAAAGCAGGAAAACTTAGAAAATTCCAATTGCCAGAATTAGAAGAATTGAGAAATGATGCTTTTGAAAACTCCAAGATCTATAAGGCTAAAATGAAAGTATTTCATGATAAAAATATTTTGAGAAGAACATTTAAGCCTAATGATCGAGTATTTTTATATGATTCAAAACTCCATAAGCATCCAGGAAAACTTCGATCTAGGTGGACCGGCCCTTTTATAGTAAAAAAACGTTTTCACAAATGGGGCGGTAGAAATAGAAAATCTAAAAGATGGATGTATCTTCAAAGTAAATGGTCAGCACCTCAAAATCTTAATTGATAGACAAATTCCGGAAATGGAAGACATTCCACTTATGGACCCAGTATATTAATTTTGACCATCTCCAGGTATGTTTTTCTTTTATTTTATTTTCGTTTATTTTATTTTTGTTTATTGTTTACTTTATTTTGTTACAGGTTAATTTTATTTTGACAAATACCATCTTTGATGCCAAGCAAGCCACCCACATCCCACATCAGGTGTATTCTACCCTGTTTAGTTATTCAATTCTGATTGTTAAACATTGAGGACAATGTTTCATTTAAGTTGGGGGGTGGGAATACAAATCTGTTATTTGTTATTTAAACTCTGTGGCATATTTCAATCAATATATAAAAAATTGCCAAATTTTTTTCACACAGGCATCTTTTCACACATGATACTCATGCTCATTCATAATCATCTTGGTGAATTCAACAAACCCATCTTAAATCATTTTGCTAAAGCATCCACGGAACCATTTATGCACTTCTCCAAACTTTGTGGTAATATGGTGATTTGACACATGTAACTAAAGAATTATTTTGCTCAAGTATTCATGTGAATTTTGTGAGAATTGAGAGCTTACAAATACAGAAATTGTGATAAGTATCCATTGATCTGTTGAATTTGACACTTCTTTTGAGAATATCATTACATGGTTTGTGGTAAGATGGTGGATATACTTGGGATATGAAGAAAGTCAACTTAGGATTAACGTTTGAGCCTTTCAAGCTGAGCCTTTTCATCATAAATCCCTAGCAGCCAATTTTGAGCCAATATACACATATGGCCTTTTCTTTTCATATCTACATCATCCATACCTCTCCACATTGGAGTATAGCTTATACACTATATTTTCCTACCATTTTACTTTTAAGTGTGTACTAGGTGTGAAATTATCATTTAAAAAAAAAACATGACAAAAATGGCATGGTGCTAGATGTGTCCATCAAATTAGTCATGAAAGAGTTCATCAAATTGCGAAGACACCAGTAGCAAAAGAAGATGGAAAAGTGTACTTAGTCAAAAATCTAAAAAATTGAAAAGTACAGGAAAGTATAGTCTACTGAAAAATTTAACAGATTTCCTTTTGTGTATACTTGGAAGTTTTTGAAACCTCTTCACCTTTTCTTCTTATGAACCCCAACCCTAAGCCACATTACAACCCTTTGTGTTGATTTTTCTGATCCTAAGTATTCATTTGCCATTAAGAAAGGTTGAGTGACTTTTGTTTTTACAAATATGAATTCTCTTAAAAATATAAGGGCTCTAAGCTTGATTTGTTTTTTTTTTCCTGGTAAAGAGCCGAGGTCATATGTCCAAAAGTGACCTCTTCCCCAAGGTTATTATAAAGTCTCATTTTTAGTGAAGGAAAATCGTGGTAACAAACTTTATACAAGGGATTTACAATTATGCAAACAACCCCATCCCTTGCATAACACAAACCCAACTTTAAGAAAGGACAACAATAAATTAAATAAAACCATACAAACCAAAAAAACTCTTATTGGCATACTTATTGACCAAAACAGATCCTAAAACATCAAACAAATCCAATGAATGATAACTAATGAAAAAAATTATTTTGGCATCTACAAAGATGGTAAGCCAAGTCTATCCACCTTTAGAATTCCCTTCAACTTATGTGGAATATCTTCAAATCAAAACCAGCTGACAGTTTGTTGAATTTTTGAAAGAAAATCTGTTGCTAATTATTTTTTGATTGAGTCAAGATAATTACTACTATTTTCGGTAAGGGTCGAGAATTGTGAATTTTTGTTATATTTATTTTTTGGAAAGAACATTTTCTTACATTTCATTTCACATTGCCTTAACCTTAACATATTTCAAAAAAACATTATAGAAGAAAATAATGGGAGTAATTTTACAACTAGTGTGGGTATACATTTGCATGATGGTGTACCACTAATGTTATTGACTCCCTAAATGCTTAAAATATAAAAATTCTCACAAATAGTGGGGGATTTATATATTAGAATTCTCTCATCATTTAGAAATTAGAAGAGAATATTTGTAATAAAGCTTCATTAAAGGTATTGAATTGACTTACTAGGAACCCCAACATATAATCTTAGATTCACTTCACTTATATGATCCAACGTGAGATTGTTGATCTGTTTGACAAAGTAAAAGTGGAGTTGGTAGAGGTATAGATCCATCTCTTAGCACTAGTTGAGGTGCATTTAGATAACCAATGATATTGAAACTTTTCGTGAGAGATCCAAATAGTTAGTTCTCATAGGAGAATTAGATAGTTTTGTAATGTTTAGGCGGAAAGTGCTTTGAGTGCATGATTGTTGCTTATACTATTGTGATACAAAAAGTGAATGAATGTTGTTGGTACTATTTTTGTGTGACCTAAACCACTCATCTTTTTAAAGAAACTCAATGTATTTAGTTGTTTCTATTAACGACTTATTGAATAAAATGTGGTTCTCTGAACGTTGTTGAAAATCTAAGAAAAGTGTTCTGAGAAAAATTATAACTCGATCATCTTAGATTATTAATTGTTGCCTAATTAGAGGTTTTTCATACTACAAGGTGATGAACATGGGTTGTGTGAAAAGTAGGTAAGACTTCATGTCTCATGTCTTGTGAGACTTTGTATAAGAAAAATAGATTCTAGGAGCACTTCCTTAAAACCCATATACAACTAATGAGATGCAAAATATCAAAGAATCTAATTTTGCATATATTATTTAGTGTTTCCATTA
The DNA here is from genome assembly GCA_036898215.1 of Platycarya strobilacea. Classification (NCBI taxonomy): domain Eukaryota; kingdom Viridiplantae; phylum Streptophyta; class Magnoliopsida; order Fagales; family Juglandaceae; genus Platycarya; species Platycarya strobilacea. The sequence goes on along the minus strand of CM072548.1, from coordinate 33,469,968 downwards.
TTAATAGCTCATGGGAGTTAGAGATTGAGGTTTTGTTAGAGGGTAAATATGGCTTACTTGATTAAGTGAGTTTGTGATGTGATTTATTAAAGTCATTAAATGTGATGGATGCATTGTTGTAATTGCCCTTGGGGGAAAGGCCTTAATCATTTTACCTTAGAAGAAAATGAATTGAGGGTTATCTCGCATGCTTTTATTGAGTACAAGAGATTCATATAAAATCTTGAAATCGCAAATTGAGTTTATTGAAAGACATTTGTGGTCTCATTTTTGGTCTCCTTGTAGATTCTTAAAAGTCACAGTAGGATTTGATGTCTAGCATCTAAGGTTTATATTGTGAGTTTGACCATAAATGTGATTCACAGTGAGTCACTGACTCCATGGTTGCACAAAGGATTTTTGTATAAAAGCAAAGTATCTTGGTAGGAGCATATCTTTTGAAGAATTACCACATGTGAGATTGCGCATGGAGAGAAATGGTCATACATCACTTGCATGTTGTGGTTTGATTATTTTTTTAGTTGATCATATGATTTCTCTCTATCATGGTTTTGCTCATCGTGAACATGACACTGATATATTTTATAATCAGGTGGTGTGACTGAAAGCATTATTTGGTCAGTACACATAGTCACCATAGATTTGAAAGTTATGGTAAAAAAGGTATGTCGACAGGCATAGATTGGCTAATTCATACGAGTGATCGCCTTTGTCACTATAAAGGCATAGTGAGAAAAATGAGAAAATGTGTCACTCAATAATTGTCCGAGAGGGATAAGTTATAAGATACAAAAAATATGTCACGAGATTGATGTTTAAGTGTATGCTACTTTGACATATTATATATGGCTGATTACACCCAAAGAATAACGCGGTCGTTTGCAGTATAACTTTGGGGTGTCGATTCCACAAGGAGATAGATTGAGAAATTGAAGAATAGTAACGAAATTAACAAAAAGATCTCGACGAGTGCGAAAAGTAAATTTTAGAGTGTGACGTAAATTAAAACTAAATGGGTAATTTGAAAAGTATAAAAACGAGACGAAAAGTAGAGCATTGGGAATCCTTTGTATATAATTGGTATTTTAATTATTTTTGATTCATTAATAACTCAATTGAAAATTCTATGTCCAATTTTTCAATCAGAAAATAAAACATTCATAATCAGATTTAAATCAAATGTAATCTTTCAAAAAATCGTTAGTTGCAATATAAGAACGGGAATTGTTATCGATATTAAGAAAATTCAACGTCGACAATATACTCGTAAAGTAATATTGCAGCAGAGAATTAAATTAATATAGATAACGAATTGAACCAAACATAATCAAAAGATTATTCCATTCAATAGAAAAAACATGACTGAATTTATAAATGAAATAAATTCTAAAATTATTTGGTGACAAAAATATTTATAATAAATTTCGAATGACTAAACAAAAGAGTTTAATATTTGAAGAACACATATATGAATAAAAGATAATTACAAATACCATCATATATACAAATTCATCCCTAACTCTATTAGAAAATTAGTTACACATATTGAAAAAATGCAACGAAAATTCCCTAAGGAAAAATATGGAAAAACTGGCCATTGTTTTCTCTCTTTTTTTATTTTTATTTTTCTTTTCTAAGCTCTCAAAATAGCTCTTCCAAAGCATCCCCTCACACTAAGCATGGTCTTAGAACACACACCCATCCCTTCTATTTATAAGCATCCTTCATGCAAGTTATCATGACAAAATCATCACATTTTCAACTTGTTTTGCCATGTGCCATTCTTGAATCCAAGTGATTTGTGAGTTGTCATTTTGATCATTTGTTTTCCCATTATGCATGAGCTGAATTTTGCTTGTAGGTTGAGTGTTTCAATTTTGCTTCTTTATCCATTAGTTGTCTTGTATGACTTTATATCTTGTGTTCAAATAATTTGTCTTGAAGAAACTTGAGTGCACTTCATCTTGAATGTGAGTTGATCATTAAATTTTCAAATTGGTGTAGGAGTACTTGCTGGAAAATATTGTGATGACATTTGGATTTGATGCAAGTGGCTGAAAAATATTCAGGAATGTCAAGTGTAGGTGCTGATGGTCGATTTTGTCTAGGATCAAGCAGATATCTCTTAAAACATAAAACATAAAAGTTATAGATATTTCTCTTGCAGTTTTATATCATCTTGAATCAGCTCAATCGAAGATTTAATGAGAGAGTTAAGGCCATATTACAAAAAGACATCAAAACTGCCTAAAATTTCGCAATTATCTTCATTTGCTCCTAATGCCTCTAATTGTGTCCTAAATCAAAATATAAGAATAATGAGTATATTTAGGCATCAAATAAGAATAAAATATTAAACATTAAGAGAGAAAAATATGGCATTTTATATTCTCATAAATATATTAAATCATGCTTATATCTATCTCAAGATAAATAACCATTGATTTTAATAATATGAGTTATATCCATTATTTTATCATTTCTTTTAGCATTTAAATAGAGTATTTAGAGTGCATTTTTGTGCACTCATCACACCTCCCAACTTAGTCATTGCTAGTCCCTAGCAATTTTCATGCAAAATGATGAAAAAGATTAAAGAAAATCACACATAGAGGCCATCAAGACACATTTTTCAAATATACATATCAAAACAATCTTAGGAATTCAATAACCCTTTCACAAGTAATTCAAATATAGCAATCCACAGAGTGTGTATGTGTTCCAAATTATTTTTATCAAATCAGAGGTTTCGACACATGCAACATTAGAATATCTTAAGCAAAAAGGTTCAACTCTATAACTCACGGGTATAGAAGTGTTTCATGTAAGGGTTCTCTCTATGGAGTTGACAAAACTGTACACTTACTCTCATAGGAATTTAGGCAATTATATATAAGTAATAAACAAATATTGATCTTATGATAGGAATACTAACAAATAAGATTTCCACCATTCTTTCCACAAACATACTTAGGATCAAAATAATCAACATAAAAAGTTGTAATGTGGGTTAGGTTTTGGGGCTCATGAGAAGAAAAGGGTGAAGGATATTCAAAAACTTTCAAGTATACATAAAAGGGAATCTGTTAAATTTCTCAGTAGACTATACTTTCCTTTTGATGTACTTCTAGACTTTTCAGATGTTTGACTAAGTATACTTTTCCATCTTCTTTTGCCACTGGTGTCTTCACAATTTGATAAACTGTTTCATGAATAATTTGATGGACACATCTAGCACCATGTCATTTTTGTTATGATTTTCTTTTTTTCTTTTTTTCTTTTTTTTGAAATGATAATTTCACACCTAGTACACACTTGGAAGTAAAATGGGAGGAAAAATTAGTGTATAAGCTATACTTTAATGTGGAGAGGTATGGATGATGTCGGTATGAAAAGAAAATGCCATATGTGTATATTGGCTCAAAATTGGCTACTAGGGGTCTATGATGAAAAATGTCAGCTTGGAAGGCTCAAACGTTAATTCTAAGTTGACTTTCGTTATATCACAAGTATATCCACCATCTTACCACAAACCATGTACTGATATTCTCAAAAAAAGTGTCCAATTCAACAGATCAACGGATACTTATCACAATTTCTGTATTTGTAAGCTCTCAATTCTTACCCTTAAGCAAAATAATTCTCTAGTTAAATATGTCAAATCATCATATTACCACAAAGTTTGGATAAGTGCATAAATGGTTCTGTGGATGCTTTAGCAAAATGATTTAAGATGGGTTTGTTTAATTCACCAAGATAGTTATGAATGAGCATGAGTATCATGTGTGAAAAGATGCCTGTATGATATAAATTTATAAAAAATTTGGCAATTTTTTATATTTTGATTGAAATATGCCACAGAGTTTAAATAATAGATTTTTATTCCCACCCCTCAACTTAAATGAAACACTGTCCTCAATGTTTAAGAATCAGAATTGAATAACTAAACATGGTAGAATACACCTGATGTGGGATGTGGGTGGCTTGCTTGGTATCAAAGATGGTATTTGTCAAAATAAAATTAACCTATAACAAAATAAAGTAAACAATAAATAAAAAGAAAATGAAAGAAAAACATACTTGTAGATGGTCAAGATTGATATACTGGATCCATAAGTGGAATGTCTTCCACTTTTGAAATTTGTTTATCAATTAAGATTTTGAGGCGCTGACCATTTACTTTGAAGATACATCCATCCTTTGAATTTTCTACTTCTACCATCCCATTTGTGAAAACGTTTTTTACTATAAAAGGGCCGGTCCATCTAGATTGAAGTTTTCTTGGATGCTTATAGAGTCTTGAATCATATAAAAATACTCAATCATTAGGCTTAAATGTTTTTCTCAAAATATTTTTATCATGAAATACTTTCATTTTAGCCTTATAGATCTTGGAGTTTTCATAAGCATCATTTATCAACTCTTCTAATTCTATCAATTGGAATTTTCTAAGTTTTCCTGCTTTTTCTAAGTCAAAATTAAAATGTTTAATGGCCCAATATTCTCGATGCTTGAGCTCCATGGGCAAGTGACAAGGTTTTCCAAAAACAAGTCTATAAGGTGACATGCCTAAGGGATTTTTGAAAGCTGTACGGTAAGCCCAAAGCGCATAAGTCAGTCTTAAAGACCAATCTTTCCGATCTGGGTTGACCCTTTTTTCTAAAATTTGTTTAATTTCCTTATTCGCAAGTTCAACCTGTTCACTTGTTTGAGGGTGATATGCAGTAGAACGCTTATGTATCACCCCATATCTTTTCATTAAAACTTCAAAAGAACAGTTGCAAAAATGCGTACCTCAGTCACTAATAATAGCACGTGGGGTACCAAATTGAGATAATACATTTTCTTTGAGAAACTTAATTACTGTCCTGTTATCATTGGTCCTGCAAGGTGCTGCCTCTACCCATTTTGACACATAATCTACTACCACAATAATATATAAATATCTAAAAGAATGAGGAAATGGTCCCATAAAATCAATGCCCCAATAGTGAAAAATTTCAATTACCAAAATTGGGTTTAAGGGCATCATATTACGACGAGTCATAACTCCTGACTTTTGACATCTTTCGCATGAGTGAAAATAGATATTTGTATCTTTAAACAAGGTGGGCCAACAAAATCCACACTACAAGATTTTTGTAGCAGTTTTCTTCATTGAAAAGTGGCCACCATAAGCTTGGGAATGACAAAATTCCAAAACGCTTGCAATCTATTCATCAGGGATGCAACGCCTTAAAATTTGATCAGGGTAGTATTTGAAAAGGTAAGGGTCATCCCAGTAGAATTTTCCTACCTTAATCATGAATTTCCTTTTGTCTTGGGTGCTAAAATACTTTGGTATTTCACCTGCAGCTAAATAGTTCACAATATGAGCAAACCATGGTAGAGAAGTAATAGAAAGTAAATGCTCATTGGGAAAATAATCTTTGATTGGCATGTGGTCAGAAGTGTCCTCGAATTGGGAGTCTAGAGAGATGGTCTGCCACTACATTCTCCACTCCTTTCTTATTCTTAATGGTGATGTCAAATTCCTGCAAAAGCAAAATCCATCGTATTAATCGTGCCTTAACATCCTTCTTTGTAAAAAAGGTACTTAAGGGCTGCATGATCTGCAAAGATAATAATAGGAGAACCAATCAAATAAGCGCATAATTTATCCAAAGAAAATACTACAGCTAACAACTCTTTTTCAATGGTGGAGTAATTCATTTGGGCACTATTTAGAGTTCGGCTAACATAGTAAATGACAAAAGGTTTCCCTTCTCTTCGTTGTCCAAGAACAGCACTTATAGCAAAATTACTAACATCACACATAATTTCAAAAGGTAAATTCCAATCAGGTGGTTGCTATTGGGTGCTAAAATAAGTTTGCCAATTAATATTTTGAAAGCCTCTTGACAAGCTTGTGTCCATTCAAATGAGGCATCCTTAGTTAGGAGGTTACATAGTGGTCTAGATATGGCAGAAAAATTCTATATGAATCTCCTATAAAATCCCGCATGACCAATAAATGATCTTATATCCTTGACTGTCCTAGGTGTAGGCAATTTAGAGATTAATTCAACTTTTGATTGATCCACTTCCATTCCACTGGAAGAAATAATATGCCCTAAAACAATACCTGAAGGTACCATGAAGTGACATTTCTCCCAATTTAAAACCAATTCTTTTTCTTCACAACAAGTTAGTACTCTTTCTAAACTCATTAAGCATGCATCAAAAGAGGATACAAAAATAGTTAAATCATCCATAAAAACTTCGATACACTTTTCAACCATATCACTAAAAATACTTATCATGCAACGTTGAAAAGTATCTGGAGCATTACACAGTCCAAATGGCATTCTGCGGAAAGCATAAGTACCAAAAGAACAAGTAAAAGTGGTTTTATCTTGGTCTTCTAATGCAATTTCAATTTGATAATAACCATAATAACCATCCAGAAAGCAATAAAAAGGATGACCAGCCACTCGCTCAAGAATTTGATCAATAAAAGGAAGCAAAAAATGGTCTTTTCGTGTGGCGACATTTAATTTTCTGTAATCAATGCACATCCGCCAACCAGTTACCAGTTTTGTAGAGACTAACTCTCCGAAGTCATTTTTTATCATAGTTACTCCTGACTTTTTAGGAACAACCTACGTATGATTTACCTATTTACTATCAGCAATAGGATATATCATTCTTGCATCTAATAGTTTCAATACTTCATTTTTCACAACTTCTTTCATTGTGGGATTAAGTCTACGCTGGGGGTCTTTTCGAGGATTAGTTCCTTCCTCTAATTTATTTTATGAGTACAGAGCAGGGGACTAATGCCTTTTATATCAGCAATACTCCATCCTAGGGCTGATTTATACTTGCATAAAATATGAATTAATTTCTCACCTTGGAACTCAGATAATTTAGATGAAATAGTAACAAGAAAAGTATCACCTAGACCAAGAAAAACATGCTTTAAACCCTTAGGTAGAGATTTTAATTCAACTTTGGGAGCTTCCCTACTTGAAGGAATCTGTCTTTCTCTTTTTTCAGGTAACTTCTCAAACTTTGGTTGCCATGCTTATGTGCTATAATCATGAGTTCTGTAAAAATAGCACAAGTGTCAACCACATCAGATGAATCACTTATAGGATTAAATTCAGAATTAACAATAAAGTATTCAAGGGGATCTGAATCATGAGTTGTAAGAACTTCTCTTTCTATGAATGAGTCAATCATGTATGTCTGATGACACTCGATATCCTCTTCTGGCTGTTTTGCAATATGAAAAATATTTACCTCAAGAGTCATATTGCCGAAAGAGAGTTTCATCAATCCATTTCTGCAATTAATAAGCGCATTAGAAGTAGCAAGAAAAAGTCTACCTACAATTAATGGAATTTTAGAGGTAGTTTCTATAGTAGAGTTTGTTTACTTGACTTGAATTAAGAATTAAGATTCAGATTTAAGAAATCAACAGGATAATAAAATTTGTCAACTTAAATTAAAACATCCTTTACCACACCCCGTGGTGCTCTGACTGAACGATAAGCCAATTGCAATACCATAGAAGTTGGTTTGATTTCTCCGAATCCTAATTGCAAATAAATAGAATATGGCATCAAATTTACACTAGCTCCTAAATCTAGCAAGGCCTGTCCAAGCTCATGATTGCCAATGTTGCATGTGATGGTTGGACATCTAGGATCCTTGTACTTAGGGAGAATCTGCTGTTCAATTAGAGCACTAACTTGCTCTGTCAAGAATGTTGTCTTCTTCACATGATGCTTCCTCTTAACTGTACACAAATCTTTAAGAATTTTTATGTAAGTAGGAACTTGTTTAATTACATGCAAAAGAGGAAGATTAACTCTTACCTGTCTAATATTTTCCAAAATATCATTGTTATGATCCAGAGTTTGTTTACTTGACTTTAATGCTTGAGGAAAAGGTACCTTAACAAGATTTTTTGTTACCTCAGGTTCCTCAGGTTTTGTTACCTTAAGTTCTTTGGGAAGCTCAGCACTGTTGCTAACTTGATCTTTTTCTATATCCTTTGTTTTGTCTATTATTGGATCACGGAGAGACTTACCACTTCGTGTCACAATGGCATTTATATCCTTCAGAGCTCCTTGTGCCATATGTTGACTATGAGGTACAGACTGAGCTTGAGAAGGAAACTTACCTTTCTCATTCACAGTCAAAGATCTCATTATTTTAGACACCTGGCTCTTTATTTCCTTATTTTCTTCAACAACCTGCATAATCAAAGATTCAAATTGCTGATTAGTCTTACCCTGTATTTCAATAAAAGTATGCAAAGTATCTTCTAAAGAATTTCTAGAAGATTGAGGTGCATGGTATGGTGTAGGATATGATCTAGAGGGTTATGCAGGCTTCTAGTTTTCAAACTTGCAACTGAAGTTAGGATGATTATGACATCCTGGGTTGTAGGTTTCAGAGGAAGGTGTGAAGGGCTTTTTGTACATACCCAGAACATTACTTTGTTTCTCATACATACCATTCATGTTAGTATGTGTAGGACACTCTTGGGCACGATGATCTATCCCACCACCGACGACACATGGCCCAAAAGATTCTGCATGATTAGCTATGTGTATTGGTTTTGAGTTTTTGGTTTTCAATAACTCTAATTCTCTGGTAAGCATTTCAACCTTAGCCTTAAGGTTATCCTCCTCCCTTAGATGGTAAATTCCACCACTCGGGTTTCCTGTAAGTCGTGACCTGTTTGTGCTATCAGTAGCACTAGGTCCAGTTCAAGTATGAACTTTTTAGCAAGCTCATTAAGGTACTATATGGCCTCATTGGGATTTTTCTGTAAAAATTCTCCATTGCATATCATTTTCACAAATTGACGTTCCCTGGGCGTAAGCCCTTCATAGAAATAACTCACTAAGCGCTAATTCTCATATCCATGGTGGGGACACATACTTAGTAATTCTTTAAATCTTTCCCAAGACTAGTACAAAGTCTCACTATCCTTTTGTGTAAAGGTGGAGATTTGTCTTTTTAAAGCATTGGTCTTATGTTGGGAAAAATATTTATTGAAAAACACTTAAGTCATCTCACTCCATGTTCCAATAGACCGTGGTCTTAGTAAGTACAACCAACTCCTAGCTTTATCTTTCAAAGAAAAAGGAAAGAACTTTAGCCTTATCGTGTCGTCAATGGTATTTTGACTGTAGAATGTTGCAACTACTTCCTCAAATTCCCTAATATGAACATAGGGGTTTTCATTTTCTAAACCATGGAAAGTCAGAAGTAATTGTAACATTCCTATTTTGAAATCTACATGACGAACATTAGGTGAGAACATAATACAGGATGGTGTGGCTGTTCGTGCAGGATGAAGATAATCTTGGAGAGTTCTAATAAGTTGGTCCGTATATTCACTCATCACGTCAGAATTGGAAGAATTATCAAACAAGTGTTTTGAAAAATTAAATTTTGATTCTAGCACGGGTCTATTAGCACACCGTCCAAAAGCATCTCTGTACCTGTGCATGCAAAGTAAAGAAAAGCGTAATATGAAAAAAATAATTACGAAAAGAAAAAGTAAAATAAAATAAAGACGCAGAAAGCTAAAAAGAAAATGAACAAAGTTACCACTTTTTTATTTTTATTTTTTTTACAAACTACTAAAAAAAACTACAAATTCTTTTACCGTCTCCCCAGCAATGGAGCCAAAATTTGATTGCGCCCAAAGAATAACACAGTCATTTATAGTATAGGTTTGGGGTGTCGATTCCATAGGAAGATGGATTGAGAAATTGAAAAATAGTCACGAAATTAACAAAAAGATTTAGACGAGTACGAAAAGTAAATTCTAGAGTGTGACGTAAATTAAAACTAAATAAGTAATTTGAAAAGTATAAAAATGAGACTAAAAGTAGAGCATCGGGAATCCTTTGTATATAAATGGTATTTTAATTATTTTCGATTCATTAATAACTCAATTGAAAATTCTATGTCCAAATTTTCAAGTAAAAAATAAAACATTAATAATCAGATTTAAATCAAATGTAATCTTTTGAAAAATCATTCGTCGCAATATAAGAACGGGAATTGTTATCGATATTAAGGAAATTCAACGTCGACAATATACTCGTAGAGTAATATTGCAGCAGAGAATTAAATTAATATAGATTACCAATTGAACCAAATATAATTGATGAGTGCACAAAAATGCACTCTAAATACTCTATTTAAATACTAAAAGAAATGAGAAAATAATGGATATAACTCATGTTATTAAAATTAATGGTCATTTATCTTGAGATAGATATAAGCATGATTTAATATATTGATGAGAATATAAAATGTCATATTTTCCTCTCTTAATATTTAATACTTTATTCTTATTTGATGCCTAAATATACTCATTATTCTTATATTTTGATTTAGGACACAAATAGAGGCATTAGGAGCAAATGAAGATAATTGCAGAATTTTAGACAGTTCTGACATCTTTTCGTAATATGGGCATAACTCTCTAATCCAATCTCCGATTGAGCTGATTCAAGATGATATAGAACCACAAGAGAAATATCTATAACTTTTATGTTTTATGTTTGAAGAGATATCCACTCATCTAAGACAACATCGACCATCAAGTGGACACACCTGCACTTGACGTTTCTGGATATTTTTCAGCCACTTGCATCAAATCCAAATGTCATCATAATATTTTCCAGCAAGCACTCCTACACCAACTTGGAAATTCAATGATCAATTCATATGCAAGATGAAGTGCACTCAAGTTTCTTGTAGACAAATTATTTGACCACAAGATATTAAGTCATACAAGACAACTAATGGATAGAGAAGCAAAATTGAAACACTCAACCTACAAGCAAAATCCAGCTCATGCATGGTGGGAAAACAAATGATCAAAATGACAACTCACAAATCACTTGGATTCAAGAATGGCACATGGTAAAACAAGTTGAAATTGTGATGATTTTGTCATGACAACTTGCATGAAGGATGCTTATAAATAGAAGGAAGGGGTGTGTGTTCTAAGACCATGCTTAGTGTGCTTGGATGCTTTGGAAGAGCCATTATTTTGAGAGCTTGAGAAAAGAAAAGAAAAACCAAAGAAGAGAGAAGAAAATAATGGTTGGCTCTTCCATTTTATCCCTTGGAGAATTTTTGTTGCATATTTTCAATTTGTGTAACTAATTTTCTAGTAGAGTTAGGGATGAATTTGTATATATGAAGGTATTTATAATTGTTTTTGATTCATATATGTGTTCTTCAAATATTAAACTCTTTTGTTTAGTCATTCGAAATTTATTATAAATGTTTTCGTTACCAAATAATTTAAGAATTTATTTCATTTATAGATTCAGTCATGCTTTTTCTATTGAATGCAATAATCCTTTGATTGTGTTTGGTTCAATTGGTTATCTATTTATTTAGTTCTCTGCTGCAATATTGCTCTACGAGTATATTGTCGATGTTGAATTTCCTTAATATCGATAACAATTTCTGTTCTTATATTGTGACGAATGATTTTTCGAAAGATTGCATTTGATTTAAATCTGGTTATTAATGTTTTATTTTCCAATTGAAAATTTGGACATAGAATTTTCAATTGAGTTATTAATGAATCGAAAATAATTAAAATACCAATTATATATACAAAAGATTCCCGATGCTCTACTTTTCATCTCATTTTTATACTGTTCAAATTACTCATTTAGTTTTAATTTACGTCACACTCTAAAATTTACTTTTTGCACTCATTTAAATCTTTTTGTTAATTTCGTTACTCTTTTTCAATTTCGCAATCCATCTCCCTGTGGAATCGACACCCCAAAACTATACTGCAAACGACCGCATTATTCTTTGGGCGTAATCAAATTTGGCGCCGTTGTCGGGGAGACGGTAGAAGAATTTGTAGTTTTTTTTATTAGTTTGTAAAAAAAAAAAAAAAAAAAAAAAAGAGCGGTAGCTTCGTTCATTTTCTTTTTAGCTTTCTGCATCTTTATTTTATTTTACTTTTCTTTTCGTAATTATTTTTTTTCAGTATTACGCTTTTTTTTACTTTGCATGCACAAGTACAGAGACGCTTTTGGATGGTTTGCTAGTAGACCCGTGCTAGAATCAGATTCAGAATCTAATTTTTCTAATCACTTGTTTGATAATTCTTCCAATTCTGACGCGATGAGTGAACACGTGGACCAACCTGTTAGAACTCTCCAAGATTATCTTCATCCCGCACGAACAGCCATACCATCCTGTATTATGTTCTCACCTAATGTTCGTCATGTATATTTTAAAACAGGAATGATACAATTACTTCCGACTTTCCATGGTCTAGAAAATGAAAACCCCTATGTTCATATTAGGGAATTTGAGGAAGTAGTTGCAACATTACACAGTCAAAATACCACTGACGAAACGGTAAGGCTAAAGTTCTTTCCTTTTTCTTTGAAAGATAAAGCTAAGAGTTGGTTGTATTCACTAAGACCACGGTCTATTGGAACATGGAGTGAGATGACTCAAGTGTTTTTCAATAAATACTTTTCCCAACATAAGACCAATGCTTTAAAAAGACAAATCTCTACCTTTGTACAAAAAGATAGTGAGACTTTGTACCAGTCTTGGGAAAGATGTAAAAAATTACTGAGTATGTGTCCCCACCATGGATATGAGAATTGGCGCTTAGTGAGTTATTTCTATGAAGGGCTTACGCCCAGGGAACGTCAATTCGTGGAAATGATGTGCAATAGAGAATTTTTACAGAAAAATCCCGATGTGGCCATAGAGTACCTCAATGAGCTTGCTGAAAAAGCTCATACTTGGACTGGACCTAGTGCTGCTGATAGCACAAACAGGTCACGACCTACAGGAAACTTGAGTCGTGGTATTTACCATCTAAGGGAGGAGGATAACCTTAAGGCTAAGGTCGAAATGCTCACCAGAGAATTGGAGTTATTGAAAACCAAAAACTCAAAACCATCACACACGGCTAATCATGCAGAATCTTTTGGGCCATGTGTTGTCTATGGTGGGATAGATCATCATTCCCAAGAGTGTCCTACACATACTAACATGAATGGTATGTATGAGGAACAAAGTAATGCTCTGAGTATGTACAAAAAGCCCTTCACACCTTACTCTGAAACCTACAACCCAGGATGGCGTAATCATCCCAACTTCAACTGGAAGTCTGAAAACCAGCAGCCTGCACAACCCTCTAGATCATATCCTGCACCATACCATGCACCTCAATCTTCTAGAAATTCTTTAGAAGATACTTTGCATACTTTTATTGAAATACAGGGTAAGACTAATCAGAAATTTGAATCTTTGATTATGCAGGTTGTCAAAGAAAATAAGGAAATCAAGAGCCAGGTGTCTAAACTAATGAGTTCATTGACTATGAATGAGAAAGGTAATTTTCCTTCCCAAACTCAATCTGTACCTCATGGTCAACATATGGCACAAGGAGACATGAAGGACGTAAATGCTATTGTGACACGAAGTGGTAAGTCTCTACGTGATCCAATAATAAACAAAAAAAAGGATGTAGAGAAAGATCAAGATAGCAGCAGTCCTGAGCTTCCCAAAGAACTTGAGGTAACAAAACTCGAGGAACCTGCGGTAACAAAAAATCCTGGTAAGGTACCTTTTCCTCAAGCATTAAAGTCAAGCAAACAAACTCTAGATCATAACAATGATATTTTGGAAAATCTTAGACAGGTAAAAATTAATCTTCCTCTTTTACATGTAATAAAACAAGTTCCTACTTACGCAAAAATTCTCAAAGATTTGTGTACAGTTAAGAGGAAGCATTATGTGAAGAAGACTGCATTCTTGACAGAGCAAGTTAGTGCTCTAATTGAACAGCGGATTCCCCCTAAGTACAAGGATCCTGGATATCCAACCATCACATGCAACATTGGCAATCATGAGCTTGGACAAGCCTTGCTAGATTTAGGGGTTAGTGTAAATTTGATGCCATATTCTATTTATTTGCAATTAGGATTGGGAGAAATCAAACCAACTTCTGTGGTATTGCAATTGGCTGATCGTTCAGTCAGAGCACCACGGGGTGTGGTAGAGGATGTTTTAATTCAAGTTGACAAATTTTACTATCTAGTTGATTTCTTAATTCTAGACACTAGTTCTGCTGCAGAAACCACCTCTAAAATTCCCTTAATTTTAGGTAGACCTTTTCTTGCTACTTCTAATGCTCTTATCAATTGCAGAAATGGATTGATGAAACTCTCTTTTGGCAATATGACTCTTGAGGTAAATATTTTTCATATTGCAAAACAGCCAGAAGAGGATATCGAGTGTCATCAGACATACATGATTGACTCACTTATAGAAAGGGATGTTCTTACAACTCATGACTCAGATCCCCTTGAATACTTTATTGTTAATTCTAAATTTAATCCTATAAGTGATTCATCTGATGTAGTTGACATTTGTGCTATTTTTGACAGAACTCATGATTATAGCACACAGGCATGGCAACCAAAGTTTGAGAAGTTGCTTGAAAAAAGAGAAAGACAGATTCCTTCAAGTAGGGAAGCCCCTAAAGTTGAATTAAAATCCCTACCTAAGGGTTTAAAGCATGTTTTCCTTGGTCCAGGTGATACTTTTCCTGTTATTATTTCATCTGATTTATCTGAGTCCCAAGGTGAGAAATTAATTCAGATTTTATGCAAGTATAAATCAGCCCTAGGATGGAGTATTGCTAATATAAAAGGCATTAGTCCCCTGATTTGTACTCATAAAATAAATTTAGAGGAAGGAACTAATCCTCGAAGAGACCCCCAGCGTAGACTTAATCCCACAATGAAAGAAGTTGTGAAAAATGAAGTATTGAAACTATTAGATGCAGGAATGATATTATCCTATTGCTGATAGTAAATGGGTAAGTCCTACGCAGGTTGTTCCTAAAAAGTCAGGGGTAACTGTGATAAAAAATGACCTCGGAGAGTTAGTCCCTACGAAACTAGTGACTGGTTGGCGGATGTGCATTGATTACAGAAAATTAAATGCCGCCACACGAAAAGACCATTTTTCGCTTCCTTTTATTGATCAAATTCTCGAGCGGGTGGCTGGTCATCCTTTTTATTGCTTTCTGGATGGTTATTCTGGTTATTATCAAATTGAAATTGCATTAGAAGATCAGGATAAAACTACTTTTACTTGTCCTTTCGGTACTTACGCTTTCCGCAGAATGCCATTTGGACTGTGTAATGCTCCAGCTACTTTTCAGCGTTGCATGATGAGTATTTTTAGTGATATGGTTGAAAAGTGCATGGAAGTTTTTATGGATGACTTGACTATTTTTGGATCTTCTTTTGATGCATGTTTAATGAGTTTAGAAAGAGTACTGACTCGTTGTGAAGAAAAAGAATTGGTTTTAAATTGGAAAAAATGTCACTTTATGGTACCTTCAGGTATTGTTTTAGGGCATATTATTTCTTCCAAAGGAATGGAGGTTGATCAATCAAAAGTTGAATTAATCTCTAAATTGCCTACACCTAGAACAGTCAAGGATATAAGATTATTTCTTGGTCATGCAGGTTTTTATAGGAGATTCATACAAAATTTTTCTGCCATATCTAGACCATTATGTAACCTCCTAACTAAGGATGCCCCATTTGAATGGACACAAGCTTGTCAAGAGGCTTTCAAAACATTAATTGGCAAGCTTACTTCAGCACCCATAATGCAACCACTTGATTGGAATTTATCTTTTGAAATTATGTGTGATGCTAGTGATTTTGCTGTAGGTGCTGTTCTTGGACAACGAAGAGAAGGGAAACCTTTTGTCATTTACTATGCTAGTCGAACTCTAAATAGTGCACAAATGAATTACTCCACCATTGAAAAAGAGTTGTTAGCTGTAGTATTTGCTTTGGATAAATTTCGCGCTTATTTGATTGGTTCTCCTATCATTATCTTTACAGATCATGCAGCCCTTAAGTACCTTTTTACAAAGAAGGATGCTAAGGCACGATTAATACGATGGATTTTACTTTTGCAGGAATTTGACATCACCATCAAAGACAAGAAAGGAGTGGAGAACGTAGTGGCAGACCATCTCTCTAGACTCACATTCGAGGACACTTCTGACCACATACCAATCAAAGATGATTTTCCCAATGAGCATTTACTTTCTATTACTTCTCTACCATGGTTTGCTCATATTGTAAACTATTTAGCTACAGGTGAAATACCAAAGGATTTTAGCACCCAAGACAAAAGGAAATTCATGATTGAGGTACGAAAATTCTACTGGGATGACCCTTACCTTTTCAAATACTGCCCTGATCAATTTTTAAGGCGTTGCATCCCTGATGAAGAGATTGCAAGCGTTTTGGAATTTTGTCATTCCCAAGCTTGTGGTGGCCACTTTTCAATGAAGAAAACCGCTGCAAAAATCCTGCAGTGTGGATTTTATTGGCCCACCTTGGTTAAAGATACAAATATCTATTGTCTCTCATACGAAAGATATCAAAAGTTAGGAGTTATGACCCGTCGTAATATGATGCCCTTAAACCCAATTTTGGTAATTGAAATTTTTGACTGTTGGGGCATTGATTTTATGGGACCATTTCCTCCTTCTTTTGGATATTTATATATTATTGTGGCAGTAGATTATGTGTCAAAATGGGTAGAGGCAGCACCTTGCAGGACCAATGATAACAGGACGGTAATTAAGTTTCTCAAAGAAAATGTATTATCTCGATTTGGTACCCCACATGCTATCATTAGTGACTGAGGTACGCATTTTTGCAACCGTTCTTTTGAAGTTTTTATTAAAAGATATGGGGTGATACATAAGCTTTCTACTGCATATCACCCTCAGACAAGTGGACAGGTTGAACTTGAAAATAGGGAAATTAAACAAATTTTAGAAAAAACGGTCAACCCGGATTGGAAAGATTGGTCTTTGAGACTAATCGATGCGCTTTGGGCTTACCGTACAGCTTTCAAAACTCCCTTAGGCATGTCACCTTATAGACTTGTTTTTGGAAAACCTTGTCACTTGCTCATGGAGCTCGAGCATCGAGCATATTGGGCCATTAAACATTTCAATTTTGACTTGAAAAAAGCAGGAAAACTTAGAAAATTCCAATTGACGGAATTAGAAGAATTGAGAAATGATACTTATGAAAACTCCAAGATCTATAAGGCTAAAATGAAAGTATTTCATGATAAAAATATTTTGAGAAAAACATTTAAGCCTAATGATCCAGTATTTTTATATGATTCAAGACTCCATAAGCATCCAGGAAAACTTCGATCTAGATGGACCGGCCCTTTTATAGTAAAAAACGTTTTCACAAATAGGGCGGTAGAAATAGAAAATCCAAAAGATGGATGTATCTTCAAAGTAAATGGTCAGCGCCTCAAAATCTTAATTGATAGACAAATTCCGGAAGTGGAAGACATTCCACTTATGGACCCAGTATATCAATCTTGACCATCTCCAGGTATGTTTTTCTTTTATTTTATTTTCGTTCATTTTATTTTTGTTTATTGTTTACTTTAATTTGTTATAGGTTAATTTTATTTTGACAAATACCATCTTTGATGCCAAGCAAGCCACCCACATCCCACATCAAGTGTATTCTACCTTGTTTAGTTATTCAATTCTGATTCTTAAACATTGAGGACAATGTTTCATTTAAGTTGAGGGGTGGGAATACAAATCTGTTATTTAAATTCTGTGGCATATTTCAATCAATATATAAAAAATTGCCAAATTTTTTTCACACAGGCATCTTTTCACACATGATACTCATGTTCATTCATAACCATCTTGGTAAATTCAACAAACCCATCTTAAATCATTTTGCTAAAGCATCCACAGAACCATTTATGCACTTCTCCAAACTTTGTGGTAATATGGTGATTTGACACATGTAACTAAAAAATTATTTTGCTCAAGCATCCATTGATCTGTTGAATTTGAAACTTCTTTTGAGAATATCATTACATGGTTTGTGGTAAGATGGTGGATATACTTGGGATATGACGAAAGTCAACTTAGGATTAACGTTTGAGCCTTTCAAGCTGAGCCTTTTCATCATAGATCCCTAGCAGCCAATTTTGAGCCAATATACACATATGGCCTTTTTTTTTCATATCTACATCATCTATACCTCTCCACATTGGAGTATAGCTTATACACTATATTTTCCTACCATTTTATTTCCAAGTGTGTATTAGGTGTGAAATTATCATTTAAAAAAAAAGAAAAAAGAAAAAAGAAAAAAAGAAAACCATGACAAAAATAGCATGGTGCTAGATGTGTCCATCAAATTATTCATGAAAGAGTTCATCAAATTGCGAAGACACTAGTGGCAAAAGAAGATGGAGAAGTGTACTTAGTCAAAAATCTAAAAAATTGAAAAGTATATCAAAAGGAAAGTATAGTCTACTAAAAAATTTAACAGATTCCCTTCTAAATACTCTATTTAAATACTAAAAGAAATGAGAAAATAATGGATATAACTCATGTTATTAAAATTAATGGTCATTTATCTTGAGATAGATATAAGCATGATTTAATATATTGATAAGAATATAAAATGCCATATTTTCCTCTCATAATGTTTAATACTTTATTCTTATTTGATGCCTAAATATACTCATTATTCTTATATTTTGATTTAGGTCACAAATAGAGGCATTAGGAGCAAATGAAGATAATTGCGGAATTTTAGACAGTTCTGACATATTTTTGTAATATAGGCATAACTCTGTCATCCAATCTCCGATTGAGCTGATTCAAGATGATATAGAATCGTAAGAGAAATATCTATAACTTTTATGTTTTATGTTTGAAGAGATATCTACTCAATATAAGACAAAATCGACCATCAAGTGGACGCACCTGCACTTGACGTTCCTGGATATTTTTCAGCCACTTGCATCAAATCCAATGTCATCATAATATTTTCCAGCAAGCACTCCTACACCAACTTGGAAATTCAATGATAAATTCATATGCAAGATGAAGTGCACTCAAGTTTCTTCAAGACAAATTATTTAACCACAAGATATTAAGTCATACAAGACAACTAATGGATAGAGAAGCAAAATTGAAACACTCAACCTACAAGCAAAATCCAGCTCATGCATAGTGGGAAAACAAATGATCAAAATGACAACTCACAAATCACTTGGATTCAAGAATGGCACATGGCAAAACAAGTTGAAATTGTGATGATTTTGTCATGACAACTTGCATGAAGGATGCTTATAAATAGAAGGGAGGGGTGTGTGTTCTAAGACCATGCTTAGTGTGCTTGGATGCCTTGGAAGAGACATTGTTTTTGAGAGCTTGAGAAAAGAAAAGAAAAACCAAAGAAGAGAAAAGAAAATAATGGTTGGCTCTTCCATTTTATCCCTGATGAGTGCACAAAAATGCACTCTAAATACTCTATTTAAATACTAAAAGAAATGAGAAAACAATGGATATAACTCATGTTATTAAAATTAATGGTCATTTATCTTGAGATAGATATAAGCATGATTTAATATATTGATGAGAATATAAAATGCCATATTTTCCTCTCTTAATATTTAATACTTTATTCTTATTTGATGCCTAAATATACTCATTATTCTTATATTTAGATTTAGGACACAAATAGAGGCATTAGGAGCAAATGAAAATAATTGTGGAATTTTAGACAGTTCTGACATCTTTTCGTAATATGGGCATAACTCTCTCATCCAATCTCCGATTGAGCTGATTCAAGATGATCTAGAACCGCAAGAGAATTATCTATAACTTTTATGTTTTGTGTTTGAAGAGATATCCACTCAAGCTAAGACAAAATCGACCATCAAGTGGACGCACCTGCACTTGACGTTCCTGGATATTTTTCAGCCACTTGCATCAAATCCAAATGTCATCATAATATTTTCTAGCAAGCACTCCTACACCAACTTGGAAATTCAATGATCAATTCAGATACAAGATGAAGTTCACTCAAGTTTCTTATAGACAAATTATTTGACCACAAGATATTAAGTCATACAAGACAACTAATAGATAGAGAAGCAAAATTGAAACACTCAACCTACAAGCAAAATCCAGCTCATGCATGGTGGGAAAACAAATGATCAAAATGACAACTCACAAATCACTTGGATTCAAGAATGGCACATGGCAAAACAAGTTGAAATTGTGATGATTTTGTCATGACAACTTGCATGAAAGATGCTTATAAATAGAAGGGAGGGGTGTGTGTTCTAAGGCCATGCTTAGTGTGCTTGGATGCCTTGGAAGATACATTGTTTTTGAGAGCTTGAGAAAAGAAAAGAAAAACCAAAGAAGAGAGAAGAAAATAATGGTTGGCTCTTCCATATTATCCCTTGAAGAATTTTTGTTGCATATTTTCAATATGTGTAACTAATTTTCTAGTAGAGCTAAGGATGAATTTGTATATATGATGGTATTTGTAATTTTTTTTGATTCATATATGTGTTCTTCAAATATTAAACTCTTTTGTTTAGTCATTCGAAATTTATTATAAATGTTTTCGTCACCAAATAATCTTAGAATTTATTTCATTTATAGATTCAGTCATGCTTTTTCTATTAAATGCAATAATCCTTTGATTATGTTTGGTTCAATTGGTTATCTATTTTAATTTAATTCTCTGCTGCAATATTGCTCTACGAGTATATTGTCGACGTTGAATTTCTTTAATATCGATAACAATTCCTGTTCTTATATTGTGACGAATGATTTTTCGAAAGATTACATTTGATTTAAATCTGGTTATTAATGTTTTATTTTCCGATTGAAAATTTGGACATAGAATTTTCAATTGAGTTATTAATGAATCGAAAATAATTAAAATACCAATTATATACAAAGGATTCCCGATACTTTACTTTTTGCACTCATCTAAATCTTTTTGTTAGTTTCATTACTGTTCTTCAATTTCTCAATCCATCTCCCTGTGGAATCGACACCCCAAAGTTATACTGCAAACGACCGCGTTATTCTTTGGGCGTAATTAATCCCTTAAAGAATTTTTGTTGCATATTTTCAATATGTGTAACTAATTTTCTAGTAGAGCTAGGGATGAATTTGTATATATGATGGTATTTATAATTGTTTTTGATTCATATATGTGTTCTTCAAATATTAAACTCTTTTGTTTAGTCATTCGAAATTTATTATAAATGTTTTCGTTACCAAATAATCTAAGAATTTATTTCATTTATAGATTCAGTCATGCGTTTTCTATTGAATCCAATAATCCTTTGATTATGTTTGGTTCAATTGGTTATCTATTTTAATTTAATTCTCTACTGCAATATTGCTCTACGAGTATATTGTCGACGTTGAATTTCCTTAATATCGATAACAATTCCTGTTCTTATATTGTGACGAATGATTTTTCGAAAGATTACATTTGATTTAAATCTGGTTATTAATGTTTTATTTTCCGATTGAAAATTTGGACATAGAATTTTCGATTGAGTTATTAATGAATCGAAAATAATTAAAATACCAATTATATACAAAGGATTCCCGATGCTTTACTTTTCGCACTCATCTAAATCTTTTTGTTAGTTTCGTTACTGTTCTTCAATTTCTCAATCCATCTCCCTGTGGAATCGACACCCCAAAGCTATACTGCAAACGACCGCGTTATTCTTTGGGCGTAATCTATCCCTTAAAGAATTTTTGTTGCATATTTTCAATATGTGTAACTAATTTTCTAGTAGAGCTAGGGATGAATTTGTATATATGATGGTATTTATAATTGTTTTTGATTCATATATGTGTTCTTCAAATATTAAACTCTTTTGTTTAGTCATTCGAAATTTATTATAAATGTTTTCGTTACCAAATAATCTAAGAATTTATTTCATTTATAGATTCAGTCATGCGTTTTCTATTGAATCCAATAATCCTTTGATTATGTTTGGTTCAATTGGTTATTTATTTTAATTTAATTCTCTACTGCAATATTGCTCTACGAGTATATTGTCGACGTTGAATTTCCTTAATATCGATAACAATTCCTGTTCTTATATTGTGACGAATGATTTTTCGAAAGATTACATTTGATTTAAATCTGGTTATTAATGTTTTATTTTCCAATTGAAAATTTGGACATAGAATTTTCAATTGAGTTATTAATGAATCGAAAATAATTAAAATACCAATTATATACAAAGGATTCCCAATGCTCTACTTTTCGTTTCATTTTTATACTGTTCAAATTACTCATTTAGTTTTAATTTACGTCACACTCTAAAATTTACTTTTCGTACTCATCTAAATCTTTTTGTTAATTTCGTTACTGTTCTTCAATTTCTCAATCCATCTCCTGTGGAATCGACACCCCAAAACTATACTGCAAACAACCGCGTTTTTCTTTGGGCGTAATCAATAATCAGAGGATTATTCCATTCAATAGAAAAAGCATGACTGAATCTATAAATGAAATAAATTCTAATATTATTTTGTGACAAAAACATTTATAATAAATTTCAAATGACTAAACAAAAGAATTTAATATTTGAAGAACACATATATGAATCAAAAACAATAACAAATACCATCATTTATACAAATTCATCCCTAACTTTACTAGAAAATTAGTTATACATATTGAAAATATGCAACGAAAATTCTCTAAAGAAAAATATGGAAGAACGGGCCATTGTTTTCTGTCTTCTTTGGTTTTTCCTTTCTTTTCTCAAGCTCTCAAACTAGCTCTTCCAAAGCATCCTCTCATACTAAGCATGGTCTTAGAACACACACCCCTCCCTTTTATTTGTAAGCATTCTTCATACAAGTTGTCATGACAAAATCATTACAATTTCAACTTGCTTTGCCTTGTGCCATTCTTGAATCCAAGTGATTTGTGAGTTGTCATTTTGATCATTTGTTTTCCCACTATGCATGAGCTGAATTTTGCTTGTAGGTTGAGTGTTTCAATTTTGCTTTTTTATCTATTAGTTGTCTTATATGACTTTATATCTTGTGGTCAAATAATTTGTCTTGGACAAACTTGAGTGCACTTCATCTTGCATGTGAGTTGATTATTGAATTTCCAAGTTGGTGTAGGAGTGCTTGCTAGAAAATATTGTGATGACATTTAGATTTGATGCAAGTAGCTGAAGAATATTCAGGAACATCAAGTGGATGTGCGTCCACTTGATGGTCTATTTTATTTTGGATCGAGTGGATATCTCTTAAAACATAAAACATAAAAGATAAAAGTTATAGATATTTCTCTTGTGGTTCTATATCATCTTGAATCAGCTCAATCGGAGATTGGATGAGAGAGTTATGCCCATATTACGAAAAGACGTCAAAACTGTCTAAAATTCTGCAATTATTTTCATTTGCTCCTAATACCTCTATTTTTGTCCTAAATCAAAATATAAGAATAATGAGTATATTTAGGCATCAAATAAGAATAAAATATTAAACATTAAAAGAGAAAATTATGGCATTTTATATTCCCATAAATATATTAAATCATGCTTATATCTATCTCAAGATAAATAACTATTAATTTTAATAACATAATTTATATCCATTATTTTCTCATTTCTTTTAGCATTTATATAGAGTATTTAGAGTGCATTTTTGTGCACTCATCAATGGACATGAATGATGGGGTCTAAAGAGGCATTGTTAGGAAAGCAACTAGATTGAAATTAAATGACATGAGGGTGAAGGTAAGACTATTTGATAACACATCGATATTGGTGTGTGCTCACTCCCGACAAGATATCTTGCTTATTGGAAGTTCCAACATAGCGGTAAGTACATTCAACATTGCTATGAGTCATTTGAACTTGAAAGGGATTATGGATGCTTAGTTTGATGTGACCACATGAGTTGGGGCATAACGAGACACTTTTAAGCATGTTGCTATGTTGGTCTTCTCTTGGAGAGATTTGGTATAGTGCTCGATGGTCGCACAACCTATTTATTAGTACAAACAAGATTGAGAACATATTGAGAGATGCAAACTTGAGATCTTGCTCACTATGTGTGAGTGGGAGATATAAGAAAGGGGCTCCCATAATAGGCAACTCTTCACCTTTTCTTAAGAGTTATGAAGTGGCTTGCTCTTAAGCTACTTCATTAGTCTTGATGGCTGGCCCATAATGGCCAGCCAGAGGTTATGCTTAGAGGGTGTGTCTGTGTAGGTAGCATCAAAACAAAAATATCTCTCATAAAGTAATGATGGTGTCAGAGCAAAAGGCACTCTTAAGGTGTGCACTAATGCAATGAGTAACAATTATGTTTATCTCCAACCACGTAACACTATAGTTTGTAGTGATGGTTGGTCTTTAGAAGTATTGCAGACCGTTGGAGTAGTTGACGGGTCATTTTGGGACGTACAAGCCGAGTTGCTAAAAGCAATAGACTTATTTGGTATATTTCTTAAGAAACTCGATTTAGACATGGAGCTTCTCATAGGCTTTGGTCATCTAGGTTGCTCTGGCTTTAGCAACAAAAATGGGCCTCAACTAGTTGTCTCTTCTCTTGGTTCTAATTGTGTGCTTGATTGCAAGGCTCCCTCTAGACCTACAATGTGACGGGTTAGAAAAAATGTCCTTTACCAGCCTAAGATCCCACATGTCATCGTTTCTCTACCCAAGGCAATAGTCAATACAAGGACTAGGCCATCATCACAAAAAGGACAAATGAACTCTATCGACTCCTCCTGTGGTTTCTGATGACAATTCCTCCTCTGGCTATAGAGATTTTGTTCTAGAAGATTCTCATGCGGCTCGAGATAACACTTCTTGCTCTAAAACCTAGTAGAGAGGTTGGTTTCTCCTTCGTCCTCTTCCTTGCAATCCCTTTGTGGTTTTGGTAGGGAGCTTGAGTGAGATTATGTTAAAGAAGAGGACTGTAACATTGAAAGGATGGACAATTTTCATGTCTTCTAGGAATTCTATTCTGGCGGTTCTCTGCTCTCAATCAGTTGCTTCCAACAAGCAAATCGTTATTGGTGAAGATTTTGTTTTTTTCCTTAGTGGGTCAAATGGGTTGGATGGGTTTTATGTAGACCTTAATCCTTTATGTCTAATTTACTTGAGGCTTCAATGGGCTAATATTTCTTCTTATTGAATGCTAAGAAAGGTTGATGAAATTAAAGAATGTGCACATGTTTCTTACGAAGGATTTGAAGAAGAATTCAAAGCTCTTCTCATAGCCATTGAGTCAACCATCTTTGGCTAACTTTCCTCTAAAACATAAAGGGAACTAAATAGATTATCTTGTTCCATCAACTATGATGAGTGGGAAGGGAGTGCACTTAGGGACAAATGTAAGTCAAGGGTGTATCTAACCTCTGATGAACTCAAAATCATTCTAGGAAAATGTTCAGGGGTTGAATAATTTTTCAAGCACCTCCAGGTAAGAACTCAATTCAAAAAAAGAAGATGAAAGTTATAGGTTTTCAGAAAACTAAATCGAACTTCTTTTTATCAAAATCTTATTTATAAGTCTCCAAAGGGCTTTGGGTGGTATTTTAGTTATATGGGATATGAGGGTAGTGGAATTTGTCGAATAACTTGTGGGAGATTTTTCTTTCGCTTGCTATTTTAAGAATGCCGAGGATGATTTCGAATGGGTTTTACGGTTGTTTATGGCCCCAATTTGGATAGCGGCAAGTGCCTTTTGTGGGATGAGACGGTGGGACTTTGAGGTTGTTGGGAACTTCCTTGTTATTATGGAGTGGTCTTCAACTTTATTCGTCTTCCTAGTAAGTGTTTGGGTGAATCTTCTTTCTCTCTCATGATGGCTGATTTTTTAGATATTATGTTTGAGATGGATCTTATTGATCTAACTATGTTGAAGGGGATTTTATATGGTCCAACAAAAGGTCATGGTCGAGTCTCGATAGATTCTTGATTTTTTTTTCTTTTTGGGAAGGTTCATTTTCCTGATTTATGTCAAAAAAGGCTTCCAAGATATTGCTTTGATCACTTTCCCATTTTTTGAATTGTGGGGTATTAATGGTGGTGCAAATATTTTCATTTCAAAAATAGGTGGTTGAAGGATGTGGGTTTCGTGGATAGTATGCTTGTTTGGTAGTCGTCATATCAATTTTTTTGGTTCTCCGAGTTTTGTTTTTGCTACAAAACTCAAAAGTCTTAAAAAATGACTTGAAGATTTGGATGTGAAAATATTTAAAATGTGAATAAATAAAGGAAGATTCATTTTTATCAGCTGCAATCATTGGAGGATAGGGTGTTGAGGGAAATTTTGGAGAAGGATAGGATGAGAAAGGGTGAGGTAGTTGCTGAACTAAAGAAGATTTCTCTATTGATGGAGATCTCTTGGAGACAAAAACCCTGAGCTCATTGGCTTAAGAAAGGTGGCAAATGCATTAAGTGTTTCCATTGTATAACGAACTCTCATCACAAAAACAATGCTATTGAAGTTCTTTAATTAGGTAACAATTTTTTTTTTTTTGGATCCCTCGGATATTAAAAATCATATTGTTAACTTCTATGGAAAGCTTTTTTGAGAGGATTACTCTTGGAGACCTAAACTTGATGGGCTGGATTTTGGGCATATTGACCAACACTCCAAGGACTTGGTTGGAGATAAACGTTTGAGGAAGAGGATGTACTCAATGTGGTTAGAGGAATGGTGCGATACAAAGTCCCAAGTCCAATGGTTTTTCTATGCCTTTATTTCAAAACTATTAGGATATTGTGAGAGAGGATATTATGAAGGTTGTTATTGAGTTTCATGTGTACATGAAATATGAGAAAAGTCTTAATGCCAACTTTAAGCATTCATTATGGGGAGACATGACTCGGTATTAATTGCTAACAAATGTTTGGAAAGCAGATTTAGAGAGGGAGTTCGAGGAATTATTGTTAAGCTGGTCATGGAAAAGATTTTGGTCCTGTCAATTGGGAGTTTCTATTATAATTTACCTGGGAGAAATGGCTTTGGAGGGAAGTGGTGTGAGTGGATCAGACATAATATCTCAACGGTCCACATTTTCGATTATACTAAACGAATCCTCAAGTAGATCTTTTAATAGTTTGATTTTGAGGTTTGCAGCAAGGATACACCTTTTCTCCTTTTCTCTTTATTATTTTCATGGATGCTTTGAGTAGAATGATTGATGCAGCCATTGATGGGAATTTCATGCCGGGATTGTTGCTGGGTGAGACTCTCATGGTAGCCTCAAGGTCACACATCTTTTTTTTTTGTTGATAATTCTCTTATTTTCATCGACCCAAACCAAGATCATCTTTGATCTTTGGGAGCTCTTTTTTTATACTTTAAAGTTGTTTCTAGGCTTAAAGTCAACTTATCTACATCAAGAAATAGTTTTAGTAGGCAATATTTCGAATACTAGGGATTTGGCAAATATTTTGGCTTGTAAGATCTCATCCCTGCCCATGAAATATGTCGACGCCCCTATCCACGCTTGGGATCGTACGTGAACAGAAACATCGGGGATGAGCAACGCAAGGAAGTTCACCCTTCGTCATATCATACGTGTACGTTTTTTTTTTTTTTAACGTTGAAGAAAAATTCTCGCAGCGAAAGAAAAAGGTAAAGCTTTCTATAATATGCATCACATGGTTACGCTATGGATACCAAAACAATTATCATACATAGCCCAATTTCAAAATTATATAACCTTGTCCAGAAAATCAAAATAGCACTTCTCACAAGCGGGAAGGCTTTACTAAATACAGAAATATTGGGCGTCACAAAATAAAGTGGGTCTTAACATTGCCCATAAGGTTCACTAGACGGGCTCCTTCTATATCTTCTTAAGGTTCGGGCCCTAGCGAAGCCAATCCAAGTCTAAACTAGGCCTTACTTCACACATCGCCCTAGAGGGCGATCCAAAAATGCTTCCCAAGGGGAGGGACTCATCTACACCTAACACTAGACAACACCCCGTAGGGTGTAGACCTACTGAATGGTACATCGCTAATTTCAGTGACTCCACCTCCTACTGGCCCAGAAGGTTTAGAGTCACTAGCCTGTCAAGGGTGGACTCAATCGGATCCCTGAGGGTCTAAGGTATCATCAAGAGGGTCGTACTCGGTCGAGCTATCGTCACCTATAATTTACTTCTTTCATTCCCAAGAAGGAAGGATAGTAAGGACATAGAGATGGGTGAGATTTCAGGGGAAACCTCAGCAAGTATATCAACATTTTAATGAAAGCATTTCAGGCATATGGTTAAGGGAATAACAAGTAAATACATACGTACACAGTAACATGAGACTCATGCTGGGACCGATGCACATGCTCGTGACAAAAATTCATCCTTCTTATCTTTTTCTCAATTTCCAATGCATACTTGCTCAAAAATCACGTAGCAAAACTTCTTTAATACATGTTCTTTCAAAGAGACATTTTGTTCAGAAACTTTTGTCTTTTCTTATTTTAGGCACCACTTATCATATCATATCATATATGGTCCGAAAGCCCTTTTCTTTTTGTCATGACTTCATATTTTGTACACCTCATGGTTCCCCTATGCACCATGTGCTCCCCGCTAGTTACCGTCACACTCGGCGACCAAGTCAACTCAAGTGAATACGTTTCGCACCCTTTTGTACTTTTTGTCACTCGAGGATTTCTCTCCGAGCAACTACAAACTTTTCATATGATGAGGTCGAAGCCAACACCGCTGTTATGGCACCCACTAGTATTAGGTGCGACCACGCTCCGAACACCTTTTGAAGCCTTACATGGTCCGCCGACTGTTCTTCGTCGATCCAGGGGTTTTCACTCAATTTAGTCACTCCTGAGTGAACAAAGAGTTCCACTTGGACACTTCCCCATCTAAGCCTTTGGGGTTCTTCTAAAACTTTAATTCATTTCTTTCGAAAAACGTGTTTGACTCAAAACATGGGTTTTCGTGCTTATGCATGGGACATGCAACTTCCAACCTTGTGATGCAAAACTTGAGGCGAGCTTGAGTACATACATTTAGTCGTTTCCACACAAAACTCCTATCTCATTAACTCATTACTCATGCGAAAACACTTAAATGCGTATAATAGGGTGAATATGGTGCTCGGCTTCCACCCCTAAGGTTTGGGCTGAGACCCCCATTGTCTCCACTTAGTGTTTTCTTCCTTCATTCATCTTCCTTTCACTCTCTAGCCCTAGTTCAATGTTTAAAACAATTTTTTTAACCTTACAAGTGGACAACCCGAAACCCTATAGCCCTTAGGTTTAGTGTTTCTTTCCTTGGCTCATCAAAACTAGTGTCCTACTTGAGTACTCTAGGTGAAACCGAAGCTATACATATCACTCCTTATGTTTCTACTTCTCCAAAATATCCAAACACAAATATTTAATGAAAGGGAAATAAAATCTCAAGATTTCCACTCCAAGAGATCCTCCAAACCGAAATTTCACAAACATGCATTTATTTAGCAACCATCAAATAATAATAATAACAATATCTTCCAAGAACAATATACTAGATTCTGCCAATACTTTATAAATATTCATCCTAGCATGGCATTTCAAAAGGCATGATATTTGCTACTAGAATCAAGATGCTTCTTCAAATGATATGTGTACATCCCATATTACCAATCATTCCACAAATTTAACGTAATCATGCGTACATGCTTTACTCAACAAAACCACCAAGATCATCTACACATTATAACCCTTTATTTAAGAAAGAACATGGGTTCTAAACAAAGATTCTAACCCAAAAAGCATTTCTATCCGAAAAGCTTCATCATAGCACATAAGGTAAGAAACCAAACAATACAAGCATATACAAGCATGTTCAAACACATTCACTCAATAATATACTAGAGATGCTAAAGGCAAAAATAGGGATATACTTACATTTTTCCTAGCTAGCTTATATGAGTTCTGAAAATAAGAGAGATATTTTATTAGAATATGCTAAGAACACACCATTTTCAAAAAGAGATTTCTTTTAGAAAGCATGAACCTAGGAAGTGTTCTTCCTTACACTTCTAGGTTTGTCTTAAAGTAACCAAGCCACTTACCCCTTCTAAGATTTCCCCCTTCCAAAACCTCTAGCTTCATATTCTTTTAAGCTTGGAGTGTTTAGGTGTTAAGGGGTTGAAGTGAAGTGAAGAGAAGCAAAGTGGAAGAAATGGAGAGTGAGTTGCCGTGAGGTGGAGGGTGAGTGGGGTGTGTGTGTGTCCGAATGAAGCAAACCAAATGGGTGGGGAAGCAAGGCCATTCGGCCAAGGGGCTCTCCTAGGCTCTAGGCCACTCATTCCCCTATGTTTGGGCGACATGTGATGGGTTTGAAAGACCTTTGAGTGACTCCCATCACTTGATCGCATCAAACCTAATCTAGTTCATTCTAGGTTGAAGATTTTGTTTCCTCTTTCTTTCCACATGGCCGGCCTCTCTCTCAAGGGTTCCAACCCCTTTCCATTATCTCACAACACTTCTTCTCTCCCAAACTATCATCTCATTTGTCACTCCAAGGGATTTGAGGATCACTTTTTGGGAGAAGGCGTAAGTGGGGTTCGGACCCCTTGCCTCATCCGAAACCTTTTCTTCTTCCTACTCTCATTTTCCTCTTGTTAGATGCTCCATCAATCAACTAATCACTTCATCTCTTATACATGCTTGTCCTATCACTCTTACACAAATCTATAGCCTAGATTTGGTAGCAAAAAGGATGTTAAAAAGGGGAGGGGGAGTCAGCTATACACCATACCCGAACCCCTCTCTTTTCTTCCTCCCACCTTTGTGTCCATTAATCCATATCTCATCTCCTATTTCTCTTACACCCTCTTACACATCAAGTTTTGTCTAGTCTTACACAATCTCACAAGTCCATTCCATCTAGATTTGGAAAATATATTGGTGAGAAAATCCTGAGGCATTCGGCCATAGCCCCCACCAAACCTCTCTCTCCTTTCTCAATTTCAAATCTTCTCAAATCTTGCCTCATCATTTGTCTAGATATGGTAGAATCCTATGACGATCTTATTTGGAAAAATCCTATGCCTCACACGCCTATCTAGATAGGAAAATATGTGAAGATTCCATCTTAGTCTTCTCTTTCCTTTCTCCAACCAAATAACTAGTCAACTTTCTCACCTACTGGTATTTTCTTTCTTTCAACTACTAGTCTTGGGTTAACTTACTAAGCCTCTCCTAGCTTGACATTTGTCATCAAGCATGGGCTTGGGTTGACTATTGGACTTCCTTCTATGGACCTATGGGCATGCCCTCCCCCACTTAGGCCCAAAGCTTTTGTTATGTCCTTAAGGCCTTCGACTTCTTAGCCCACCTTTAATTAAATAAAAGCAAAGTATGGAAGATTTAGGGTCGTCACATCCTCCCCCACTAAAAAGAAGATTTCGTCCTCTTAATCGCTAAGGTATGCACAAGAAGACAAATAAAGGGTGGGTTTTTTTTTTTGTAAATACACACACACACACACACACATATATATATATATATACGTTTTGTGCTAGTAGCAGTAGATTCCTCTGAAGAGGAATAAGTGGGTATATCTTCCTCCTCAGTCACAGAGTCCTGGGAGTGGTAGAACACAGCATCCACGTCTGGGTCATAGTACTGTTCACTCTCAACTCGTTCAACCTATGTGTAATTTCTTCCTCTGTCTCTACTCGGGGCACTCCTTCTTCCCTCAGTCTAATACGGTCCTCGGAAGTATTGGAAAAATTTAGGGGCTCTAAATTTGGTTCGCTCGCCTCACCTAGGATTATCCTACGTAATTGTTTTCTCTCTACTCTCAACTAGCTTCTAGGTGGTTGTCGCTCTTCATGAGGCATAGCTCGACGAGGAACAAGTACTCCTCTACGAGTTATACTCATAATATGGGTGCGGTGCCACTCATATTGTTCCGAACGTGCTAGTCTCTACAGACATACGAGGATTTCTCTTAGTTCGGGCCATTTCCTGATTAAAATTCTACAAGTCACTATGATTCTAAGGAATAGTCAAGCAATTACAGATATAATATCACAAAGCACTCATACATTCATACATATACACACATATCATCGTCATCATTATCCAAAAGACACAAAAAGGTTCAAGCAAAAGACTATAGGTACATCAATTGTTTACAAACAAATGAGGGTATTTAGCCCTCATAAGATTTTCACGTTCCCATGTTGCATCCTGAAAAGCGGGGTTGTTCCATAACACTTTAACCATCAGAATCTTTCGATTCCTTAGTTCTTGTTCTTTGTAGTCTTCAAGTTGGGTTGGCCATTCTTCATATGTTAAGTTAGGATGCAATTCGATACTGTCTGGGTCCATAACTACCCCTGGTCTTTCACTTAGACTCTTTTTCAGTGACGATACATGAAATACATTGTGAATTCCTTGTAAACTTGTGGGTAAATCCACACGGTAAGCCACCGACCCGACTTTCTCAAGAATTTCATAAGGGCCTACATAACGGGGACTTAATTTTCCCTTTTTTCCAAATCTAGTTACTCCCTTTATCAGTGAAATCTTAATATATACCCAATCGCCGACTTCGAAGTCCAAGGGTCTTCAACGTCAATCCTCGTAGCTCTTTTGCCTGCTCTATGCAGTCTTCATTCTTTCTCGTATCAATTCCACTTGAGTTCAGATTTCTTGTAAGTATTCAGGCCCTAGTACTCGACTCTCGCCTACTTCATCCCAGTATAGATTCGATCGGCATTTTCTTCCATATAGGGCTTCATAGGGTGCCATTTGGATAGTAGCTTGGAAGCTATTGTTATAGACAAAGTCTACCAGAGGCAAAAGACCTTCCCAGTTGTCGCGTGAGTCTAGTACACATGCTCGCAACATGTCTTCTAAGGTCTGAATTGTCCATTCCGTTTGACCATCAGTTTGTGGGTGATAGGCACGGCTGAACTTTAAGTTCGATCCCATCATCTTTTGTAAACTTTGCCATAAACGAGATGTGAATCTAGGGTCTCGATCTGAAATAATCATTTTGGGCACGCCGTGCAGGCACACTATTTCTTTCACATAAACTCGTGCCAACTTCTCCATGGAATCCGTATTGGCTATTGGCAAGAAATGTGCACTCTTAGTCAATCTGTCGACTATTACCCAGATTGAATTCTTCCGTGCCAATGTTCTCGAGAATCCCACTACGAAGTCCATAGATACATCCTCCTATTTCCATTCCAAAATCGGTAAGGGTTGTAACATTCCAGCCGGGTGTTGATGTTCGGCTTTAACCAGTTGGCATATCGGGCATTTGGCTACAAACATAGCCACATCCTTTTTAATGCCTTCCCACTAGAATTTCTTTTTCAAGTCTTGGTACATTTTGGTGCTTCCCAGGTGAGCTATATAAGAGGTGCAATGTGCCTTCCTCATAAGCTTTTCTCTGAGCTCTGGATCGTCTAGTATTACTGTCCTCTTTTCAAAGTACAGTGTTCCATCATCTGATATTGTAAAGTGAGGTGATCCTTGCCCCTCGAGCAATTTCTATCAGACCTTTTCCAGTTTAGCATCCTTTCGTTGACCTTCTTGTATTTCATCTTCAGTCAGGGATACGATTTCCTATGTTGCCAGTAGCAGCACTCCTTGAGGTAGGTTCTTAACTAGCATATCCCGCATAGTTGTCAACATTGGTGACTCTTCTATCCGCGTCTTCGACTTAACACATTAGCCACTACGTTAGCTTTTCCTGAGTGGTACTTGATCTCACACTGAAAATCACTGATCGTCTCAACCCATCTCCTTTCTCTCATATTAAAATTCTTCTGATTGAATAGGTATTTTAAGCTCTAGTGATCGGTATATATTTCACACCTTTCCCTATACAAGTAGTGTCTCCAAATCTTCAATGCGAACATTACTACTGCCAATTCCAGGTCGTGGGTAGGGTAATTGCGTTCATGATCCTTAAGCTGTCAGGATGCGTAGGCAACTACCTGTCCCTCTTACATCAAGACACATCCCAAACCCATCTTCGAGGTGTCGCTAAATATCACGTATGGTTTGTGAGGTTTTGGCAGAGATAGTATTGGTGCCGACGTTAGTCTTTTCTTGAACTCTTGGAAACTCTGTTCGCACTTATTGTTTCAAACATACATGGCATTTTTCTTAGTCAACGCCATCAGAGGACCAGACAGCTTAAAAAATCCTTCTACGAACCTCCAATAGTATCTTACTAAACAAAGGAAGCTTCGTATTTCATGAGCGTTTTTCAGTCTCTGCCATTCTATCACAGCTTCTATTTTTGCTGGGTCCACTGCCACTCCTTTACTGGAAATAACATGACCTAGAAACTTAACCTCTCGGAGCCAAAACTCACATTTACTAAGTTTGGCATATAGCTGATGCTCCTGCAGAGTGTTCAGCATAGTCTTTAAATGCTCTCGTTGATCTTCATCATTCTGGGAGTATATTAAGATGTCGTCAATAAACACCATGACGAAATTATCCAGATACTGTCGAAAAATCATGTTCATTAGGTCCATGAAGGTTGCTGGGGCATTGGTCAGTCCAAAAGGCATAACTAAGAACTCGAAGTGTCCATATCGAGTTCGAAAGGCAATCTTGGGTACATCCAGCTCCTTGATTTTCAGTTGATGGTATCCTGATCTGAGGTCAATTTTTGAGAACACCGTTGCTCCTTATAGTTGATCTAACAGATCATCTATCCGTGGAAATGAATACTTGTTCTTGATAGTGACCTTGTTAAGGTCTCTATAATTGATGCACATCCTCATTGTTCCGTCCTTCTTCTTTACAAACAATACTGGAGCTCCTTATGGCGACGAGCTAGGTCGTATGAATCCTTTTGATAGTAATTCTTCTATCTGCACTTTCAATTCCTTGAGTTCCGTTGGTGCCATTCGATATGGTGCCTTATGAACTGGAGCCATAGTAGGTTCCAATTCAATGGTAAATTCCGTCTCGCGATCTGGAGGTAGTCTAAGCAAATCCTCTGAGAATACTCGAGGGAAATCTTGTACCACTGGAATTTCTTCAATACTCTTCGTATCCTCTGTTGCAATGGAGGATATCAGCAAGAATGCTTTCGCCTCTCCTTTCATACTCTTGACTGCTTTCCTTGCCGTCACGATAGAAGGAACCGAGCTAACCATCTCTCCCGCGTAACGTAGGTCTTGTTCTTCTGGCAGCTCAAAAGTTATCTCCTTTTTGCGATAGTCGATCTTGGCGAAATGCTTGGATAGCCAGTCCATCTCCAGTATTACTTCAAATCCCAACAAGTGAAAAACTATTAAGTTGGCATTCAATCGTACTCTAGCAATCTCTAAAGGACAGTCCCTTGCTATCCGCTGGCAGCCTATCGTTCTTCATTCCGGGAGGGCTACCAATACCTTCTGATCTAAGGGTTCTACTTCTAGGTTACACTTTCACATGCAACTATAGGAGATGAAGGATCTCGTCACTCCAGAGTCAATCAATGCATACACTATATTGTGCATCAGAATGATCTCCCCTATAAAAAATTTCTACTATTATAAAGCTTGCAAAATCATTTCATAATTTAAATTAAGATAAGGTTGAGTCTTTTACCCGTAATGATGCTTGCGTTAATGGTTTCCTCATCTTCCATATCCACTTCTCCCGGGGTAAGGGCATATACTTTGGCTTTCACGGGAGTCTTTGCTTTCTCTTCTGGTAGTGTAGTCCTGCTAGCGACCATTTGAGGACAGTCGTGGATTCTATCCTCTCTGACCACATCGGAAACAGGCTCCTGTCGCCACCCGACACTCGCCCAGATACGGTCGTCCACATGTTCTACAAGGCGGCGAGGATGCTGGTACTCCTGGCCCGCTCATTTTGCCTTTCCCTTTATCCGCAAGGAAGGCATTTCTTTTCTTGCCTGCGTCCCTCCCAGAAGAGTATGGAAAATTTCTCTTTCTGTTCATCTGCACTTGGTTAATCAAACTCTTCTGCTCTGCCTCAGCGATAGCCACTACACTTACTGGTTCCTGGAAGTTTTCAATTCGTAGGCAAGCTACTTGGCTGTGGATTCTTGGCTGTAGGCCATCTTGGAACTTTTTCACTCGCATTTTCTTGGTGGATACCAAATGAGGAGCGAATCACGCCATTTCCATGAATTTCGCGGTGTATTGATTCACCGTCATGCCCCCTTGTCCCAATGTGGCGAATTCCATGGCCTTTTGTTGTTTGATGGATTCAGGAAAGAAACAGTTGTCAAATTCTGTCTTGAAGCGTTCCTAGGTGGGATCCACGTTCTCTCCCAATTCCTTCTTTAGTAGCTTCCTCTTTGTATCCCACCACAGTCCAGCCTCTCCCTGTAGCAGGTGTCTCGCATATTGTACTTTCTGGGTTTTCGTACATCTGCTGATCTCGAAGGTACGTTCTAAATCCATAATCCATCTATCCGCTCTCATAGCTCCTTCCGTTCCCACGAAGTTTGGATACCCGTAGACTAGGAACTTTTCATAAGGACAACCCGACGTTCCTCCGCCAGTATATGGATGGCATCTACCTTATTCCATCTAGGTTTTTACTAATTCTGTCATCTGACGGATCGCCTCATCTATGGCCTGTCCTCCGTCCATTGGGGTATTCCGTGCTTCCTTTTCTTCAGTTCTAGGGGGAGTAATCAGTGGAATCTCTTCTGCCGTAGGACTGCCAGGATTCGGATTGTCTCCTTCTGGAGGTGCCCTGGGCCTTGGGTAGGAGCACGATGTTTTCCTCCGGCCATATCTCTCCTGAAAGCACAGAATTTACACGTGAGCTACCCAAACTCCGGTATTCTATTTTTGATCTTCACAGTAACTATCATCATCTTCAACTAGTCCTCCGAAACTCGTCATGTATAATACTAGAAGGTCATATCCTATTCCATGTGATTTCTTTTTCTTAGGACTTGTGATTTTTTTTTTTTTAACCCAGAGACTTAACTGCTCTGATACCACCACTGTCAACACCCCTATCCATGCTTGGGATCGCACGTGAATAGAAACATCGGGGATGAGCAACACAAGGATGTTCACCTCTCGTCATATCATACGTATATGTTTTTTTTTTTAAACATTGAAGAAAGTTTCTTGCAATGAAAGAAAAAGGTCAAGCCTTCTATAATATGCATCACATGGTTACGCTATGGATCCCAAAACAATTATCATACATAGCCCAATTTCAAAATTACATAACCTTGTCTAGAAAATCAAAATAGCACTTCCCACAAGCGGGAAGGCTTTACGAAATACATAAATAATGGGTGTCACAAAATAAAGTGGGTCTTAACACTGCCTATAAGGTTCACTAGATGGGCTTCTTCTTTATCTTCTTAAGGTTCGGGCCCCAGCGAAGCCAATCCAAGTCTAAGCTAGGCCCTACCTCACATATCGTCCTAGAGGGCAATCCAAAAACCCATCCCAGGTGGAGGGACTCGTCTACACCTAACACTAGACAACACCCCGTAGGGTGTAGACCTACTGAACTGTACATTGCCATTTTCAGTGACTCCACCTCCGACTGACCCGGAAGGTTCAGAGTCACTAGCCCGTCAAGGGCGGACTCAATCGGGTCTCTTAGGGTCTAAGGTATCATCAAGGGGGTCGTACTCGATCTAGCCATCGTCACCTGCAATTACTTCTATCATTCCCAAGAGGGAAGGATAGTAAGGACATAGAGAGAAGTGAGATTTTAGGAGAAATTTCAGCAAATATATCAATATTTTAACGAAAGCATTTCAGGCATATGGTTAAGTGAATAACAAGCAAATACATACGTACACAGTAACATGAGACTCATGCTGGGACCGATGCACATTCTCGGGACAAAAATTCATCCTTCTTATCTTTTTCTCAATTTTCAAAGTATACTTGTTCAAAAATCATGTAGCGAAACTTCTTTAATGGATGTTCTTTCAACGAGACATTTTGTTCAGAAACTTTTGTCTTTTCTCATCTTAGGCGCCACTTATCATATCATATCATATATGGCTCGAAAGTCCTTTTCCTTTCGTCATGACTTCGTATTTTGGACACCTCACGGTTCCCCTATGCACCGTGTGCTCTCTGCTAGTTACCGTCACACCCAGCGACCAAGTCAACCTAGGTGAATACCTTTCGTGCCCTTTCGTGCTTTTCGTCACTCGGGGATTTCTCTCCGAGCAACTACAAAATTTTCATATGGTGAGGCCGAGGCCAACACCGCTTTTATGGCACCCACTAGCATTAGATGCGACCACACTCCGGACACCTTTTGGAGCAATACATGGTCCGCCGACTGTTCTTCGTCAACCCAAGGGTTTTCACTCAATTTAGTCACTCCTGAGTGAACAGAGAGTTCCACTAGGACACTTCCCCATCCTAACCTTTGGGGTTCTTCTAAAACTTTAATTCATTTATTTCGAAAATGTGTTTGACTCAAAACATGGGTTTTTGTGCTTATGCATGGGACATGCAACTTCCAACCTTGTGATGCAAAATTCGAGACAAGGTCGAGTACATACATTTAGTCATTTCAACACAAAACTCCTATCTCATTAACTCATTACTCATTTCAACACTTAAACACGTATAATAGGGTGAATAGGGTGCTCGGCTTCCACCCCTAGGGTTTGGGCCGAGACCCCCATTGTCTCCACTGGGTGTTTTCTTCCTTCATTCATCTTCCTTTCACTCTCTAGCCCTAGTTCAATGTTTAAAACAATTTTTCTAACCATACAAGTGGGCAACCCGAAACCTTATAGCCCTCAAGTTTAGTGTTTCTTTCCTTTGCTCATCAAAACTAGTGCCCTACTTGAGTACTCTAGGTGAAACCGAACCTATACATATCATTCTCCCACTCCTTATATTTCTACTTCTCCAAAATATCCAAACACAAATATTTAATGAAAGGGAAATAAAATCTCAAGATTTTCACTCCAACAGATGCTCCAAACCAAAATTCCACAAACATGCATTTCTTTAGCAACCATCAAATAATAATAATAACAATATCTTCCAAGAACAATATATTAGATTCCGCCAACACTTTATAAATATTCATCCTAGCATGGAATTTCAATAGGCAAGATATTTGCTACCAGAATCAAGATGCTTCTTCAAATGATATGTGTACATCCCACATTACCAATCATTCCACAAATTTAACGTAATCATGCTTACATGCTTTCCTCAACAAAACAACCAAGATCATCTACACATTATAACCCTTTATTTAAGAAAGAACATAGGTTCTAAACATGGATTCTAACCCAAAAAGCATTTCTACCCGAAAAGCTTCATCATAGCACATAAGGTAAGAAACCAAACAATACAAGCATATACAAGCATGTTCAAACATATTCACTCAAATATATACTAGAGATGCTAAAGGCAAAAATAGGGATATACTTACATTTTTCCTAGCTAGCTTATATGAGTTCTGAAAATAAGAGAAATATTTTATTAGAATATGCTAAGAACACACCATTTTCAAAAAGAGATTTCTTTTATAAAGCATGAACCAAGGAAGTGTTCTTCCTTACACTTCTAGGTTTGTCTTAAAGTAACCAAGTCACTTACCCCTTCTAAGATTTCCTCCTTCCAAAACCACTAGCTTCTTCTTCTTCTAAACTTGGAGTGTTTAGGTGTTTAGGTAGTGATGTGAAGTGAAGCAAAGTGGAAGAAATGGAGAGTGAGTTGCCGTGAGGTGGAGGGTGAGTGGGGTGTGTGTGTGTCCGAATGAAGCAAACCAAACGGGTGGGGAAGCAAGGCCATTCGGCCAAGCGGCTCTCCTAGTCTCTAGGCCACTCATTCCCCTAAGTTTGGGTGACATGTGATGGGTTTGAAAGACCTTTGAATGACTCCCATCACTTGATCACATCAAACATAATCTAGTTCATTCTAGGTTGAAGATTTTGTTTCCTCTTTCTCTCCACATGGCCGGCCTCTCCCTCAAGGGTTCCAACCCCTTTCCATCATCTCACATCACTTATTGTCTCCCCAACTATCATCTCATATGTCACTCCAAGATATTTGAGGATCACTTTTTGGGAGAAGGCACAAGTGGGGTTCGGACCCCTTGCCTCATCCGAAACCCTTTCTTCTTCCTACTCTCATTTCCCTCTTGTCACATGCTCCATCAATCAACTAATCACTTCATCTCTTACACATGCTTGTCCTATCACTCTTACACAAATCCATAGCCTAGATTTGGTAGCAAAAAGGTTGTCAGAAAGGGGAGGGGTGGTCGGCTATACACCATACCCGAACCCCTCTCTTTTCTTCCTCCCCACCTTTGTGTCCATCAATCCATATCTCATGTTCTATTTCTCTTACACTCTCTTACACATCAAGTCTTGTCTAGTCTTACACAATCTCACATGTCCATTCCATCTAGATTTGGAAAACATATTGATGAGAAAATCCTAAGGCATTCGGCCATAGCCCTCACTGTATCTCTCTCTCTTTTCCCAATTTCAAATCTTCTCAAATCTTGCCTCATCATTTGTCTAGATATTGTAGAATCCTATGATGATCTTATTGGGTAAAAATCCTATGCTTCACACGCCTATCTAGGTAGGAAAAGTTGTAAAGATTCCATCTTGGTCTTCTCTTTCCTTTCTCCAACCAAAAGAACTAGTCAACTTTCTCACCTACTAGTATTTTCATTCTTTCAACTACTAGTCTTGGGTTAACTTACTAAGCTTCTCCTAGCTTGACATGTATCATCAAGCATGGGTTTAGGTTGACTATTGGACTTCCTTCCATAGACCTATGGGCATGCCCTCTCCCACTTAGGCCCAAAGCTTTTGTTATGGCCTTAAGGCCTTCAATTTCTAAGCCCATCTTTTAAGGCTTTATCCACTAAATTGCCTAAGTTACTAAACTCTACATATTTAATTAAATAAAAGCAAAGTATGGGAAATTCAGGGTCGTCACAAAATATCTAGGCCTCTCCTTGGGTTCCCCTTATAAATCTTTGTCAATTTGGCATGGAGTGATTGAGAAAATAGAAAGGAGGTTGGCTCGGTGGACAGTGATTTGCATGTCCGAAAGGGGACGAATAACCCTGACTAAAAGTATGTTGTATGATCTTCCAACATATTTTCTTCTTCTCTTTCTTTTGCTCGTTGGGGTGGCTTGTATAATTGAGAGAATCTTCTATTATTGTATGTGTGGTGGTCTTGGGGGAAGATAGAAAGTTTCATCTAGTAAGTTGGGATAAAGTTTGTTCATCGAGTACTTGTGGATGCTTAGAGATTCAGAATTTGAGGCTTTTTTAATAAACCCTTCTTAGGAAATAACTTTGGAGATATCAACTAGAGATGGATATATTCTGGAAAAACATTATTCCTGCTAAATATGGGAGGGCATGGGAGATTTAGTGTTCTAACGAAGTTAGAAGTAAAGTTTTAAACTTCATTTTGATTGAAGTGATAGAAGGAATATTTACGTAACTGTATGTTTTGCTAACCATTTCAAGTTAGTCGTGAATAAATTATATCTAACTATAATACCGTTTGAAAGTCAACATAATAAATAGTATTTATTAATCAATAATAAAACGTAAAAAGAGATTACTTTTATTACCAAGAGTATACGTTGCTCCATAAAGTTAAAGTGAGAGATTAAGAAGAGTTTTAATTGTACGATCTGTAATTATTTGTTTATCCAGTTAGTTTCTAAAATTTTATATTTTAATAGATTTGTTCACGTGGAAATGTTAGCATTTCTTTTCAGAGACTTCAAGTTCCAGTGCCAATTCTCTTTTTTGTCTCTATGTTGTACATTTGGTTTTCATACAAGCTTCTAGCTCTTCAACCACTAAACTTGCAGATTCTGGTTCGAAATACCTGTTCCAAGAAGACTATTGGAATCACGCCAGAATGGACTGAAGCCAACTAGAATAACCAAAATTTGATATGGTATGGATCAGTGACCTATCTTGTTCCAATTATTGTCTGGAATGAGAAATTTCAACCATTTAGGTCAAAACGAGATGGATTTCAGAACCTTGGTTAGAGGTGTTTATAAGGCTATGTAGAAAAAGCTTAAAGCGAAGCCTGACCCAACTCAACTAACAAAATGGGGTTTGGAATGCTTCGTGAGTCAAATATGCTAGATGCAAGAACTAATCGACAAAATCGACATGTGTCAATAATGGGAGAATCGGAAGCATCACAGAGAAGATAGGAATTGGCGATGTGAGATGAGTCTTCACTAAAGGAGTCGGTGTTGACTCACTACGATTCTCTTTCTCCCATCGGCCATCACTACAAATCCTTGACAAAGGAGTCTTCGATGCTGCAAATCAAACCTCGATTGGTTTTGAGTGACTCAGACAGAGATAGAGAGAGAGAGAAGGGAAAAAGAAAAAAGGAAAAGAAAAAAGAAAGGAACAAAGAAGAGGGATAGTTGGGTCATCGGGTGACCCGACAAACGAGTTGGGCGGGTTAGTTTGAAACAACAGGGGTGACGGTTCGGGTCGATTCTGGTCAAAATATCTAGTAGGTCAATCGGTTTGTAGCCCTAGGTGTTTATTGTATAGGTTTGCATAAATACATCTAGAATAACTAGGGGAATTTCTTAACCAAGTTTCATGTAAGGGAGGAGGGGATAGGATTCGTTTTGGCATGATATTAAGTGTGGGGACTTGGCTCTCAAGAATGTTTGTACTTCCTCTTTTAGGATGGCAAGGAACAAAGATATCCCTCAATGAAAATGTGAGATTTATTAGAGCGTCCATGATTGGGAAGGTCAATTGTTACCTTTTTCAGTAGGTTGTATGACATGAAAATGGTGCAGGGAAGAGATGACAAAATGTAGTAGTCACATGTTGCAAATTCTACTTTTTTTGTTAGCTCTTATTATAGTGTTGGCATGCCATTATGTCAACCAATTCCCTTATAAGTGTATTTTGAGATCCAAGGTACCGAACAAAGTTACTTTTTTCTACTTGATGGTGTCCCTTGGAAAACTTTTGTCAACTTACAAATCGAGGAAGCGAGATATAATTTGTTTGAACTAGTGTTATTTGTACAAGAAGGGAGTCGATTGATCATTTATCTCTACATTGTGAGGTGGCAAAGACTCTTTAATTGGGATGAGATTTTCAGCAAGTCATGTATAACTCGGGTGATATCAAAGAGAGTGTTGGAACTCTTGGCTTGTTGGAAAGGTTTGTTGGCAGCCACTAAATCGATGGTATTTAAAAGATGATTCCTCTATGCTTAGTATAGTGTCTATGACATAGGTTAATAAATTGGTAGCCAACTAGGAACAGTGGAAGCAGTCGACACAGATGAGGATGGTGTTGGATGGGGTCCATAGCTTTCAGTAACAGTTCAAGTGGATATCACAAAGCCACTTATATGTAGTTTAATGCTTGACATGTTTGAAAACAAATTTTAGGTGTCCTGTCTATATGAAAGATTACCAAATTTCTATTTTAAATGTGGGATTATAAACCATGGAGCCACAAGATGCACTTAGTCCTCAGGAGAAAGAATAATGCATAGCTTATCTCCAAACCAATATGGAGTCTAGTTGAGAGCCTCGGTCCAAAAGATAGTAGCAAAAACAACTTTCTAGTCTAGCAGTAGGTCAAATTTCTCAAGTTTGAGAGAAGCAGAGCAAGAAGATGAAGTTGTGGCGGGAAGGAAAATTTTTGAAAATCTAGGACAGAGTTCTAGTCAATCAGCTAGGGAAGCACAATTTCAAGAAGATGTCAAGTCGGTAGCCATCAACTCGGACAAATCCTCTTCTCCAGCTGAGGAACCAACATGGGAACAACTATCCTCTTTAAATGGCCATAAACCTACAGAGGAATTTGTGAGAGAACCAATGGTTCAAGAGGAGGATCCACTAGGTAATAAAGTGGAAGCAAACCAAATGGAAAAAGGTACCAGCTGCAGGCAGCAAAATCAACCTGCACCAACCAACGAAAGGACATTGGATATAGAAACACCAGAGGAATAGGTATCTTCCATTCTCAACAACATGGATAATGATCTTTTTGCCTTTATCTCACTGAAAAGGATTAAAAAGGAAACTAAGTGGAAAAGGAAGGCTCGGGTTAACATTGGTATAACAAAACAAACCAGCTTAGTTGTGAAGAACTTACTCAAAAGGAATGCTACAATAGAACCAAGTGACTTTTTAGCCCCAAAAAAACTAAAAGATCATGTTGGTGAAGGAACTACAAACCATGAAATGGCATAGATTGGTTACTAGCCCTTTTAAGACCAATGAGCTACTTAGTATGGAACTGTCGAGGGCTTGGGAACCCTCGGTCAATTAGGATGCTTAACATGATGATTAAGGATACCTCACCCAATTTGGTTTTCCTAAGTGAGACCAAATGCTCTAAAGATAAAACGAAAGACATACATGTTAAGTTAAAATTTGATGCCTGCATGACTATAGAGAGTACAGGAACTAGTGGAGGCCTGACTCTCTTATGGAAAGATGAAATGAAAGTAACCCTTAAAGATTACACATAGCCAAGGTAGAGTAAAAACCCTTGCATTGTGTTCTCGAGATGGCAATTATACGTAGGGGTAGGAACAAATTTTGGGCCAACAATAGGCCAGGAACAAATTTTACAGAAGAGAAGCTTGACCGTGCAGTTGCACACACAACATGGCAGTAGTGTTTCCTCATAGCTATTGTAATGTATTACTGGCTAAAAAATCAGACCACGCTCCTTTATGGGT
The DNA here is from genome assembly GCA_036898215.1 of Platycarya strobilacea. NCBI lineage: Eukaryota > Viridiplantae > Streptophyta > Magnoliopsida > Fagales > Juglandaceae > Platycarya > Platycarya strobilacea. The sequence goes on along the minus strand of CM072548.1, from coordinate 33,425,332 downwards.
GTATTTAATCCCAAAGATCAGCACAAGGGGTAAAGGAAATTTATTTTTAAATATAAAGCCTCTTGGTCCCTCAAATTAGTTAATTTAGCAATAGTTCAACAAGGTTGGGATAAGGCACCCTATGGTGAGAATGAGGTAGCAAAAATCAGGAACCAGTTACTTAACTGCCAGAGAGAACTGCAAAGTTTGCATAGACAAAACCTGAACCTATCAAAAGCTAACATCAAAGGCATACTGAAAGAAATTAGAAGGCTTCAAGAAAAAGGGGAATGGTGACCATTTGCAAGGGATGAAAGAGCGGCAAGGGGAAATTGAAGCTCACCTAGCCGAGTATGAGTTGAAGTGGAAACAAAGGGCTAAAATACATTGGCTTCCAAAGGAGACCAAAACTCAACTTACTATCACATGCATGACTCCCAAAGAAGGAAATCCAATATGATCAAACACATCACATATAAGGATGCAATGCAGGAACATCACAACAAAAGTATAAATAGTGGAGCAGTTTACTGATTTCTTCTCATCCCTCTCCAGAACTTCAAATCCATCATCTATCAATGAATGCATAGCTCACCTGGATGCTAAAGTCGGTAATGGAATGAACCAACAGCTACTAAGGCCCTTTAAGTAGACAGAAATCAAGGAAGCAATATTTTGAATCCTCTTAGCTCTTCTGGACCCGATGGCTACCTAGCTCATTTTTTCCAAACCTATTGGGAAATAGTAGGAGGTGACGTTTGTAGGTTTGCAATACATGTCCTGAACCATAACGGATCAATGCATGATATTAATGACACTTTTATTACCTTAATTCCAAAGCTAAAATTGTCTGTTGAAGTGTCTGATTTTAGGCCAATTAGCCTTTGTAATGTGATCTACAAAGTGATAACTAAGGTGTTAGCTGATAGACTTAAGCTTGTATTGCCTAATATCATTTCATCAAATCAAAATGCCTTTGTACCAAGAAGACTCATCATTGACAATATACTTGTACCTTTTGAAACACTCCATATTTTGAAATCCAAAATGTAGGGAAAAAGTGGCTACATGGCACTTAAATTAGACATGGGCATCTTCTTACTCCCTCAAGCCATCTTAACTAAGTTAAACCAATTGGTAAGGAACTCTTGGTGGGGTTATAATGAGGATCACTCCAAAATCCAGTTGGTGAAGTGGAAACAAATGGGGAACAGAAAGGTGTAAGGAGGTTTGGGTTTAGAGAATCCTCAAAAACCCAACCTCTCTAGTCGCACAAGTTTCCAAAGACAAGTACCACCCTCAAACTGAATTCCTCAAAGCCAATGCTGAGAGGAGAAAACTACTGGACGAAGGTCTAATATGGAGGATCGGCAATGGCAAGAAGGTGAGGATCTTGGAAGATAAATGGGTCACGAGCAGGAAAAACTCACTAAAGAAATCAATCGCCAGTGCTGAGAGCAACTTTAGAATGGTAGCAAACCTCATTGATGAATTTTGCCACCAATACAATGAAAACACGCTGAATACTAATTTCTCCTATCCTGATGTTGAGCTCTTCAAAACTATTCCAATTAGTTTAACGAGTAGAGGAGACTAGTTGGTATGGGCATACACAAACAATGGACTCCACTCAGTGAAGAGTGCCTACCATCTACACCAAGACCTCCAAACACAGGTCAGTGGGGAATCTTTGAAAAAATAGGACCAAAGGGAAAGGGTGGGTGGCAGGCTATTTGGTAGCTTAAGCTTCCTAACTCAGCTAAAATGTTTGTTTGGAAAGCATGCTCAAATGCCATTCCTACTTATCTCAACCTGTGGAGGAGGAACGTGATGAAGGACCCTTTATGCTCGATATGCAACAAAGCTAATGAATCAGTAATCCTTGTTATTTGGACCTATACAAAAATAGAAGATGTCTAGAGCCAGGGTGACATGAAGGTGCAAAGAATGTCCCTACATCTCGAGTCCTTCTTTGAGCTGTGGGAACACATGGTCAACCTGCTTCAAGAGGAAGAACTTGCACTCTTTGTGATAATTGCCTAAATGATTTGGCAAAGAAAAAATCAGACCATTCATGGCAAAGCCTTCATCCACCCCAACACAGTTTTGGCAAAAGCTAAAAAGGAACTACAACTGATAAAACAAAGTCAAGACAAGCAGAAGATGAAATGTAATAACCCTAAAATTCTCATTCTAATTTAAATGTTTAATTAAACACTAATATGAAAGATTAGTGATAATTTATAAGAACAATCTCTAAAGAGATGGGCTTGGAAGTGAAGCTTTGGAGACATGGATTGAGTGAATGGGCCAAGAGAGTAGTAGTGAGCCCACAAGCCCATAGTATGAACTCATGACCCATTAAGCCCATATTAGAGACACATGTCACTTGAAGAGAAACCCTAGAAGTCATCCAAGGCTCGTAGGAAATTGCTAGTGGGTAAAGGTTGACTAGTTCGTAGCCATGTAGGATGGAGTGTGGAATCTTATGAAAAGATTTTTCCTATCATGGATCTTGGAAGTACAATTCACCATCCCTTGATTTTCCAATAGAATTCATATTGTATGTGAGTGTGACAAGTGGCATGAAGAGAAGGATGGAGGGATGGAGCAAGGGAGTTCGGTGGGGGGCATTTCCGTGAGCTCCTTAAAGGGTTTTCATGGAGTGTTGCCACCAAAAAGTTGATGAGACAAGAAAGGAATGTGTAAGTGAATAAAGTACAAAGTGTAAGAAGGTATGGTGTGTATAAGTAATGGAAATGACAATGGAAGGAGATAAAGCAAATGGAGGGTTTCGATTGGAGCAAGGAAGGCCTTGGCCGAACCATGCATTGCTCAATTCCCAAAAAGCATGGCCTTGAGATCATTTGGATGGACACATGAGATGATGGAGGGAAGGTGATTGAGTGAAATGCAAGAAAAATGAAGACCAAACACCCAAGGGGGCGCCGGCCATAGCAAGTGAGGGGGGGAGAATCAAATCTTCCAAGGTATGGCCAAGACTTGATCTTGGAATGACCTAGTGTTGTCAATCTTTCAATCCATCATTGGTCATACCTAAAAATAGTAAAATGTGTACCAAAAACCCTAGAGGAAGGGTTTGGCCGTGTGACCCTATTCCTACTTTCCTTGGCTTGTTTCATTTGGACACAAAGCAAACATATCTCTACCCCACTCTCTCCACCTCTCGGCCAAAGCTATCCATTTGCCCTCACCATTGTTTCTTCTTCTTTTATCACACAACTTGAAGAGTTCTAAGTTAGTGGAGCTAAGATCAAGGGTCTTGAAGTGGATATTGCTTTGGAAAAGGTTAGTGCTTAGACTTATGCAAGCCTAGGAAGAACACACACACACATATAGCACCATTGTTTTAGCTAAAAAGAAATAAGGTTTCGTTTAAATCTCCATTCTTATAGCTAGTTTAATAAGAGATCCTATGTGTATATTTTCAGATTATAAGCAAAAATCTAATAGGAGTATTGTATGTATACTTTCATCTTTTTTTTAACATTTCTTGTATATAGCTAGGTGATCATGCTTGTTGGATTAATTGTTGTCTTACCATGTTTGGATTAAATTGATTGGTGTTAATGCTTGTCTTTGGTATGAATATTCATGTGTAAATCTCTATGTTAAAATGAGGTTAGAATATGAGCATAGATGATGGATCAAGTATTAGTAGCAAAAAGAAATGGAAAGCATGAGTATTATATGAAATGATGAGGTTAATGCATGGTGGATCTTAGTATTAAGCTTATAAAATTTGGTGTTGCTAAGATTAAATTTACTTAAGGAAATAAGTAGTATGATTAACTTATTTATGTAGGATATTGTCATAAGGAAATGAAGAATTGACATGGAAAGAAAATATACGACTAATATGAATTGTGGTGGTGTATGCATGCATATGAAAAGAAGTGATGACGTATATATGATGATTAGTAGTTTTTATTTGGGATCTTGTGATGTTTAAGGTTAAAATTAGTGGATTAAATTATATTAATTATTTGTGGAATCATTTAGTTTAAGCTTATAGAACACACTTGTTGATGTGGAAACTTGGAAGGAATTAATAGTAGAAAATCTTCTAACTTAAAAAGGTGAATGGAAGAAGTTGGAATGAAATAAGATTGGATGTAAAAATAATTACTTATTGGATAATAGGGTTTCGGTTACCCCTTTTCTAGAAATGGTATATGTTTTAATTAAACACCTATAAATCTTGGAGGATACTTAGGGTGAACTGATGAAGAAAAACTCTAGGAAATACCCTAGGAGGTTTCGGCCTTAATGGTTTGGGTATGGGCCGAGTACCCTACTTCAATCCTAGGCCCAAATTTAGGTGTTAGGGTATGACGGCTAAGTATGGAATTGTAAAGGTTGTCCCGATGAAAAAGAAAATGAACCATAAATGCACTCGAGCTTGCCTCAGGTTTTGCATGAAAATGAGTAAGTGTTGCATGTCCCATGCATAAATCATGAAAAGCATGTTTTTAGAGTCAAACATGTTTTTAAGAAAAAGAAAAAGAAAATTAAGTTTTAAAAGAATCCCAAAGGTTGGGACGGGGTAGTGCTCCAGTAGAACTCTCTGTTTACTCAAGAGTGTTTAAAGTCGAGTGAAATCCCTTGGGTCGACGAAGAACAGTCGGCGGACCGTGTATGGCTCCAGAAGGTGTCCGGAGCGCGGTCACACCTAACACTGGTGGGTTCCAAAGACGGGTAAGGTATAAGGACCTGCCGTACTATAAGCTACGTGACGCACTCACCTTAAGGTGATGTGGTAACCAGTAGGGAACACACGGTGCTTAGGGGAACCGTGTTGTGTCTCATATATGCTACGTGACAAGTCATGACAAGATGGGCTTTTGAGCCATAAGAAAATATCATTATCTGATAAGTGGCGCCTAAGAAAGAATAAAAGATGTGAGATGTTTTTAAGAAATGATTTGAAAAGCAAATTATATGAAAGGAAGTCTGAAAGAAGTAAGTTTGTATGAAAGTTTACATGAGCATGTGCATGAGTTGGTCATCCATTGCATATGCATGAGTTGGTTCATTTATCTGTATGCCTGGAATGTTTCAGTTAAAGTGCTAGTATACTTGCTGAGATTTCTTCCGAAATCTCACCCCCTTTTTATTGTCCTTCCTATCGCTCCCTTTGGACCGATAGAAGTTATTGCAGGAAAAGATGGATCCGTAGATTACGACTCTCGAGAAGATGGGTCGGACCCTCAAAGACCCGATTAAGACAGATTCTGCTAAGCCAGTGACCCTAGACCTACTGGGTCAGTGGGTAGCAGAGTTGCTTCCTATGGCGACCTACTTTTTTGAAGACTTACGCCCTACGAGGTGTTGTCTGGTTTTAGGAGTGGACGAGCTCCTCCATATGGGACGTCTGTTTACCTCATCCTCTGGGATGATGTGTGACATAGGCCCTGGTCTAAGTTTGGACCATCTTCATTACGGTCCTAACTTTAAGAAAGTAAAGGAAGAACCCCCCTACTAGTATGTCTGGCAGAGACGGAGGGGATCATTAATGCATCTATTTTGTATTACCAGTGTATTTTGAGGAAATCTTCTCGTTGTTTTGGGAAGTGCTTTTATATAAACTATTAAAATTGGTAACCTTAACTTTTGATGTACATATAATGTTTAATTTGGGTTTATATTTCGTTAATCATGTAATGTGCGACAAGCGTAAACGCCTTGTCGAAGTTTTTTTTTAGCTTGACCTTTTTCCGCTACGAGATATTGCTGAGTTACAAAAAAAAAGGGAGGGACATTAAGCACTTAAATAATAACACTATATATATATATATATAATGCTTTCGCATGTAACGATGAGAGATGAACTTCCTTAAGGCGCTCATTCCTGACGTCGCAATTTACGTACGAACCCAAGCGCAAGCTGGAGCGCCGACTTGAAATCTCAAGTAGCCAGACCAGAATCATGTAGGTGGAAAAAACCTCCTAGGGGAATTGCCAAGTTAAACTGGGATGTGGCAGTAAGATTTTTAGAGGGAAGATAGGCAATCGAGCAATCTGGAGGGACTCAAGCGGTATGGTGCTTGGCACATAACAAGCCAACAAGAACCTGAAGGACACACCCTTTGTATCAGAATTAATTTTTTGCAAAGAAATTGGAATACAGGAAGTAATCATGGAAGGTGATCCCATGCAAGTAACAAACCTGCTAAAATCGACAGCGAAGGACTAGAGCCAAGGGGTCTTTTAATCGAAGATTCTAAGCAGATCCTAAACTCATTTCGACTATGAGGACCTATAATTTTATCTCCTTTATAATTTATTATTTTAATATTAAATATGTATTGTTGTTAATATAAATATTGTGTGTTATGAGTGGTTGATATTAATATTATTTTGTTCTGTTTGTGTTTAAATATTTGAATATTTCATTTTCAATTAATGATTATTTTCATGTGTATTGGTAAGTTAATTTATTTTCTCTTATTAATTTATTGTGATGCATTTAATTGAATGCTTCAATTTAATTTCATTATTTTATTATATTGGTATTTAAATTAAAGTGTCGTAAATGATTTCATTTTTAAAATAAATGTGTTTTAATTAATTTATAGTGTATTTTCATAAATGAGCTTTTAAACATTTATATGTGTATATGTTTTGGGTTTGAGATTGTTTTAAATTATGCCCCAAGCCCAACCCATAGTCAGATTTAACCCCGCCCCTTTCCTCTATCTATACGTCGCCGTTAGCTCATGGGATTAATGAATCCCAGACTTTTCTCCCACGCATACACCAACTCTCCTTCTTTTTTATCTTCCTTCTTCTTCTTCTTCTTAATTTCTTTTCCTCCCCTATTCCTATCGTTGCAGACCGTGAGCCAAGCTTGGATATTTACAGCTTTTCTTTTGCTCATTTCATCCACGCGTTGTTCTATTAAATACCTAGTACATTGATGACCATTTTCCCTCCATTTTCATCTCCGATCCGTGCTTCACGTGCTTGGATTTACCTTCCGAAAACTGTGAGCCCAACCCCCTATTTTTCCTCTGTTTTCATTTGTAAAAGCAAGGATTCTCTTCCATGGCAACTCACCTTTGTTTTGGTTCGGTCTTGGTGTGCCACGCATTAATTTTGTGCACCAAATCAATGATTTAGCCAACCCTTTTCAGCCTATAAAATGTGTCGACCCCTCTTGCTAAAGCCACACCCGAAGTTCTCGGTTTCAATTATAATTCTGAACATTTGGTATCTTTTTTGATCATTTCTTCTTCTTCTCTTAAACTAGAGTTTATCCTCTTTAAAACCCCTTTGAATTCGAAAATTATAGTGATGTTTTTATTGAGTATTTCCTTGCCTTGAGATCATCGTTTTACATCGCTTACGATACTCTCGGTAAGCATTTTCTTTAGTTTAAGTGATTACTTATATGTTAATCTTAATTTATTTTTGTGGTGTGATTTTATTTATGATCAAGTGTTCAGTTTAGTTAAATAATAATAATCACATTTTAATTATCTACATTAAAATGATTAATTTATTCAGTTTATAATAATTGAGATTATTATCTGGGTTGGTCATATATAAATAAATATCATTATTATGTTAATTGTTTTAATTTATTTAATACTATTATTTCTTGTTTTTATTGATGTCACTTATTTATATTTATTTATTTGTGATGTTTATATACGTTGGCACGACTTTAGCGACGAGTTTGTGGGTGGAAGCGCTTGTTCGGCATCTTCGCTAACGTCTGGGATTTTTAGTGAGTGTATTGTAAGTACTTTTCAAACGAGCTTTAAGATTTAAATATATTTTTGGCATCAACAGATGTTGTGTTTGGTCATTGTTGGCTATCTGGTGTATGGTCGTCTACATTGTGTATTTACGCGCATGTTCATGAAAATATTTGAAAATTAGATTTTTGTATGATTCGGATATTCATGTGTTGGAAATGGATACTGGGTTTTCACGTGTTTATAATTTTCGAGTGCATGTGTATCACGACCCCAAGCCAAGATGGGGCATTATCTCGGTGGAGCTCCTCTGGTCACTCGGGAGTGGAATATACTGACTGACGTCCCCTGGGTCGTCGCGGGACAACGACGGGATCAGACGGAATGGTAACGCTCTCGTGTCGACTCCGTGGCTCCTCTGCTGGCGGGAGTTAGGGGATGCCTGGTCATGGTACGTGCTAGGCACGGTTAGCTAGGCATCGCCAGAAAATCCATCATAATGGAGTTATCATGATAGGTTTGAGGATAGAAAACGTCAATGTGAGGAGGGACCAATCATAGAAGAAACGGAATCTGAAATACTGTGTAAACTATAGAAAATTAGTATGAATATGTATTTTGATCAGGATGTTGAGATGATCTTTTACTATTCTCAAGATTCATTGTCAAATTAGGAGGAAGTCCCTACTTCTTCAAAAGAATCTATTGCTGTAAGCAATCGAGGTATTAATTCATTGAACCTTAACTTATGTTTTAGCGATTTCAGAGACGAAATCATTTTTAAGGAGGGGAGAATGTAATATCCCAAATTTCTAAGATGAAGTATTATTTTGATTTCTTTAAAGGATTATAATTTTGGGTATATTTTCTAGGATAATAAAGTTGGAAACCTAAATGAGAGTATTGGACTTAGAATAAGTGAGATCATGTATTAGAAAAAATACTATGGAGAAATCTTTGAAATTTGGAACAGAGTATCAACTAAAGAAATTCATTTTAAACTTAGAAGGAGTTGAATTTTCAAGAATTAGGGTGTAAATGCAAGAGGAAGTGGTTGAACCAAAGATCAAACACTTGATGTACATCCTCGGATTAAACTGTCAAGGTTTAGTGTAATAATCATAAGTTACTCATATGAGGTCCAAATGAGGGGATTCCAATTTGTATAGAATCCTAAGTGATAGATCTAAACCTTTTATGTTATAAGTTTTCGACTATGTAGACAGTATCAATGACCTATTTGGGAATCAAGTTGATAACTCTGGACTGAGCTTAAATCAAAACTCGAGTTGGAGAATATGGATCCAAATGAGATTCGATCCTAACAAAACTAAGAAATGGCCTTATAGAACTTGTTAAGTAGAGTCCCAAGAAGGTTAGCAAGTAACCAAATGAGTTAGGGAAAGGCTAAAAGGCTTGGCTAACCAGATGAAGGCTAGAAAGGGAGATGCACGCATGGGTAGGTGAGATGACACCTCATCCCTTATCCTATAAGCCTCTACCCCAACCATTGATCAAATGTTTAGTAAAAATATCTTAAATACCGACCATTGGATGATCATTTCAGCTGCAAAGCTTAGGATTTCTGGGGATTTAGTTTAATCATGAAAAAAAGATTTAGAAGGGACACCTTATCCCATGCAAACTTGAAACTTATGGTTTTTACCAAGTTATCCCTCTTCTCTCCTTCACATGAGTCGACCAGCACCCCAATAAATAGAAATTTGGGAGTCTTCTAACTCTTTTGGAGAAGCCTAGCATGAAATCTTTTTGAAGGAAACCAAAGAAAGCCCTTCTCTAGTCCCATAACCTTCAACTACATCCTAAGTGAGTTTAGTAATAGTTTTGTGGAGAAAGTTTTCAAAGATTTGGTTTGATCATTTTCAACCAGACTTAGAGAGTGTGTAAGTTCATATTCTAGCTTAACTTTAGTATGGAGATGGTTATTTAAGAGGTTGGACTATACATGTTAAGTATTGAACCCTTCTATTTTGCTAAAGTGTTATAATAAATCTAAGTGTTATTTGAAGTGGTTTTGTTAATGGAAATGTGTTAAACAAAGTTAGAAGAACCTAAAAACTATGTTATAATAAGTAAAAATCAAGTTTATGTGAAAAGATTGCGAGTTTTGGATTAAAAAGCCCATGCTCTGTAACTTCGCTCGACTCCCACTCGAGCGAAGGATTGAGCGAAGAACAATTGTAAACCCTTGCTTGACTCTCACTAGATGTCTGGCTCGAGCGAAGGGCAACCTGAGATTTTGTTCGACACTCGCTCGATGTCTTGCTTGAGCGAGTTCTAACCCAAGAACTCGCTTGAATCTCACTCGATACCTTGCTCGAGCGAGATACCCAGTTTGCCTAATATTCGCTTTATACTTTACTCAATTGAGTTCTAACCCGAGACTTCGCTCGACTCTCGCTCGATATGTCGCTCGAGCGAGATACCCTATTTTGCTGATTTTAAGACTTTTGTTTGGGTAAATGTAGACATTGAAATAAGAAAGAATTATATGTGTTATCTAAGTGTATAGAATGTGTAAAATACTTGGCAAAATTTAAGATACATACATATGTGAGTATGTGATAGTTTAAGAGTACATGCATGTTACAAAATGTGGCGAGATTTAAGAAGAGTGATATATCATGTACTTGAGAAACATTCATAAGATTAAGAAAGGAACAACTAAGAATAAGAGATATGGATAAATTAGTCACGTCATGATGGGGACGGCGAGATGTAACAATCGAGTGACTGACGTACTGACAGGGACGAAGATACGTAATGTCTGTCATATGATAAGAGTGATATATATTATTATAGGGACGGCGAGACGTAACGCTTGTGGAAATGATATGATTAGTGGGGACAGCGAGACGTAATGCTCACTATGTTACTTATGTCCATGTCAAGACGGGGATGGCGAGACGTAATGCCCAGAAGATTGACACAAGACTCATCATAATGGGGACGGCGATACGTAATGCCCGGGTGATTGATGAGTTATATGCAATGGGGATAGCGATACGTAACGCCCATTAGTGATAAGAGATAAATATGTTATAAAAGAGTTATTTACAATGGGGACAACGATACGTAACACCCATTTAGGATAATAATTGAATAAGTTCTAAAAAGGTGTTGATGGTTAAGAAAAAGGAACATAAGTTTCATAAGAATGCAAACATGTGTAGGTTATTGATAAGTTGCATGAACCATGTTTTTGATCATGTTTTGTTAGTTTATTTTTCTAAAAAGATTAATGATGGTTGTGTCTATGCTTTATTAAACTAATTATATACTTGCTAAGATTTCTAAAAAAATCTCACTCTTTTGTGGTTTTATGTTTTTTTCTTGTATGTATAAATTATATACAGGATGTGATGGCTAACAGGGAGAAAGCTCCGATGACGCAGGAGACTCCGAGGAGTCTTGGGGGACTTTTTAAATACAATCCTTATATAGATTTTACTTTTGCATCCCTGGAACTTTCTATATATGATCAACCGGTGGAGTTGTGGTATCACAGTACACCTGTTTTTGCCGAGGAGGATCAATGTATAACTTGCGTTTAATTTTGGGATTGGATGGTTCCCTATCTGTATGTGGGGTTTATTCGACACCACAAGAATAATATCTTTAGTAAGACCGTTGTCTTAGCTTGGATATGTTCCGTTATGGGAGGGAATTTCTCGAAGTTAAGAAGGACTATAGGGATGGTTTTTTGATATGTATTTCTATTTGGTTGACATTAATAACTATTTTGGACATGTATATATAACAGTATAATGTTTGATAAATGAAAGGAGAATGTGGAAGTTGCAAGTTAAAATTTGCCATATGTGATCTTTAAAAATTTTTATACTTGACCTTATCCGCTGTGTAGAATAAAATTTCTATATTTTATTTATTAAGATCTTGATACGTACGAGGGTGAGTAGCTTAATGTTACTTATCCTGACTCATTGACTTACGTTAAATCCCAGACGTGAGTTGGGGGCGTCACACCAGGAACTTCAAGTGTTGTTTTAGTGATGTTGATGACTTTTGGTTGATGATTCAAAGCATGATTGTTCTTATAAATATGTTATGAATATTTTAGAAGTAAAATTTGGATTTTTTGAAGTTCTTGAAGATGTTTTGAAATAGATCAAATCATATGACTCAAGGTTATTCTTTTTAGTTAAAAATGTTGGATCTTTTCTAAAAAGTTTTGTGTTAATGACTAGCACATTTTTAGTGAATATCTTGAGTATGTTTTTAAACTTAGGATAGGAAGATCTTTTTTGCAAAAAATTATGAGTTTTGAAATTGGAAGAATTGCAACAAAAATCAAGGGAAAAGACCTATGCATGTTTTTGGCTCATATAGATTTTTCATGGTTGTGTTTAGTTTTAAATTTTTTTGTGTTGGCAGTTAAGTTTAGGACAAGATTTACATGTAGAATATAGATTTTAGTACTTTTTGGAGTTAGGATGTGAAATCCTTACACTAAGAATACAATGGTCATTTTCCCACATATAGAGGGGAGAATATCCTATTATAGTTTTTTGTATTTCGTGCTTTATTCATATAGAATGCAACAATCAAGATAATTTAATTCTTAACTTACTAGTAACTTATTGTGTATGTGTGATGGGTAAGGGAACTACAGCTTATGTATGTATGTTATCATATATGCCATGCCATGCCATGCCTTACCTTGCCATGTAATGTCATTACATGTTTATCTGTGACATGAATTATTCTATTACAGAATATTTATCTATTACATAATAATTCTATCACGTATTGTTATTTGTTGCAAGTACATCATGTTACGTATGCCATCTATTACATGTATATCATGCAATGAAATATTCACTATTACATATTATGCCCTGTTACAAATTGTTATCTGTATGATATTTTATGAAATATTATCTGTTACATATTATGTCATGCTACGAAATGTTTCTATGTCAAGTAAGTCATGTTTCTTGAGTTACGTTCAAGTTATGTTATGTGACGTCAGAACTTCTGTCCTTTCATGTTTCATTCATGTTTGTTTTGAATACAGTTGTATATTTCAAGAACAATTAAGTTTCAGTTATCAGTTGAATTATACTATGGTCAAAGATGATATGCGCTGCCTAGTATTGCGGTCAAGGCTATGCATTAACAAGTATTAAGGTGAATGAATATAATCTACCGGAGTACAGATAGATTAATCTGTTAAGTTATATTACGGTCAAGGATGATAAGTGCTGCCTGATACTATGGTCAAAGCTATGCACTGCCGAGTACTATGGCGAAGGAGTATAATCTATCGTATTATAGAAACGTGATACGCGTTGCCTGGTACTGTGGTCATGGCTATGCATTTTCGAGTGCTATGGTGAAAGAGTATTATAGAAGAATGATACCCACTACTTGGTATTGTGGTCAGCGCATATTGAGTACTATGGCGAGAGAGTATTATAGACGAATGATATGCACTACCTAGTACTGCGGTCAAGGCTATGCATTACCGAGTACTATGGTGAAGGAGCATTATAGAAGGATGATACGTACTACCTAGTACTGTGGTCAAGGCTATGCACTATTGAGTACTATATTGAAGGGGTATAATTTGCCATTATGTTATGTTTCAAGTTCATGTTCATGTCATACTTCAATATTACGTTCAAGTTATATTCAAGTTCATGTTATGTCTTACGTTCAAGTTATGTTCAAGTTCATGTTATGTCTTACGTTCATGTTATATTTCGAATTCACATTATGTCTTATGTTCAAGTTCACGTTCATGTTATACTTCAAGTTTAAGTTCACGTTAATGTTATGTTTCAAGTTCATGTTTATGTTATGTTTCAAGTAATTGTATATTCAAGTTCATGTTCATGCTATGTTCAAGTTCAAGTTCACATTATGTTTAGGTTTACGTTATTTCAAGTTTAAGTTCATGTCATGTCAGGTCAAGTTCAATTCACGTTTTAGTTTAAGTTATGCCAGATATGCTATACTATATGTCAAGTTATACTATGATTATTTATGATTTTGATTATGCATTCACATTTTTACTGTCATGCATATATCATTAACCTGCGTGGAGGCATTCTATTAACTTGCTGAGATTTGTCACTGTGGTAACCCCACTACCATTTCTCCTGAATGGTAGATCTTTTTGTAGGACTCAAAGGAGAACTGGGATTCGACCAGCTAGGCACGATCGACTGAGCGACGGCGCAACATCAATGTTAATATGGTAGTTAGCTTAAGTTACTACTTATACTATGGAATTGTATCTCCAGTATTCTTTGATCATACCCATTTTGGACTAGCGTTATGAAGTTAGTTGTTTATTATGTCCAAGTATGAAGGATGTTTTAAATATTTGGGATATTTTTAGTTTGGTGTATAGTATTGCTAAAGAAAAAAAAAATTATCAGCTGCAATTATTGCATACTGTTAGATTTATGTTAGGTGCATTGCATCTGATTTGTCATGAACGGGGGCATGTAACCTTGTGTTGCATGTCCCGATGTTTCAAATGTCCGTCCGATCCCAAGAAGAATCTAGGGGTGTCACATCTGCTTTATTTTTTTCGAAGCATATTCTTTGGGAAGGCGAAATGCTTTGATGAGGATCTCAAGATTCATGAAAGGACATTTTCTAGTTGTCTACCTTGGCGTTCCTATTGTTGTGGGTAGATTAAAGGTTCAAGACTTGGAACCTTTAGTTACTAAGATTCAAAATAAAGTAGCAGGCTAGAAATTCAATTTGTTGTCACAAGGGGGTTAGCTAGTTTTGGTGCAACATGTCTTGACAAGTGTGGCCTATGCATTTGCATGCTGCGATTAGTATTCTGAAGTGGTTCATAGGAAAATCAGCTCGATTTTATCATCATTTTTCTAGGGTGGTTCAAAGGGACATCAAAGAAGAAAGTGGTGTGCTTGGAGTGGTTTATGTAAACTAACAAAGGAAGGGGTCTTGGTTTGAGGGATTTTTCAGAGGTTCAAAGAGTGCTTCATATAAAGTTTGCTTGGAGGTTGTTGGTTTTGAATAATTTATGGCTCCGTTTTCTTGGGCTTAGTATTTGAGGAATTATCATTTGGAGTTGGCTACCATGCAACCAGTTAGTTCCAGATTTTGGAAATCAATTATGGGTGTAATTCCTACTATTCTTGAAAATGTGAGACTATAGGTGATGGGTGGACTTAGGTCTTTTTGGTTTGATCGATGGATGTCTAGTGGCCCTTTGTGTGTGCATGCTCAAGTAGTAATGGATTTCTCTTTATGTATAAAATATTTATGGATAGAAAATGATTGGGACTTACCTCAATTAACTGAGTTGGTGGGAATATAAAAGGCTAAAGAAATCATCCATAGCATCATGGTTGGCAAGAGTGGTGAGGATTTTTTAATCTCGATGCCGAATAAAAATGGTTTGTTTACATTGGCTAGTGATTGGGAAATTGTTCGGGTGAAGTTTGCAAAGGTACCCGGTATGGGCATGGTATGGCATTGTTTATTACCTAAGAAAATATTAGTATGTGTGGAAAGCCAAATTTAATTATTTGCCAATGGACATATTCAAGCGGTAGGAATTAACCTTGCATCCATGTGTGATTGCTGTATTTCAAGTCAATGTGAGACACGAGATCATGTTTTATGCATGGGTAAGTTTTCCCAAAAGCTATGGGAATGTAATAATCCAAATTTTCATTTGTTTTTTTTTTTATGTTTAGTTTAATTATAATTTCTTTAGAGTTATTTTGGATGAACCTTTCGAAATTTTAACAAGCTATCAGCTAGAGCAATTCTATTTGAATCTAGAAATAGATAAATTTTTAAAAATTTAAGGAAGAAATTCAAGAGGAAGTAATAGAATCAAAGATCAAACATTTGGTGTACCCGAAATGAACTCTAGAATTAGTCTGTCGTGTTTTCGTGTAATGTGCATAAATTTTTCATATAAGGTGCAAATGAGGTGATTCTGATTCGTCTAGAATTTTAAGAGGAAAATATAAAAGTTTCATGTTTTGGATTTTTGAAGATAATTAGTGGATCAAGTAATAAATCCGGTGTGAAACGGACAGACAGAACTAGGAGTCAACTGATAACCGACTTAGATGAGTTGTCTTATATTCGGCCTTGTGACGAAATTATGATTGGATACCAAACTTTCTGAGGTCTTGACATGTGGGAATATGTGGCAAGTTGATAAGAATTGATCTAGAAGCCCTGGTTAGTAAGAAAACAAAAGGAAACAAATGGTGAGCTTGGATTGGATGTTCTCAGGTGAGTTTTGACGTGTTTCGGTGAATTAATCCTATCTCTCTCATCGGATCTCGTAATGAAGTGATTCAAAGTCTATAGAACCTTTGGAGGATGATCTTAAACTTTACTGCTTTAAGTTTTCAAAGAATCTACTTTTATCAAGAACTTATTTGGACTGGAACGTGGTTGTCCCCTAGGGGAGGCCAAGTGGCCAGATACATCCATTAGAAGATTTCTTATGATGTTGTTTTGTTTCTACTCCCATGTGTTGGAACCCTTTGAGCCCTTGATCAAGATCAATTTATAGGTGGATTAATCTCAACCATGGGATTAAAATATCAGCAAATTCTCATAGGATTAGGGTGATCATGAGACCACAACTGTAAGGGACACATCACCCGAATCAGCCAAGGGTGGGCTGAAATGCCCAAGCTCTCTTCCCTTGCTCTCCACACCTCTCATGCCTATAAATAGATGCATGGGCTTCTCGTCTTTACTCATGAGAGATACCAGTCGGCTATAGTGAGAAATAGCCAAGAAAAATACACAAAAATCCACTCATATCACCTAAGTGCCAAAAGAGAGCTAATTGAGGGCATTGGAGAAGAAGTGGTGCAAGACCAACCATATACATCCAATCTAGCTTTGAAAAAATTTGTAAGTCTATATATTAACTTAATATTGGCATATAATAAATGGTTTAGTAATTGGATTATATTTGATATTTATTTGAATTTAATCTTTATTTATGTGTTAAATTGAAACATATTGAATTTTGGAGTGGTTTTTACTATAGAAAAATGCTAGAAATTTGTGATACTTTAGAAATATATTTTATGATGTTATATGAAGAAAATTATGTGAAAAAATGAGGTTTGCTATGGAAAAGAATGAAGAAACAACTCTAGTGAATTTCGGCCTTAATAGGATTATTATTGGCAGATTTGATACATTTTGATAAATCGGACATAACTTGTTCATTTGATGTCGGATTTAACTGATTTAAGAGGATATGGAAAGTTAAGAAAA
Source organism: Platycarya strobilacea (assembly GCA_036898215.1). NCBI lineage: Eukaryota > Viridiplantae > Streptophyta > Magnoliopsida > Fagales > Juglandaceae > Platycarya > Platycarya strobilacea. Next base: position 33,408,341 of record CM072548.1, on the reverse strand, counting down.
ATATATACAACTTTTATGTTTTAACTTTTAAGGGATAAGGACTTAATCAATGATGAAATTTGAATTGAAGTCCGAATCGAGTTTATCATACTAGGCATTAACTCTATGAATTGATGTGACGTAAATGTATGTGCATGTGATATATGCTATTGTGAAATATTCTCACATGTTATAAGGATCATATGACATAAAATATGCATGTCATAAGTCTAAGTTTATGAGTACGTTACATTACATTACATATATGTGTCATCATAAGTCATGAAGTTTATTTTAAGAAAATACGTTAAGAAAACTTTACAAGTGGAAAGATTAATAAATAAGATCCGACAGGGATCTAAGCCTGTCAATAATACAAAATCCGACAGGGACCTAAACTTATCGATCATACAAAATAAGTAATATTCGATAGGGATACCTGTCAATGATACGAAATAAGTAAGACTCACAATGTTACAAAAGAAAATAAGAGTTTAAGTATCATAAAATGGGTCCATGGAGAACATAAGTCTAAGTCATGCATGAGTCAAAGGAAGCATGTCATAAATGCATACTCTGACTGCTTGGCTTGTATGTGATTATTTCACGATGTCTATGCATTTATTAAGTTATGTGTATACTTACTGAGATTTCCAAGGAAATCTCACTCTTGTATATTTTCCTTTTTAAAAATATAAAATTATGTTGCAGGATTTATGACTGGGAAAATAGAAGGCCCGATGACTTAAGGAACTCAGTGGAGCCTAGATGGCCATAAAGTTAATTTAGGTTTTGAGAATAAGTTATGTACATGACAGACAAAACTAATTGGGTTATGCATGTAAAGATACAATATAATTTTAAGAATAAACGATGTGGATATTGTGGTTTTATTTCACCATGTGATCATTAGATTTTTTTTTTTTTTATTCAGAACTTTTCTGCTATGATTTGTATTAAGTTTCGATAAGTACGAGGGTGAGTAGTGTGACTATCCCGGATTTCCCTACTATATTTTTATTTAATTAAATAAATAATGCAAAGGTGATTTGGGTAATTTAGTGGATAAAATCCTAAAAGATGGGCTTAGAAGTAGAAGGCCTTAAAACCATAACAAAGATTTTGGGCCCGAGTGGAGATGACAAGCCCATAGTCCATGAAGTGAAATTCATTAGTCAACCCAAACCCATGCATGAGGACACATGTCAATCTAGGAAAATTTTTATTAGTCACCCAAGACTAGTAGATGGAAGAGAGATAAATACTAGTAGGTGAGAAGGTTGACTAGTTGTTTGGTTGGAGGAAGGAGAAAGAAGATCAAAGATGAGATCTCCTCATATTTTTCTACCTAGATGGGCGTGTGAGACATGGGCACATTGCCAAAGTAGATCATCATAGGATTTTGCCATATCTAGCCAAATGATTATACAAGATTTGATGGGTTTTGAAAATGAGAAAAAGGGAGAGAGATTCGATGGACTATAGTCGAATATTCTTGGGGTTTTTTTACAAGCTTTTTCCAAATCTTGAGGAATGATTACTAAGGGATCTTGAGAAGACAAGTGAGGGCTTGATTGGTTGATTGAGTGAGTGATGGAACAAGTGGAGGAGAAAAGAAAACTCATGGAGAGGAATGGAGGGCTACAGGTGAATCATGTAGCTAGCCACTCTCTCCCCTTGTGTACCCTCTTTTTACTTCCAAAATCTAGATGACTTAGACATATAAGATTGTGTAAGAATAGATAAGACATGAGTGTAAGAGTATGGAAGGGAATGATGACTTGAGATGTTGATTGATGGATGCAAAGAGTGGGAGGAAGAGAAGGAGAGTTCGGGTGAGGTGAGTAGCCGACTCCCCCTCCCTTTTTAGTATTCTCTTTGCTACCAAATCTAGCCAATTGGATTATGTAAGAGTGATAGGACAAGTTAGTATAAGAAGTAAGGTGAATAGTTGACTAATTAAACACATGAGAAGAAGGAAAAGAGAATAGGAAAGGAAGGAGTTTCGATGGAAGCATGGCAAGGGCCTAGCCGAAAGGTACAAGCCCCATTCCCCAAAGAGTTGATCATGCTATCTATTGGATGGACATGTGAGTTGATGTATGAGTGTGTAAGAAGGGATGTGAGAGAAATGGTGTGCTTGACACCCTTGATACACGCCGGCCATAGGAAAAGAAAAGGGTCAGTTTCTCACCCAAGTGTGGGCTAGATGTAGGCTTGATGTGATCAAGTAATGGAAGTCTCTCAAGTGTCTTTCAAACCCATCAAGTGTCACTCCAATTTTAGGGAAAATGAGTGGTCTAAGTTCTAGGAAAGCCTCATGGCCAAATGGCTTCGTTCACTTTCTTTTTGGTTGCCTCATTTGATTACCAACACACACACATCTCCCACTATACCTCACGGCCACTCACCCTCCCACTCCACTCTCTTTGCTTCATTTCATTATATCACCTAAACATCAAAATACTCTGAACCTAGAGGAAGGAGAAGCAAGTGGTCTTGAGAGGAAGAGTCCTAGAGGAAGTAAGTGATTTTGTTAAGCTAACACAAACCTAGAAGTGTAGGGAAGAACACACTCTATATTCATATTTTTCTAAAAGAAGTCTCCTATTTGAAAATAATATGTTCTTAGTCTAATCTAATAAAATATTTTTTAGGTTTTAAGAATTCATCTGAGCTAGCTAGGATTATAGTAAATATATTCTTATTTTGCCTCTGGCATCTCTAGTATATTTTTGAGTGAATATGCTTGTATTGCTTGATTTCTTACTTAGTATGCCATGATGAAACTTTTTGGTAGAAATTTTATTTTGAGTTAGATGCAAACCCATGCTTAGAACCTATGTTCCTTTTTAGTTGAAAGTTATAATATGTTGATGATTTTAATAGATTTTAATGAGGAGAGAGTACTATGATACATGTAAGCATGACTACGTTTAAAGTTGTTGAATATTGGGTGATGTTTGATACATCATTTGAAGAAGCACCTTGATTATTTAGTAGCAAATATCTTGTTTGTTAAAATGCCATGCTAGGATGAATATTTATAAAATATTGGTGGATCTAGTTATCTTGTTCTTGGGATGATATTGTTACTATTATTATTGATATGGTGGATGGCAAAGAAATGCATGCTTGATAAAATAAAGTTTGAAGCTTGAAAAAAAAAAAAACAGAGATAGAGGGAGAGAGAACATGCCTATAGAGTTTTTGGTTTGTAGAGCTCTTGGAGTCTAAACTTTTATAATTTAGTTTCCCTTTTTATGAAATATTTGGGTTTTAAAATTTTGGAGAATTTAGAAGCACACAAGTAGGAGAAACCCCATGTATATTTTCGGTTTCCACTTAGGTGTTCAAGTATGATATTTGCCTGGAGGAAATAAGGTATAAAACCTTGAACCTAAGAGTTATAGGGTTTCGGGTTGCCCTTCTTGTAAGGTTAAAAATTTGTTGCAAACATAGAACTATAGCCTAGAAAATGAAAGGAAGATAAAGGAAGGAAGAGAAGTCCAAATGGTAAAAATGAGGGTCTTGGCCTAACCCCTAGGGGTGGAAGTCGAGCATCCCACTTAACCCATTAGAACCAACTAAGTGCTTGTGCATGAATGATGAATCGGATGATGTGGGGTTTGTGTGAAAATGACCAAGAGTGTACTCGGGTTCGTCTCGAGTTTTTGCTTGTCAAGTAGTAAGAGTTGCATGTCCCATGCATAAAGCACGAAAACCATGTTTTTGAGTCAAGCGTGTTTTCAAAAGAAACGAAAAAGAATTTAAAGTTTTAGAAGAACCCCAAAGATTGGGATGGGGTAGTGCCCCAGTAAAACTCTCTGTTCACTCAGGAGTGGCTAAAGTTGAGTAAAAACCCCTAGGTCGACAAAGAACAGTAGGGAGACCATGTATGGCTCCAAAAGGTGTCCGGAGCGTGGTCGCACCTAATGCTAGTGGGTGTTCTAAGAACGGTATTGGTTTCAGCCTCACCATATAAGAAGTTTGTAGTTATTCGGGGAGCAATCTCTGAGTGACGAGTAGCGTGAAAGTCGCCAAACGTATTCACCCAGGTTTGACATGGTCGCCGGGTGTGATGGTAACTAGCGGGGAACACACGGTGCTTAGGGAAACCGTGAGGTGTCCAAAATAAGAAGTCACGACGAAAAGAAAAAGTGCTTTCGAGCCACAAGAATGATATGTATATGATAAGTGGTGCCTAAGATAAGAAAAGATGAAAAGTTTATGAACAAAATGTCTTTTTGGAAAATATGAGTCAAGAAAATTTTGTTATATGATTTTATACAACAAAATTTGAGAAAAGACAAAAAAAATGAATTTCGTCACGAGCATGTGCATTGAACCCATTATGAGTATCATGGTGCCTAACATGTATGCATTTGCTTGTTATTCACTTAAAAGTATGTCTGAATTGCTTTCATTGAAATTATATAAATGCTTTCTTTGCAACTTTTTCACACAGTTTTGGACATGGTATAAATGATATTGCAGAGTTTAGAGCACTTTTGGAAGGTTTAAAATTATGTAAGGATAAGGATTTCTCCCAAATTGGAATAAAGTGTGACTCTAAAATAGTGGTGGAGTGGATTAAATCCAAGAGATGTATGGTTTGGTACTTATGGGATCATTGGGAAGAGTTTTTGGAAGTTTCCTATAATATTTGCTTTTCTATTTCTCATCAATTTAGAGAAGGAAACATGACTATTGATGTGTTGGCTCGATGTGGAGAAGAAGGGTGCACTAGAAGGTTTGAATATTTTGCTATGAAATTGAGAGGTTATCTACCGTTCGAAGATGTGGAGAAGAAGGGTGCACTAGAAGGTTTGAATATTTTGCTATGAAATTGAGAGGTTATCTACCGTTCGAAAATTTGGGTTTACCTTGTATTCGTTGGTAATTGTTTTCTAATTTGTTGTAGTCTTTGAATAATGGATTAGTGTTTTGATCGTTTAGGTATGTTTGATTGTTTTACCTTTTGATAGTGGGGATTTTGGTTTTTTGTTGGGATGGATTATATTTATTTAGTACTTCAATAAGGTCGTTTATAACCACGGTATTCTCCCGCCATAAGTGAGGGTTTCTCAATAAATTGGGAATGGGTCATTCTTAGACATGTGATCCTGACTCTTTACCATAGAAAAAACCCAATTCTCTGATTTGCCATTCCAACAGCCGCATCCGAATTAGCCTTCTTCATTCCACTTTGAGGCGCTTTCCATTTTAGTAGGCAACCAAGGCAACACATTAATTCGCTTTAATGAGTCTTTTATATTTGACACCAACTGATTTGAATGAAGAAAACGCAACAACCAAGCATGTTATGTAATATTCCTTATTTAGCTAGAAGCTCAAGGTTGACAAATGTCCCATTAAAAGTTCGTGTACATGGCCAAATTTCATTTTTCCAAAGACCGAGCAGTTCCTGTTTTCTTGTCTGGAGAATCTCAATTTGGAAACGTGTTCATGCTCACTGTCCATCTAATCAAAGGTTAACCCTTTCTTTGTCTCTCAAACTCTTATTCAATTTAAACAACATATAGGTTTAACAGAGAAAAGTCAAAACAACATACAGGTTTAACAGAGAAGCTAGATTTTGTCTGTTTTTTGGTCTAAAGTTGAGCTCAGCAAGACCGAGGTCGATGGCACATGGTGCAGGTCTGCATGGATTATGCATGCCACCACCATTTGCATTGACAAAAGTCAAAACAGGTACTCTCACTTTGGAGACTGAACCAAATGAAAAAGACAAAGTTTGGCTCGCATGGATGGGGAAGAATCTTTCGCAACAGATGTTTACTCATCAATTGCTCTGGAGCTATAAATATGCCCTATCCAAACCCAACTGGCTGTATGGTACTTTTGACTTGGTACACGTATTCTTGACTTATTAAATTCGCAGTGCTTTGTTACTTTTGTTGTGACTCATTAAGTATAAATATAGTTTTCTTGCCGGATGTAGCAGCAACATACATTAATCGATAAATTCAAACTTAGAATGAATCCAAAAGCAATTTAAAAAATTGTTTGTATTATTCTATTGTTGCGCATATGCACGGTTCTATGACAAGTATAGATAAAGAATATATAAATATATGTCATTCGGCATTAAAGTCTATATTTACAAGCAAAATGTATTTTCTCCCTCCAGGCAATAGAGTAATAGCCCAAATTTTTTAAGGTAAATTATTTTATGGATATTATTTTAAGAAAATTTATTTGATACATTTATTTATTAGGAAATTAGAGTGGGAGATTTAATTGAGGAATGTGAGATTACACTTAGTATTAGGAATTATGCATTTTCGGATTAATCTGTCGAGTTTTAGTAAAATGGGCATACGTTATTCATATGAGATCCAAATAAGGTGATTCCAATTGGTATAGAACTTTAAGAGATAGATCTAAAACATTTATGTTTGAAGTTTCCTGAGATTCAGAAGGAATCAATAACTTATTTAAAATCAAGTAGGCAACTTGGGAATGGGCTCAAATGGAACCCGAGTTGGATAGATTGAACTAAATTGGGTCATGTAACTAATTAGGCAATTGGTTTTAAGATTTTCTGGAATTAGAACATGTGTAGGGATATTTAGAAATGGATGGAAAGTTGATTTGGAAGCCAATTGAATAGTTAGTATGATGGAAACACAAGGGGAAACAAAATCTAGTTGATAGGTGACCAAGTGGATCAAATTTGGTTCTACCTTAACTAAAATAAGAAGTGGCCTTCTAGAACTTGTTAAATGGAGACTTAATGGAGTTAGGAAGTAACTAAATGGGTGAAAAAATCTGGAGAGGGGCGTGTGACACAAGGAGAGGGCTGGAGATGAGAGGTGCATGCATGGTTAGGTGAAATGCCACCTCACCTCTTATCCCTTTAGCTCACTTCTCAGCCATGGATCAAATGGACAGCCAAAATATCTCAAATGTGAGCCCTTGGATGACTAATCCAGCTGCAAAGTCTAGGATTTGGGAGGCTTAATCCTCATCATGAGATTTGCTTAGATAGACACCTCATCATCCATGCAAATCTGGCAACTAGTGCACCTTAGGTGCATTTCCTTTTCTCTCCCTCATGTTGGTCGACCACCACCCTATAAATAGAGTCTTGAGAGCTTTCTAAACTCCTTTAGAAGGAGAGAACACTTTCTCTTTGGAAGCCATACCAGAAAAAATCTATCCAAACCCTTAAAGAGTTCATTTGTGAGCTAAGTGAGTGAGTGTGGGAGAAAACTTGCAAGAAGTTGGTTGGATCAATTCTCTTGAGCTTGGAAGAATTTGTAGTAATGAACACTAGCTTAATTTAAGCATGGAAATGGTTTATTGAGGTGATTGAGCTATGTTTACTAGTAATGAACACTTAAGAACATGATTAAGTGGCAATGTGACATATGAGTAGGGTTGATTTTAATTTGTCCTATAAATATGTTCAATAAAATTTGTAAGAACTTAGATTTAAGTTTTTAAGGAACTAAATAGGGTGTATTGAAAAGATTGGCATGTTTTGATTAGAAAAACTCTTAGAGCCGTGAGTTCGCTCGATACTCGCTCGACATGTGAGTCGAGCGAAGGCAAAATATGAAGCCTCGCTAGAGTTCGCTCGATACTCTGTTCGAGCGAGTTCCAACCAGAGACTTCGCTCGATACTCGCTCGACAAGCCGCTCGAGCGAGATGCCCTGTTTTGCTTAGACTTAGGGTTTTCCTAGAATAGAATGGGTATTTCAATGGAAAGGATTATAAGTGAAAATAACTCATAGGAATAAGAGAGGTATAAAAAGAAAGAAAACAATATATATATAAGATTAAGTTAGTCACGTCGTGACGGGGACGGCGAGACGTAACGCCCGGATGACTGATGTGCCGATAGGGACGGCGACACATAACGCGTGTCGCGTTATAAGAATGACTGATCTTCACGGGGACGGCGAGACGTAACGCCCATGAGATTAATCTTCACGGGGATGGCGAGACGTAACGCCCGTGAGATTGACCTGAATAGCGGGGACAGCGAGACGTAACGCCCATAGTAATATGTGTATATGTTTTGTGTCAAGACAGGGACGGCGATACGTAACGCCCGTGAGATTGACACCAGGCTCATCACAACGGGGATGGCGAGACGTAACGCCTGGATGGTGGATGAGTGTATGTGATGGGGATGGCGATACGTAACGCCCATCAGTGATAAGAAATAAATGAGAATCTTAAGGAAAACAGTGTAATATAGTATAAGATTATGGTTGAGTTAAGAAATGTATCAGTTAGACAGTGGTCTTACGAGGGGTATATTAAGGTAATTTCCCTTGCCATCAGTGGTAATATTATTATTGTTGTTTTTCCCTGTTTCCTTTAAGCTGTTTGTGTACTTACTGAGATTTCATTCGAAATCTCACTCCTTTGTGGCTCCATATATTTCTTGTGTATATCAATTTATACAGGATTCGATGACCAGCAAGGGGACAGCCCCGACGAGGCAGGAGACTTCGGGGAGTCCTGAGGGACTTTCCGACTATAGTCCTTATATGGACATTTCTTTTATTTCCTTCGGACCTCCTATCAGTAATCAACCCACCGGAGTTTGGAGTCGTGACGCATCCGCTTTTGCTGAGGAGAGGCGACGTACAGGATGCTGCTTAACCTCAGCAATAGATAGCTCATTGTCTATGTGTGGAGTTTGTTTGACTCCACAGGGACAACTGCTCCAGGGAGACTTTAGTATTAGTATGGATAGGTTTCGCTATGGGAGAGAATACCCCGAGGTTAAGAGAGAAAAAGAGTGAGGTGAAGGAAAGTTCTTTTGGATGAATGTAAAATATTTTACTACAGTTTGGGTCTTGTATATGTAAAAAGTACAATGTTAAGTTTTAATGAATGTTGTAAATATATATTTTCATATGATATTTAGAAAGTCTTATATCTAAAACCTGATCCGCTGCAAATTAAGTGTTATATGCTTTTTATTCTTGTTAAGTACGAGGGTGAATAGCCAAGTGTTGCTCATCCAGACACCTTAATTTACGTTAAATCCCAGACGTAAGTTGGAGGCGTCACAATAATCCTCCCACCCAGGGGCGGACCCATGTTGAAGGTTGGCCCCCCAAAATTTCTCAAAAGCTTGCCTATAATATATATATGTAATTAAAAATTTCTCTTAGATTTAAAAAAAAAAAATTGCCCCCCCTCAATTTTTTACTAAAATTATTTCTCTAAATCTCAATATACATTCATTTATATTCTAACTTTTATCTTCATTTAAACCCAAATTCTAACTCACATAATTTCGCAGTCATTCTAACAATCTAATTCTAGGAAAAAAGTTGATTAAAAATTTATATGATTGTAAAATTAATTGATTATACTCACTTATTTAGTTTTACTCTAACTTGTATGATTATGAGATATAATTTGTTAAAAATATAATAGCGTTACATCATTACTTATTAGAAAGTTCTCAAATTTATTTTTGATCTATAAATTTTTTTAAAATTATAAAAAAATATGAGCAAATACTCAAGAACAATTGATTTTTTTTTTTAAAAAAGACGTAGACAATTTGAAAACTAATATATGTTTAGAAAACTTGGTAACAACAAAGCATGATAGTTCTATCACTGATGACTATCATTCTAAAATTTACACGCACCGTACATTTTATTGATCGCCCCCCAAACATAAAATTCTAGTTCCGCCCCTGCTCTCACCACCGTTTTCGGTATAACACCTTTCCTCTAGTGAGATGGGGGTGTCATTATAGAAAATAAGGTCTTTTTCGGCAACTAAAGTCGCTAGAAATAGTCTCAAACTTGTCGGAAGAAGCATTTCCAGCTATAAATGACTGCCCACAAATCGCCACAAAATTTGCGCCAAGATTGGGTATTTCCGGCTATTATAGCAATTGACAAATATGTTTTTTTTTAAATTTTGGTGACGCATGTATGTTCGCTATAAATGATATAAAATTACGCACAAAAAAGTTTTTCACACATTCAGCATTTTTTTTCGATTTTTTATTATTATTTATTTTTAGTTGAGAAAAGAAGAGATCAGATTCCTCTAGACTTTATTTATAAAGGAAAGGAGTGTGAAAGAAATTGTGACACCTAAATTCTTGAAGAGTCAAAAATTTTTTTATGACATAGTTTTTAACGTGCGATTTTTTTTCTTTGTTTAATTCCAATGGGTTCTCTGTTTTATATTTCACGGTTTAAATTTCCTTTCGTCTTGGTTGATTTTTATTCTCACATTTCCTTTTATATTCATACATTTGCCTCTTCCATTAGCTTCCTTTTTAACTTACTGTTGCTGTATCTCAAAGAATCAAGCATCACGAGGAGCAATCTTAGATCTTTGGCTTATGCGGCACTCACGTCCACACATGTTTTTATTTTATTTCTTCCCGTTTCGGTTATGTCCCTTTTACCTTACAGATGTTGTATCCTATGACCCATGCATGCATGATTCGGATCTTCCTATATTTTTAGATACCACGTTTGTTCACTGCACTCATCTGCTAGAGCCGAATCTTCTCTTTTTGAAATTATATTTTGATAGGAATCGGTTCATTCCATCCCTCGCGCCCTTCCCTTCCGCAAGTACGCGCCTCTTCCCATTGCTTACTCATTAGGGATTCTCAAGCCTCTATTTATAGATATGTTCATCCTCCTAAAGCCCCAAGCCGCAGCCCTCTACGTACAAAATCTTCCCTTCAAAGCCAAAGCCCCTCCTCTAGCTTGACACTGCACCTCGTATCATGTAGCAGCCTCCATACCAGCGACCGAACCGTGAACAACCATGCTTAGCCACTGAAAGCCTTCGCATAGCTCTGCCTCGTCCAAACTTAGCAGCCTTGAACCCACAGCGGACGAAACTAGCCGCTAACCATCACTGAAAACATCCCCTATTTTTGATTTCTGAAATAGAGCACTCATCAACATGCTGCCCCATCTTGCAACCATATCAACCGAGAGCCATACAGCCACCAGAAATCATCCCTTGGCGTAAAACTCTTCCACTCTGTCGCCACCTACACAGACGTTGCCGCTAGGCACCCTCGTCACCTAAGGTTATAGTATCATCTAGTTTAATCTCTCTGTAATCTCCATTTACGTCTCTTTTGTTTCACAGACCACTCTCTCTCACGGTGCTCTTATCACTCTCTCTCTCTCTCACAGTCATCCGCCCAGCTCCCCCTGTGACCCCGACAGTTCATAGCCTTCGCTCAGTGAGCCTCCATAAGGCGCCTTTTTGAATTCTGGGTCTATTTATGTTTTTCCCATAAAGCTAACTTCTTGTTTTTGCCTAAGTTACGTAAAAAAAAATTTAAAAGATGGTCTAGATTTTACAAACCTTACCCTCTTGCTTTTAAAGCAAGGCATGTGTTTTCAAGTTATATTTCACCAAACTAGGCCACTTGATTTAAATCAATTCCTGTTTATCCGTGTGTTTTATCGTTCTTGCTTTGGGCCACTTGGACTTTCATTATTTTTGGGTTGCTTTTGTTTTTCAGGTGCCTTTTAAGTTAATTTTAAAGTTAAGATATCTTGGGGTTTATACTTGGAGTTTAACTTATTTTTTGAATCAACTTCTAAAATATTTTAGAGCGGGTCATGGGTGTGGCACTATTTAGTAAGTTGACTTTTTGGTCTCTGAAAGAGATTGTTTGAGTTGATATTTGAGTTAGGTACTTTAAGTGAATATCAATGATTATGGAAGATGATAGAAATTTTAGATTTTGACAATTCTCGAGGATTTGGAGGAATTAGAATAAGGCGATTTCTTTAGTACTCTAGGTTTAAATATTGAGATATTTGTTAAATCAAAAATTTATGGAAACTGCATGATTTTTTTAGGTGATGATCGATTTCGTTCAGAACTGTGGAGAAGTTCTGAAAATTTAAGGACTTTAGGTAAGCGGGATTTATATGCTAGATTTTGTATTAAAAATATAAACTGATGTCTATTTTGAAAAATATGCATGTTTTTGTTGCGAAAAGAAACTTTGAAATCACCTCAGTTATTTATTTCGCATATGCATAAAACTCTATATAAAAATAAAGTATTTCTAGAATAAACTGGTGTAAACATGAGCTAATTTTGTTGCATTCTGTTTTCTAAACTGAAAAAAGAGCGACTATGAAAGTTTCTGCATAAATGATATTTCTGATCTGATTCTGTTCTGTTTTGGAAAATTTCTGTACTCTGATATGATATGATATGATTTCTGAAATCTCTGGCATGACATTCTGGTTTTGTTCCGCTCTGTTTAGTTCTAGGTTGATACCAACTATTATGTATCCGGTACACCCGCTTTGGTTGCAAAGTGATTTTTTACGTGGTCTTTTCTGTGTGTATACTCGGGGCTCCGAGAATAATAAGGAGAAGATTCAAATTCTGTTTCTGCTCGATTGGCCGCCGAAGTCTGCACAACCCTACCACAAGGGTTAAACATGATATTTCTGTTCTGATAAGATATTTCAGTTATGCTATGCCAAAGGAATTTTTGATTCTGTTAATACTAAACTTTCGCTCTAACTTTTTGACAACATGATCTGTTCCTGCATTCTGAAAATAAGAAATATTTTATTTTGCATTCTGACTTTAGTAAATGCTCATATTTGCATACTAGTATATGTCTTCTGCTTTCTGAGTTGTGGATAACTCACCCCCTTATCTTCATAACATTTTACAGATTATTTTGATGGTTCAATTGGAGAATGAGAAGGAGAGTAAGAGTAGTCAATTTTAGAGAGGTTTAGTGATCGCAAATGAATAAATGCATGGGAGAACAAGTTGTCGTTTGGGTCTTATTTAGTAGAGTTATTGTAGTTAGTTTTTCTTTTAAATTTGTCAAGTTTGGATATGTCGCGTCTTTGTGGAGATTTATAATTTGTTTTTTTTTTTTTAGAATTTTCTTGTTTGTACTTTTATGGAGGTCCATGAATATTTTATGTTAATCGATTAAATTTGATATCATTATGGAGTTTCAGGAGATATGGTTTTATTTTTTTATTTTCTTATTTTTTGTATTATTGGAGATGTATTTTTATAGAAAAAATGAGTTAATTCTCCTAACCCTCGGGGTTGGGGTGTTACAGAAATTATTGTGGGTCACTTTTAAACTCAGGGTTATTAATATTCTTACTCTTATATGAGCAAAAACAAATTTTAGAATAGTTCACATGAGACTACAAAGGATGCAGACGAAGGGTTGATTTCAAAAGCTAAGAAATACATGAATAGCTATAGAAAAGAATCAAACGATATTCCAAAATCTGTTATTTATTTGTCCAATTTAGATTCATGCAAAATCTGTCAAGCTGTTCCGCTTTGCTTGTTCACGACTGCAAGTGGCTTGAAATTGGGCAAGAGAAGTCCACTGGCTTTGATCACAAGAGCGAAACGCTTGCTTTCCCTAATAGACGCGTGATCTGAAAATTTGAACACAATATTTTGTTAATGGAAAACCTAAAACAAGCAAAAAGAATAAGCTCCTTGACATTGTGACAAATCCTTTCAAACCTATGTATATTAATTTGCATAAAGGATTTACTAACAAAGCTCAAGAAAAGAATAAGCTCAGGAACGTGAGCCATTCCAAACCATCCATCCTAAGTTCCTAGCATTTTTTAGGTACATTTTTTACAGGGAAAAAAAGTCACAAGGAAATCGTCATAATTGAGAGAAAGATAGACGATCAAAATAAAAGTATTGGTAAGATATGACTTCAAACTTGGACATGTTAGATCTGCCATTATGCTCAAGCAACTGTCCAAAAAACTAATGATAAAATATATAAATATATATAATATATATACATAGCTGGAAATTAATGTACTTGATGCAACACTGCTTCCCTGCTCCTGGGGACGTTGATACAACCTGCCCAAAGGTTCCGAAAAGCAACACAATCATAAATTATCCCTCAATCACAGTTTCCAATCTCAAATCAACAATCTCAAATGACGTTGATACATGAATAACCATACTAAAATTTCTCTATTCTGTGGAGATATGTGTACAATCTTGGTAAAGATTACACATGGAACTGAAAATGAGAAGAAATAGACAACAACCCACCTTGTATATTAGTATCTCGAAAAGCTCAGGGCCAGCTCAAAAGATTTTGAGGTTTAAGGCGAAAAGTTAAAATAGGGCATCTTACTTATATTAAACTAAATTAAGTTATATCTAATTATTTTTATTTAAAAATTATTCTTCTTGCTTTTTGAGATGCAAAATTACTAATCAAATTTTTATATTCAAATTTTTCTAATATCTTTTTCTCAATTAATAATATGGCTAATCCATTTAGTCTTTCTTGAGACATTGTTGATCTTAGATAAGATTTTATCAATTTTAATTTTAAAAAACTTCTTTCTGTAGAAACAAAAGTAATAGGTATTGTCAATAATATTCTATAAGCAATACATGCATTTGAAAAAAGAATAAAGTCTTTTTATATAATTTAATATATCAATTGGAGTACTTTCTTCTATTGGTAAAAATTCTTTTAAAACTTTTAGTTCAGAATATAAATCTAAACCATCAATATCATTTTTCAAAAAGCTTTTAGGACTATGACATTTTCTTTTGCAAACTATCATCGTAAAGTGATTTCAGTTTTTGAATTAAATAAAAAACAAAAATATTTTCATATATTTGAAATTGTTCAAACCTATGTTGAATTGAAGAAATTGCTTGATCTACTATAAATAAGAAATAATTAATTCTAAAAAATTCTTTAGTAGATTGTGTTGTTTCTTTGTTGGCATTTTCATCAAATTGTTTTTTCTATGAATTATTTGCTTTTTTCTAAATATAGGTTCTATTTCCATATAAATTGTAATATTTTTCTATGAAATCATGGCAGATTTTAATCCATTTTCTCTATAATTTTGAAAAAAAAAAAAAGACATTTTAACTGATCAATGGCAACATCTATATGCATATCTCTAGATTGCATAGTTTTACTTACAGTATTAACTGCAAATAATGTATCATACCATATAGTCTTCCCTAATATGAATTCAAAGTTCTCAATTTGATATACTACCAAATAATTAGCTTCACTTTTTGTTTTAGGATCTTCAATTGTTTTTGCTAGTTGCAATAAAATTTCCCTTATTTGTCGAGTTTGAAATTTTATTGCTTTGATATTTTCAATTCAACTTTCCCAATGTGTTTGTGAGAGTGGTTTAAGAGTTAAAATTGATACGTTATCTTGTAAAATTTTTCATCGCTTTGTTGATTAAAAAAATAAAAAATAAAAACGTTAAACTATTCCAAAAAATGAAACTTTAGGACAATAATTAGCCATATCACATATAACAAGATTAAGATTGTGACAACCATATGATGTATAAAATGCTTTGGAGTTTATATCAAACAATCTTCTTTGCACCCCTTGCTTTTATCTTTCACATTAGATCCATTATCATAACCTTGTTCTCGAACATTATTTATAACAAGTTCAAGATTTTTTATTGCATCTAATAATTCATTGAAAATGCATTTTTCACTAGTATCATCTACTTTAATAAATTCTAAAAAATATTCTTCTATTTTTATGGGGTTTGTTGAAATATTAATACATCTTAGTACAAGAGACATTTATTCTTGATGACTTGTATCTGGGGTACAATCAAGTATAATTAAAAAATATTTTGCTTCCTTGATTTTTTTAATAATATGATTTTTAATTTCAGTTCCTAGCAAATGTATTAATTCATTTTGTATATTATACCTAAGATAATGATTATGAATTTCACCATCTTGAATACGTCAAATGTGTTCTTGCATTACTGGATCAAACTCAGAAATCATTTCAAATAAACTTAAAAAATTTCCATTATTTTCTTCGTAGATCTTTTAATTTTGTCCTCGAAATGGTAAATTATTTTTACCAAGAGTTTTTACTACAACAACAATTCTCAATAATACTTTTTTTCAATGATCTTTTTCTTTATTAATTTGTTCTTAGATTGTTTTGTCAATTGTTTTATTTTTTAATAATCTCATTTCTAAATCAAGCCAAGTAGTCATGTTAGTAATATGTTCATTGGTTATTTCATGTTTTTTAAGTTTAATAATAAGATTTTTCTAGTCATCAGTTCCTTTATTAGTTAGTTGACTTATATTAGGTTTTGAATTAAACAACTTACAACAAAAGCAGAATACTTTATTCAAGTCTTTTGAATACACTAACAATTTTCTATTATATTTCTCCCCATTTGACAAGTTTCGTATATAATATGTAGTAGAAAAATGTCTAGAGTTTTCATCTTTAGGAAAATTTATATCCCTATATCTAATTGGACCTTTTTCTACCAATAAATCTCTTAATTTTGTATCAACATATTTCTATTGAGCAGGGTCATAAATATTTGAGGGAATAGAATCAGACATATCTTTAATATTTTTATTTTCTTCTAAGGTTTTCACAAATTGTCTAGCAAGAACTGTAGTAATACATTCTTAAGCACTATCCTCATATTCCTTTTGTTGAATGATTTCATCATCCTCATATTCTTTTTGTTGTGTTTCTTGATTTATATTGTTATCTTTTGATTCTTTTTGGTATATTTTTCGATTATCTATAAATGTTTCACCTAAATTTTTTGTTATATTTTGTTTATTACTGGTAACAAATTTATTTAAAGATCATTTTTGGGATTCGATCAATTTTTCTGTTCTTTTTTTTTGAGATTTTTCATATCTAGATGCATATTTTTTTATTAGACATATTTCATAGTAAAAAAGAACAATATCTACTATATAAATTTTATTATGCTTATAAATAGTTTAGAATAAAATAAATATTAAAACAATTGAATCTGTTGTAGCAAATGAACTTCACTTTAATATAACAAATGAGCTCCACTTTTATATAAAATTGTTAATCTGTATAATAAAAAAAATATTAATATTAATAGGCAAAGTCAAAAAAATAAATTAATATTAGAAAAATTAAAAAAAATAAACAAACTTTGAAAAAATAAATTTAAAAAATACATTGCCCATGTGCCAAATATTTGCAAGTTACACATGGCTAAGGTGCTTCAAAACTTCACACAGTATATAAAAGAAAAATTAAATACTTTACAGTGTTTACAGACTTCAGTCTAACAGTACATACACTACAGGATATGATAGTAATATAACAGCGAAAAATGCTTTAAGTTCCGAACTATACGTAACGTGCAAGTGATAAAAAAAAAACTTGTCCGCCGCCCGGTCTCACCAGTCAACTTCAATATAATGTAATAGTACAGTATCTACAGTAATGCACTTATGTGAGTACCGCTTCTTCTATTCTTCAAAAGCCGACACCTCAACTGTCTCAAGATAAATACAAATAAGATAATTTAAATTGTAAGAGATATTAGAATTTGAAATGAAATATTGAAATTGAGAGAAGTGAAACAAATTTTGTAAGCGTTAGGTATAAAAAGAGGATTTTTATATTTTTTTTGTTTTTTAACATGTGAATTGTAACGTTTTTTTTTTGGCTCTAGAGTTGTAATTATTTATTGTGATTTTTGATTTTCTCATAGAATTTATTTAATCCGTAGAGTTTGTTTAAAATTCATTGAATGTGGTTGTTAACGTTTTTTTTACAGAATACATAATTATTATTATTTTTCCAATTTTTAAGATTAATCGTCTGTTTAATTTAGATTTTCTTTTTAAAAATATATTTTTTAATATTTTTTGAAACTTTTTCATTGTAGGGACCTTAGGCAAGCATCTATCCTACCTAATGGATAAGCGGCCTTGGAGAAGCCCTAAGTAACTGGGGAGGGTGTTTGTACAACTATAATTCATCAACTCGATCAAATAAAGAAGAAAGGGAACAAAGGGACTGTAGGACAATCTCAGTTGGATACAATCTCCACAATAGTCACTTGGGAGAGCAGCTGCCCTGTAGAATCTCACATTCAATTAATCATCTCTTCATGGTCATTGCTTATATTCATCTGGAATGCCAAGACCATTAAAGCAAACAATTTTGCGACAAAATGAGAAGGAATAAATAGCCCCTTTTCACTACCCACATTGCCTAATCTTTGGTTTTTTATGCGGTTTTAGATGGTAGAAATTTCAAGAACGAACTAAAATGGACATATATGATATACATAATGGTTACGCTACTCTGCATATAATTAAGGCATTTCTCACTACAAAGCCCTATGAGAAGTTGCAAACTCACCTTTGCAGTACTCAAACTTGTCGTACTTGGCTTGTTTCTCCCTGGATCTGCTTTTCTGACTCATATCTCTTCGTGAACTCATTGTACTTGTTTGAGGAAAACCACCTACAATTTTTTAGGGCATTTTGTGTGGTATAAATAGGAATAATCAATATCAACATATGTGACGCCTCCAATTTACGTCTGAGATTTAACGTAAATTAAGGTGTCTGGATAAGTAACACTTGGTTACTCACCCTCGTACTTAACAAAAATAAACTGCATACTACATGTAATTCGCAGCGGGTCTGGTTTTAGATATAAAACTTTCTAAAGATCACATGGGAAATATATTTACAACATTCACAACATTCATTAAAAACTTAACATTGTACTTATTTACATACACCAGGCCCACATTGTAACAAGTTAGCAGCAAAACATATTACATTCATCCAAAAGACTTTCCTTCACCTCACTCTTTTTCTTTCTTAACTTCGGAAAATTCTCTCCCATAGCGAAACTTATCTATACTAATACTAAAGTCTTGCTGGAGTAGTTGTCCCTGTGGAGTCACATAAACTCCACACATGGACAACGAGCCATCAAGTGCTAAGGTTAAACAGCATCCTGTACGTCGCCTCTCCTCAGCAAAAGTGGATGCGTCAAGGCTCCAAATTCTGGTAGGTTGATTACTGATAGGAGGTCCGAAGGAAACAAAAGAAATTTCCATATAAGGACTATAGTTGGAGAGTCCCTCAAGATTCCCCGAAGTCTCCTGCCTCGTCGAGGCTGTCCCCTTGCTAGTCATCGAGTTCTGTATAAAATTTATATGAAAAAAATATATAGAGCCACCAAAGAGTGAGATTTCATTTAAAATCTCAGTAAGTACATAAACAGCTTAAATGAAACGGGGAAAAAAGCAACTATAATATTATCAACTAAATGAAACGGGTGTTACGTCTCGTTATCCCCGCTATTCTGATCAATCTCACGGGCGTTACGTCTCGCTATCCCCGTGAAGACCATACATTCTTATAACACGACAGGCGTTACGTATTGTCGTCCCTGTCGGTACGTCCGTCATCCGGGCGTTACGTCTCGCCGTCCCTGTCACGACGTGACTAACTTATTCTTGTACTTCATTTTCTTTTTAGTGGTTCCTTTCTTATTCATATGAGTTTCTCACTCATAACCCTTTCCATTTGGCATACCGATTTTATTCCGAAAAAAACCCTGAGTCTAAACAAAACAGAGCATCTCGCTCGAGCGGGATGTGGAGCGAGTATCGAGCGAAGTCTCGGGTTGGAACTCACTTGAACAAAGTATCGAGTAAAACTCTAGCGAGGGTCATATTTTGCCTTCGCTCGACTCACATGTCGAGCGAGGGTCGCGTGAGATCACGGCTCTAGGAGTTTTTCTACTCAAAACATGTCAATCTTTTTACTATACTCTATTTGGCTTCTTAAAAACTTAAATCTATGTTCTTACAATTATAATGAATATTTTTACAAGACAAGTTAAAACCAACCTTACTCATATGTCACTTTCTCACTTAATCATGTTCTTAAGAGTTCAATGCTAGTAAACATAGTTCAATCACTTCAATAAACCATTTACATGCTTAAGTTAAGCTAGAATATGGACTTACAAATTCTTCAAAGTTCAAGAGAATAGATCCAACCAACTTCTTGCAAGCTTTCTTCCAAACTCACTCACTTAGCTCACAAATGAACTCTTTAAGGGTTTTGGGAGGGTATTCTGGTGTATCTTCTAAAGGGGATGTGTTCTCTCCTTCTAAAGGAGCTTAGAAAGCTCTCAAGGCTCTATTTATAGGGTTGTGGTCGACCAACATGAGGGAGAGAAAAGCAAAAACACCCTAAGGTGCACTAGTTTCCAGATTTGCATGGATGATGAGGTGTCTATCTAAGCAAATCTCATGATAAGGATTAAGACTCCCAAATCCTAGACTTTGCAGCTGGATTAGTCATCCAAGGGCTCACATTTGAGATATTTTGGCTGTCCATTTTGATCCATGGCTGAGAAGTGAGCTAAAGGGATCAGAGGTGAGGTGGCATTTCACCTAACCATGCATGCACCTCTCATCTCCAGCCCTCTCCTTGTGTCACAGGCCCCTCTCCAGATTTTTTCACCCATTTAGTTACTTCCTAACTCCATTAAGTCTCCATTTAACAAGTTATAGAAGGCCACTTCTTATTTTAGTTAAGGTAGAACCAAATTTGATCCACTTAGTCACCTATCAACTAGATTTTGTTTCCCCTTGTGTTTCCATCATACTAACTAACCACTTGGCTTCCAAATCAACTTTCAATCCATTTCCAACTATCCTTACACATTTCCTAATCCCAGAAAATCTCAAAACCAATTGCCTTATTCATTAGATGCCCCAAATTAGTTCAATTCATCCAACTCGGGTTCCATTTAAGCCCATTCCAGAGCTGCCTACTTGATTTCCAAATACGTTATTGATCCCTTCCGAATCTCAGAAAGCTTAAAACATAAAGGTTTTACATCTATCTCGTAAGGTTCTATGCCAATCAAAATTACTTCATTTGGACCTCATATGAATAACTTATGCCCATTTCACTAAAACTCGACAAATAAATCCAAGAATGCATAATTCCCAATACCAAATGTTATCTCACATTCCTCAATTAAATCTCCCACTAGTAAATAAATACATCAAATAATTTTCCTTATAATAATATCCATAAAATAATTTACTTTAGAAAATTTAGGCTATTACAACATAAATGCTAATAAGCATTATATTGCTTCCATCCAAATAGAACACAAATGAAAGGCATGGCAGCACTAGGAAAATTAGTCATACAACTTTTATGAGCAAAAATGGAACCCAAAGTTTCCATTAAAGAAAAAAAGGAAGATGAAGAAGAAGAATAGAATCCAAAAGGAAATACTTTTAGAGTCTGTCCAATTTATTCTTATGACTCCAATAAATAAAAAAATATTGAAACTAGCAATTTGTGGAGTCCACATTTTCTGCTTTATCCAAGCTCGTAAACTAATTATATATCAAATACTATGTGAGTTCATTTCTAACTAAAACACAAGTGAAATAAGCAGAAAAATGTGCACATTATCTACCTTCAACTAACAACACCTTGAAAAGGGAGCACAAATTGATGAAGCATAATCCCCGAACGTTCAACAACATGCTACAAAGAACTTTAATTAATGCTCTACTTCAAATTTAGGAAGCTCATGTGTGACTAGCTCTTACTTCATTTGAGCAAACAAGAACCAAAAAGAAATCTTATTTTGAATTATCTAACTAATAGTTTAGAAGTTACCACTTATACATCTAATTTTTTTCCTTTTTCGGACAAGTAATAAGAATTTCATTTTGAAAGCGCATAAAGCACAATCCAAGTACAAAAAAGATGCCTGCAAGAAAGTCGCCTAGCTAGAAACAAAGATGTCAATAAATTATAAAAGAAAACTCCTGAGAGGTTTCTCAACTAAAGAAGTTAGTCATTTAGCCAAACCATACAAGGCTTTTAGAGATAGAGGATTCTCTTCTGTTCACAAAGGTAGAGCAAAGGTCAAAGGTGGACAAGGTCTTTGATCTTGGAGCTAAAAGTAGGGAGCAACAGTTATTTTTAAGAGTATGGCTAAATGCTTGGGTCATATGATCATCATTATTAGTAGACAAACTCATTAATTGTTGAATTATGATGTTAAATGAATCTAATATATTTGACGATGTGAACTTCAACTAGGAGGACTGCATCATCAGTTCCCACATAGGTACATCAAGTTTCCCTAGGGAATTAGTTTCTCTTCTTCTTTTTCAAAATTATGTTCCATCTATGCTGATACTAGGGTATTGGTTTTAGGAGTTACAATTCAAAAAGCAACAATCTATTAAGTGTCATCCTAGGTGCAGCGAAGTGAAGGTCCAGGTGAAAGTGAGAAAAACAAAGTTTGTAGAAGTAGATACATACCGTGGATAGAGTTTTTAACATGATCATAAAAAATTGAAATCAAAACCAATATCTAAACTGGAATACTTAGGAAAAAAGAAAAAAAAAGGTTGCTATAATCAAAGATTTAGAATCCGAACCTCAAAGTTTTGGCTATCTGAAAACTGATGATGAAATCCTCTGCTTTGGTGTTCTATGTTTCAAAAGTTCTAAACAAAAATCCTAAGTATAAGGTCCCCTATGAAAAAATCCATCCGAAGTTTAAATAATGATCTTTCACACCTATGTAATCAAACAAATCAATGATCAAAAAGCAATAAGTTGCCTGGAAATTCCAATTACTATAACTGAAGGTTGTTCATTGATTGGTTCCAGAATGAGTCTGTCAATTAGTTAGATAAATATCCACTCAGATGAGAATTGTGACCATCCACGATACCACAACACAATGCATTACAACACGGATTTGTGAACAAGTCTTAAAGGATTTAAACTCAAGGTGAATTATCTATACAGGAATCCTAATATTGAACAACAATGTTTTTAAATATTCTTGTACTGCGTAAAGATGCTTCAAGTTACAACTCCCCCAGGGGCTAGGCACAACAGAGTAGAAATGTTTCTTTCAGTTTACATCTCAATGACTTCCTCGTAAGTGAGCCTCTACAAGCACCCGTTGGAATCTTATTTTAAGGAATAAAACTAACAAATTTTAAACATAAGAATTAATTACGGTACAAAATTGTCGAATTTGCAGTCAGTACCATTAAAACCCAGCCATAAAAGAACGGAGGTATCCCTCAAGTTATACTCCAAGGAGAATAACTCGAGAACTATATTAGTAATACTTTAAAGGAGGAGATTATCCTTTGGAGTACTTTTTCCCCAACAAGTCTTTCTTAGTTTTTAGAGCAAGAAGTAGATGAATGTAGCTAGTATAGTCTATTAGAAGATATGAAAGTCTTATAGATTTGAGTATCGTCGGGTAGAAACTAGTATAGTGGGGGCACTTCTCTTAGGGTTGATACGCATTGATGTTGTGGTAACCTACCATTACTAAAATCAATTTGTAATGGGGCTCTTTCTGGCAAAGTTATTTCCGGTGAGCAAAACTCACCGGAAATAGTATACAAATTTTGGCGACTTTCCTAGATAGCCATAAGAGTTTACATGAATTTAAAAAAATTCATATTTCCAGCGATATTTACGTCGCCAAAAATAAAAATAGTCTTATTTACTACTTTTCCTTGTAGTGTGGAGTGTAGGCTCCAACCTTCCTCCCCTTGTCTGGCCTTTGTCGAACCTGTCCGATTTTTTTGTCCCTTCAGTTTCTCACT
This sequence comes from Platycarya strobilacea, assembly GCA_036898215.1. Classification (NCBI taxonomy): domain Eukaryota; kingdom Viridiplantae; phylum Streptophyta; class Magnoliopsida; order Fagales; family Juglandaceae; genus Platycarya; species Platycarya strobilacea. The sequence continues at coordinate 33,384,863 of CM072548.1, read as the reverse complement.
CATAGCATTGAAATGCACCAATCTAATACACACGACCTCCTACGATCGCTATGGACCCCACCATTAGACAATCGTATTGCGACCCACCATCAAATTCTCATACTAACAATTTGTTAGATGAGAGAAAAAAGCTAACCCCAAAAAGTGATGTGCATGTCTCCTGCTTGGCTCACATTGCATGTAAGTCTCAAATGTCACTACGCCAGGAGAAGACTTTTACCACCACGCTTAGGACATCAGGATTAGCGATCTCAGATCTATTAGGTTATATTTTTACTTTACTACCAAGGGTGGCGATGTAGCAACACGTGCCCCCCACAGTCGGTGGGAGTTTTTTGCCCGTGATTCAACACATTTTTTCATTCCCATGGAATACATTTATGATCGGATAGAGAAGGTGGTTCCATTTTGGTTTGACAGACTGTAGGATGTCATTAGGCAAAACGTTCCAGAGGATCTGCAATCTCGGTTGCTACATAGTTTTGCACCCAGACGGATCCCTATCCTTTGATGACTTTTATGCCTCATCGGCTGGTATACACCGTTGACAAGCTCGTAGTCTAAGTCTGGGTCGCTTTCTTTTTGGTGATTGGGTTAGAGATGTGAAGATCGAACCCCCTTTTTTAAGGGTGAGAGAATCAAGTTCCTTTGTTTTTAAGACAATCTTTTTATGCGTAAAGATTTGTTTTCTCGTATTTTGGGAATTATGGATTTATGACTATGATATTTTGAGGTACAATTGCTTTATGAAAGCTTTTGGGATATTGGCACTTGTATTACTATGTAATAATTGGCAATTATCTTTTATTTTTCCTTCCATTTAGAAATGACCTTTTTGCTACGATATTTATTGCATATTACTAGTAAGTTAGGTGCATGTATTTTATATCGTTATAAACTAGGGGTATGTAGCCTTGTGTTACATGTTCCCGACGCTTCAGTTTACGTTAAATTCTACGCATAGGTTAGGAGTGTCGATAGGTGATGGTATCAAAGTATTACGTCTCTAGGTAAACCTATATGTGTCCTAGGAAAGAATCACATGGTACTAAAATAGGCTTTAATATCATAAAGATAGGCTTGAATCTTTAGAAGGATCGAATCAAGTTGGTCTTCGCACAGAACTCTGGACGCCTCAGATTTGAAGTCAGAGTCCCGGACGAAGGAGATAACTCACGACTAGGTTTGTATGTTTCAAAAGGAGAAGATGGCATGGAATCGTCATGACAACACTCCCCCAATGCATGAAGAGCAAGTAGCTAATAACCCTCATTTGGAAGGTGGGAAAGCAATAACGGAGGCTATTCGTCAGATGATGGAGGTCGTCAGGAATCAGATAGAGCAAGGCTGGGATAATTGACATGAGGACGCTAGAAGAGAGGCACAAGGATATCCGTTCGAGAGATTCATGGCCTATCGGTATCCAAATTTCTTGGGAACGAAAGAAACTTTGAAAGCTGACAAGTGGATTTTGGACTTTGAGGGCACTTTTGAGATCAGTGGTTGCATGGAAGCACAAAAAGTCCAATTGTCCAGGCATTTGCTACAAGGAGAGGCTGGCCTATGGTGGAACACTAAGAGAAAGTTGCTAAGGCAAGAATTGGGAGAGAATGTGGCTCTCACTTAGGAATGATTTAAAAAGGAATTTGATGATCGTTTATTTCCAGAGATAGACAAGCAGCAAGAGGCACTGGAATTCACCAATCTAGTGCAAGGCAATATGATAGTGAAATAGTATGCAGCTCGGTTTATGGAGTTGGGAAGGCTTGCAACCCATTTGATCGGAACGGAGAAGATGCAAGCTCGAAAATTTCAAGATGGGCTGCAATCAAGGATTCGTAATCAAGTTACGTGCTTACAAATTGAAAAGTTCCAAGAATTGGTTAATGTAGCATCAATTGCTGAGATGGAACAGAGGAGTCTGATTCTTTAAGATCAAATGCATAGGAAAAGAGGATTTCCCTTTTCATCAGGAAAACATGTCAGGAAGAAGAAGAGTCCCCCATTCAGCAGATAAGGGAAAGGGAAAGATGGTCGGGCAACGAGTATCAGTTAGATCGCCACCATGTAGAAGATGTGGGTGAAGGCATAATGGTGAATGTTGACTTGTGACTAGAGCATGTTTTAGATGTGGGCAGACAGGCAACATGATTCAGGATTGTCTGCAGAACACTCCTAGTGGATCTGCAGTGCCAGGAGTAAAGGCGAAGACCCCTGTAAAAGCTAAAGTGTATGCAATCACACCAGGAGAAGTGGATGTAAAAAATGATGTAGCCGCTGATGCTAGAATCATTACTGGTAACTTTTCCTAACCTTATCCTGATTAGTATATGTGATTGTTTGGAGTATGGAGTAATGGTAGGATAAGCTTTCTAGGCAAGGTTAAATTGATGCAATGTGTGGCGTATGCCCTGTTTGATTAGGAGCATCGCGGTCATTTGTTTCTTATGAATGCATTCAAAGGTGTAAGTCAAACACAGAGCCTTTAGCTCAAAAGGTTCTAGTGGCGATACTTGACAGGAAGATAGTCGGATGTACCCGAGTAGTGAGGAACTGTCCTTTAGAGGTCGTGTGTTTGACGCTGACCATTGACTTAGTAGTTTTCCATTTGATGGGATTTGATTTGATTCTTGACATGGATTGGTTGTCCAAGCACTATGCTAAAATCGATTGTCCTAGAAGGGAGATAGTCTTCAATTTGCCGTCAAAGGAGAAACTTTGTTACATGGGGAAATAGGTAGCTAGCTCCATTTGCTTGATTGTAACAACAACGCGAATTGTGTAAGGTATGAAAGGATGAGCAGTAGTGTATTTAGTCGTAGCACTGAGTTCGCTTGATGAAGCCAAGGGTGTTCAAGGGATTCCAGCAATAGAGAATTTTTCTCAAGTCTTTCAAATGATTTACCTCGATTGCCCCCTGATCAAGAGAAGGAATTTGCGATTGAGTTCGAACTGGCTACGGCCCTAGTTCATAAGGCACGCTATAGGATGACACCAACGGAGTTGAAGGAGTTGAAGGTGTAGTTAGAGGAACTATTGGAGAAAATATTTATACGTCCTAGTTCATCACCATAGGGAGTGCTAGTTCGTCACCATAGAGCTGAAGGGACGATGCATATGTGCATAGATTATTGAGATTTGAATAAAGTTTCCATCAAGAATAAGTATCCACTGCCTCGAATAGATGATTTATTGGATCAGTTACAAGGAGCGATAGTATTTTCCAATAGATCTCAGATCTAGCTACCATTAGCTCAAGATCAAAGAGCAAGATGTGCCTAAGACTGCTTTTAGAACTCAATATGGGCATTTCGAGTTTTTGGTTATGCTGTTTGGACTAACGAATGCACCGGTAGCATTTATGGACCTGATGAATCAGATATTCAAATTGTACCTAGATAGCTTCGTGGTAGTTTTCATTGACGACATTTTGGTGTACTCGCAGAGTGATGAGGAGCACAAGAAGCACCTACAAAAGCATCGACTCTATGCCAAACTTAGTAAGTGCAAGTTTTGACTTTGAGAAGTGAAGTTTCGGTGGACCTAGCTAAGATAGAAGCAGTGACGGAATGGCAGAGGCCGACTAATGCTCATGAAGTGCGTAGTTTCCTTAGGTTAGTAGGATACTATAGGAGATTTGTTGAAGGGTTCTCCAAACTTTCTAGTCTCTTAACGACACTGACAAGGAAGGATGCCAAGTATGTTTAGAGTGACAAGTGCGAAAGAATTTTCAAGAGCTTAAGATGAGGTTAACCACGACACCGGTTTAGTCCTACCAACAAGTCGTATGTGTGTTGATGCAGGATGAGCGAGTAGTCGCTTAGAACATTCTCATTAGATTGTCTAAAACTATCCTTTAAAAAATACAAATTTGTACATTTATCAAAAAATTTGGTCATATTTAATCAAAAGTAGAGAGATAAAAGTAGAAAAAGTGAATAAAAGTACTTTTTGTAAATAGTAAAACTAAAATTTTGTTCAACATTGGCCAAATTTGACTTTTGGCTTGGAATTGGTAGCAGTAGTGTTTACATTGAAGATTTGGAGACACTACTTGTATGGGAAAAAATGCGAAGTGGTCACAGACCACAAGAGTCTTAAGTATTTGTTCAACTCGAAGACTCTAAATATGAGACAAAGAAGGTGGAATGAGACCATCCTGGAAAGGCCAATATGGTGGTAGATGCGCTTAGGGGTGTGCAAAACCTCCGCACTTCGACCTACGTTCCGACCTCTACTCTAACTCTGACTAAGTCTGAGTCGGAGTCATTGGAGTTCGAAATTGGAGTCAAAATTTGCTGACACGAATTAATTTAGAGTCAGAGTTGGAGTCGGAGCTCCATGGAGCTCTGACTCCGACTCCAAAATTTTTGACCAATTAAAAAAAAAACGAAATGGCTCTGTTTAGGCACCGAATCAAGTAAAACCCCTCGGCCCTCACACTCATCGGTCATCCTTCTTCATTCCGAAATGAAATTGCCTAACCCTAAGAGCCCCAAACTCTCCCCTTACTTGTCGCCGTTGTAGCCGTCCCCGTTTCTCCTTGTGCATGGTTGTGCTGTGGTGGATTCACTAAGCCCTTGATCTTGTCCTGGTAACTGGTAAGTTTCACTTACTGAGCCCTAAATCGAGATTGTTCAATGTTCTTCTCACTTTTCAGTTACAATTACCAACATTTAATGGGTTGCCTAATAATTTATGAATTTATTTATTCTTCTTCTAAATCGAGATTTTTCTCACTTCTCAGTTCTAAATTGAGATTTTTGTGGGTTCTTGTTCTCAGTTCTGAATTGCGATTTTTTGTGGGTTCTTGTTCTTGTTTCAATATTGTTCTTGTTCTCATTTGAAAAGGATCTGTGACTCTATGCAAACTGCAAAGTTAGGATTTTTGGTGGTTGATTGCTAGTTAATAGTTAAGAACATTAGCTGTTAATTTTTTTTTAGCTTAAAAACTGAGTTAAAAACTAATTAAAGCAAACCGCACACGAAGATAAATTTGTGACAATTAATATGACTTTGAAATTGTATTTACTTTCACCCATAGTAGTTATTGTTGGATGGTCAAGCACCTGAGATGGAAATTGAAGGAATGTTTTTTGTAATATTTAAACATTGCTTCAACTTAAAAGACATTGCTTCAACTTTTACACAAGTAATAGAATATTATGAAGGAACTTTTGTTAAAATATAAAATAATAAGATGATTGACAAATGCTAACACTTAATAAGATGATTGATAAATGCTAATGCTAAGGTTAAAGAATAATAAGATGAATGATATATGCTAATGTTTAATATTTTGATTATTATTATTATTTCTCATTATTAGCAGATATAGAATAAAAACTTAATTTTATCTATTGACTTGATGTCAAAACCTTCGTGAAATAAATGATAAAAGTATCATAGTCAATGACTCAATGGCTCATGTGGTTTTTATTTTTTATTTGGATAATGGATAATTGATATAACATTGACAGATTACATTGGAATATTGAATTTTATTCTTATTTTTCAGCTTTTTCCACTATGGATCTGTGATACTTTCATATGGATTATATAGATCAAGAAGGGGAATTCAAGGATGCCAATGCACTAGTACAAGTGGGTACTGACAGTACAGCTACCGCCACCCCTACCCATAAAGCCACATCTAGAGCTGCTACTTCATGTGCAAGTAGTCGACTCCCCATAGATATAGAAGATGAGGATACGTTCAATGAAGAGGAGGAGATGCCCAATCCCATTGAGCACGATCTACTACCATGACCTCCTAAAAAAAGGTCATGGACATGAGAACACTTCACGAAAATCCCTGGTGATCCTGCAAACCCGCAAGCAAGATGTCACCAAAGTGGGCAACATTGTGGTTGCCATTCAAAAAAGCAAGGCACTTATGTATTAATAGCACATCTTAATGGTTGCCAGCGGTATAAAATTGCGAAGGGTTTGGTAGCTAGTGCCAGTGAATAGACCAAACGTAGTTATGAGACTCAAATGACCACTGATAGTATTGGTCAGCATGTTAAGAAGTTGTCAATCCCTCAATACAATGAGAAGATGTTGCGGGAAATCCATGTAGAGATGATTATTGTTGATGAGATGCCCTTTACCACAATGGACAAAACTGGCTTCATTAAATTTGTTCATACTCTTGAGCCACGTTTTCCCATGCGTGCCTTCAAGGTATACAGTGATGTGGGACTGTATGAAAAGGCATGTGAAGGAGAAGTCGAAATTGACGGATATGATTATTCGGATTGGCCATAGAGTATAATTTAAAACTGATACATGGACTTCTATATAGAATACCAGCTATATGTGTGTCACTGCCCACTATGTAGACAGTGAGTGGGCATTGCAAAGACGAATTGTTGGATTTAAAGAAATTGTTTATCACAAGGGTTCATCTATTGGTGCATTGATGGATGATTGTATTAAGGATTGGGAATTAAAAGAGTGTTTTGTATCACACTTGATAATGTGGGTGCTAATGACACTGCAATGGAGTGGTTCAAGAGGAATACGACAGCAATAGAAGATATGATTTATGGCCATGAGTTTATACATGTTCGTTGTTGCACTCATATCGTTAACCTCATAGTGACTAAGGGGTTGAAAGAAGTTGATGCTTGTATTACCAAAGTTCGAAACTGCGTGAGTTATGTGAGGGCTTCCCCCCAAAGAAAAAACAAGTTTAAGGCCAATGCCAATTAGCTTCAAATTCCATCTTCTGTCATGTTGTGCTTGGATGTTCCAATGAGATGGAACTCAAAATATATGATGTTGGATGTGGCGTCCAAGTACCAAAAAGTATTTGAGCGGATGGAGGTTGAGGATGGAGGCATGAGATATGCTTTGTTGGAGTCCTCAGGAGGAAGAACAGGGATCGGTCCGCCAAACACACATGATTGGGAAAATGTGAATCTTTTTATAGATTTTTTGAAGTTGTTTTATAATATAACAATGCAGATATCTAGATCGAAATATTGTACTGCAAACTTGTATTTCGACGAGTTGTTGGGGCTTCATGACCACTTGAAAGTAAGTTGTGCTAATACTGAAGGGGTTTTATTTAAAACTGCTACGAGGATGAAAACTAAATATGATAAATATTGGGGGGATATTAAGAAAATAAATAGGTTATTATTTGTGGCTGCAATCCTTGACCCCCGATATAAGTTGGAAGTTATAAAGTTTTGGGTTATTGACATCCTTTGGGAAGAGAAGGTTGGAGAGCTTATTAGAGAGTTGAGAAAGGATATCGATGACTTGTATAGCCACTACAGCAATAGTGGTCAACCTACTTCAACAGGTTGTAGCCATAGCACCTCACACCCAAACAACTCGATATCTTCCTTAAGTGATAGAGGTAGAAATCTTTCATCTTCATTGGTGTGACGGTATCATCAAATCCATGCATCGAGAAATGTTATGCAATGTAGGTCTAAGATTGAGCATTATTTGATGGAAGATGTTGAGGCACCTAGTAATGCATTTGTTTTATTAACTTGGTGGAAGGTTAATTCCACTAAGTTTCCTATTCTTTCCAGAATAGCCCGTGATGTGCTAGCTATTTCCATCATTATTGTTGCCTCTGAGTCAGTGTTTAGTACTGGAGGTCGTGTGTTGGATGTATATCGTAGTTCATTAGTACCGACAACTGTGAAAGCCCTCATTTGCACGCAGAATTGGCTAAGAGAGATGTCTAAGCTTGTAGATCCAGATCATACAATTGATTCGAAGAGTTATAGACTTGAATCAGGTAACTTGAATCAGGTAACTTTAGTCCTTATAATTTATATGCTTTTGTGTTGATTATTTTAATTCAATCTTTTTTTTTTAATTATTTAACTTCTATGCATTTCTAAATTTGTAGACATAGTGGTGAACTCCAATATAATTACTAATGATTGATGAGTTATGTGGTTTGGTAGTCTTACAAGTTACATAGGCTCATCGCTATGTTATTCAATATTTAGGTACTGTATTATCATTTTTAAATCATTTAACATATTTTTGACCATTTCATAGTATATATTTTAAAATTTTTTTTGGTCCTTTGGATTTATTATTTTGCAGATAAAAGCAGATGAAGACAATTGGTACTTGGTAGTGGTTTGAAGAACGAAGGCTTTATTATCTTTCTAGATTTTAATTTTTATTGTCATTTGGATTATGTTTGTCACTCTTTGGACTTTGCCATTTGGTTTCGTAACACATATGCCTATGTGCCATGTGGTATGTCCTATGTGATTTATAATTAGGATTCTTATATTTTGTATTTTGTTTTCCTTTATGGTTTGCATTGGTTTCAAACTTTCAGCCTTCATGTTTGCATTTTGACTAATTAGTAGTGGTTAGTGCCTTAGTGGTTATGAACCTATGGTGAACAGGTGAAGTGTCTTGCTGCCATTGCTTACAAGTTACAAACTTACAAGTTACAACTCCGAACTTACTAGTTAGTAATTACTGCTTTAATGAGTTATTTCTGTTATTTAATATTAACTAACTAATAAATTTATAATAGTTAAATCTGAAGTAGCCAAGTAGTGAAATCAGAATTGCATGTGGTGGTGGAATAATGGGATGCAAGTTTTTCAAACTTTTAAGTGCAGAAATGATAGGAAATGCCAAAATGGCAAAATCACAACAAAATTTCGATCGGAGTTTTGAGCTTCAATCGAAATTTCGACCTCTATCGGAGTCAGAATTCTGACTCCGATCGGAGTCAGAGCCAAAGGAAACATTTTCCTCCGACTCCTATCAGAATTGGAGGTCAGAAAGGCCGACTCCGACTCTGTTGGAGTCAGAGCCCGGGCCTAGATGTGCTAAGTCGAAAGGCTCAAGCAGATGTACCTTCACTATTGTCTGGAATGCAAAACCTATTGATCAGAGATTTTTCAAGAGATACCTCGCTGGCAGTAGTGCAAGAAATTGTCTCATTGACCAAAGAAGAGATTTTAGAAGGGTATCATAAGGACGCTAAGCTAGAAAGGATCTGGTAGCAGTTGTCAAAGGAAAAGGGTTTCAGTACTTTTCAATTTTGGATGACGGAATAATGTACTTTAGAGGAAGGAAGGTAATTCCTAATGACCTAGAACTGAAGGAGAAGTTTTTGAGGGAAGCTCATTGCACCCCTTATATAGCTCATCCTGGTAGTACCAAGATGTATCGAGATCTAAAAGAAAGATCCTGGTGAGAAGGCATTAAGAAAGATGTAGTTACTTTCATGGATAGATGCTCAGTGTGTTAATTGGTGAAAGTTGAACACCAACGGCTGGCAGGAGAATTGCGACCATTACCAATTCTTGAATGAAAATGGGAAGACGTGTCAATGGATTTTGTAGTAGGTTTACCAAGGACGTCATCAGGAAAGAATCCAATTTGGGTTATAGTCGACAGACTAATGAAGAGCGCTCATTTTCTGCCTATGGCCAACACAGACCCGATGGAGAAGTTATCACGAATTTACATCATAGAAGTGGTTCGTCTACATGGAGTACCTAAGATGATCGCTTTGGATCGATACACCAGATTTACATCTTGCTTCTGGCACAGTCTACAGAAGATGTTGGGTAAAAGTCTGAAGTTCAGTAGTGCTTATCATCTGTAGATAGATAGAACAAACTATTCAGACCTAGGAAGATACGTTGCAGGCATGTGCTTTGGAGCTAAGTGACGATTGGGAAAGTCACTTGCCTTTGATCAAATTTGCCGACAATAATAGTTTTAAGCTACCATTTAGATGGAACCTTACGAAGTACTATATGGGAGAAAGTGTAGGTCACCCCTGTATTGGGATGAAGTTGGTGAAAGAAATGTGTTAGAGCCCGAGTACTTGCAGCAAGTGAGGAAGCAGGTGGCAATGATTAGAGACAGAATGAGAATGGCTCAAATCCGACAGAAGAGCTATGTTGATAAATGTCGAAGAACTTTGGAGTTCGCAATAGGCGATTGGGTGTATGTCAAGATCTCGCCGATAAAAACAATAGTTCGGTTTGGCAAGAAGGGAAAGCTAAGCCTCTGAAATGTTGGACCGTATGAGGTGGTTGAAAAAGTTGGATCAATTGCTTACTGATGGATCTACAAGGAGTCTATGAAATTTTTCATGTCTTCTTTGAAGAAGAGTTTCGATGAAAGACCCACAGTAGTGATAGATTCAGGAAGCATTAGGTTACGTCTTAACCTAACGTACGAAGACTGGCCAACGCAGATTGAAGACAAGAAGGAGCAAGAGTAGAGGAACTGAAAAGTTTCTTTCGTCAAAGTACTCTAGAACAATCCTGCTTTTCATGAAGCAACGTGGGAGCGCAAAGATGTGATGAGGGCTAACTACCCTCATTTGTTTGTATGCTAGATGCATAAATATTTTTGGTTTTAATCTTGTTTTGATTGAATGCTCTTTGGTTAATTGAGTGTGATGTTTGTTGGTTTCTTTGCTTGTTTAATTTAAGATTGGTAACCCTAGTGACCTATCGTACGCCGTTAAGTAGGAGATGACTCGAACTAGGAGATTCCACATAAAGACTTAATGTGAAGCAACCGAACAATAAAGGACATTTTGCTGTGTTTTATGCAGCCAGGATAAAGCTTGCGCTTTGCATCTTCCCACATTGTAGCAAAGTTATCTAGATCACTCCCTCGACTGCTTGGTGCATTGTTGTCAAGTTCATCCATAAATATCCCAGCACCAATTTTACCCAACATCTCCTTCATTTCATTCCATTCATCAGTATCGTCCCGTTCATTCTCATCACCAATATCTCGCATATAATTTGAATGATCAAAGAATACATCCAGTATCAGTTCATCTGGCTCACCATGGAGTACCTATCGTGTATAACCCAAATCCATCCAATTGATGAAGATATGATGCTCGTCTTCATCTAATCCAATCGCACACAAATTTTTACAACCTCGCATGGACACTTGATGTAACCACGATTATCAGTAGAGACCCGAGTAAATTCAATGAAGGTTCTGACTCCATGTGAATATGGAACGTAGTCCTTCCCAAGTCTTTCGCCCAGGCACATCTAACTTTTATCTTTTTCTAAAAAACCTATCTAATAGTTTAAGGTATTAAAATCCACATACAAATCATGGTCCAAAGTAATTCATTTCATCTTTGATAAAATAGTTGGTCCTATTTTGTTCAAAATTATATTATCCATATTATACAACTTTTGTTACTTCTACTACTCACGTTAGTAGAAATTTTGACAGCACCTCCCCATAGTTCTCCAAGTATACATGTTAGTATAAAGGGATTGTGACCCTACAAATAGTATAACTGAAGAACAAACGAGGAAGAAACCAAAACTTCATACTAAGTGTGGAACGTAGAAGTAACAAAAATATGCAATACAGATAATATATTCTCAAACTGTCCACATTGGACAGGAATCAGTGGACAGTCGAGCGTATACTGATTCCCAAACGGGTCCAAGGTTATTCATATATGCAATTTATTATTCATTTGCTAATTTCTAACTATTATATAAACTATAGATAAGGGTTTGGGGTTTGGGATTTGGGATTTGGAGTTTGGGGTTTGGAGTTGGGGGTTGGGATTGGGGTTTAGGATTTGGGGTTTGGGATTTGAGATTTGGAGTTTAGGGTTTGGAATTTAGAATTTGGGATTTAGGGTTTAGAGTTTGGGTTGGAGTTTAGGATTTGGGGTTTAATTAATACATGCTTGGATAAATAAACAAATTGTCATCCCCATTAGTAATTTCACACAAAGTATCACTCTCACATTCAAAAAAGTGTCATACTAACAAATTATCATACCCACATTCACACTAAATGTTAGTGATAATTAATACATGCCTGGAAAAAAATCACGAAGTATAATACCCAATACGCTTGGAAAAAAGGAAAAAAACATTATACCCACATTCACACAATATATTATTGCTAATTAATACATGCTTGGAAAAAGGGCACAAAGTATCGCACCCAATATTCTTGAAAAAAGGAACAACATAATATACCCATATTCAAATAAACACAAAATGTAAACAAATAATCACCCAATATGCTTGGAAAATCCCATTACTAAAAAAATAAACAAAGTGTCATTCCCACATTCAAATTACCACAAAATATTAGCAACATATTCAAATATAAACAAATTGCATTATACACTACATGAAACACATCCTTAAGCACTCAATATGCCAATCACAATTTGTATTTCATAACTATTTAAATATCTACAAATGTAACAATCACATATAATCTAAACATATGCTTAGAAAAATATAAATAATATAGAATCATTTAATATGCTTTCCAACCAAATTTAATAACTCAGTATATAATCACAACATTAACAACACAAAATATACCTAGCTCTCCACAATGGTCTATCTTCCCAAGTGCTTAAACCCTTTCACCTTCACCACACCAATCCTTCAAAAAATCATAAAATGAGCTAACTAAAACAAACGCGACAAGTATTATGGAACAAGAGGAAAAAATAATAATGTAAATTGCATTTCCTTACCCAAAACAATTCTCTCAAATGCACAAATATAATCACTCTCTATCCCTCTGTCTATATCACACAAGAGAAGCTAGAATGTGAAGTTCTAGCTTCCTCCACGTCTATAATTCAATCTGTTTGAATTTGAAGAATATTAGAACCTTATAATCCTCGAGCACACTTAAATTTCTTGCGAAACATTCAAACGTACGTGTTAACATTCGAACATATATTACACAACATCCGAACATTACCTAAATATTAAGAAAAATTGAATTTTCAGAAATTAATAAATTAGGAAATGTTCGAACATCACACATTAATGGTTGAATGTCAAATAAGTGCAGGAAAAGTCTCTTAATTTTTTTTTCAAACATTTGAATGACAAAAAGTTATGTTCGAAGATTCTAGAAAGTGCGGGAAATTTCCTGCACTTATTTTTGAACGTTCAAATGTAACTTTTTGACATTCGAATGTTTTTTTAATTTTTAATTTTTCATCTGATTAAATCTATATATTGCTATATTTTTAAGCCAAAAAATATTTTATATATTTATATATTAGAGTAAATACAAGAAATATAACTATATTGCTATATTTAACTATAGTATTGTAACATTATATTTTAGTGATGTTTTTATATTATAATAATACTATAGTCAATAGTCTAATAATATTTAGTGCTATAATATTATATGGTGTTGACTGTAGTTTTAGTAACACTATAGTATTATATAGTGTTGACCAATCATATTTTTAATATCCCTTTATATATTTTATTTACTATAGTAACATTATACAATATGTAATGCTATAGTACTATGGTAATACTATATAATACACTATAGTATTATATAGTGTTGGCCTGATATATTTTAGTGATGTTTTATACTATATAATATAATATATTTCATTGTATTTATAATATATTATAATGTAATTTCAATTCTAATTTAAAAATACAAATATATGTTCAAATGTATGATCAAAATGTTTGAATATTTTTATTCAATGTTAGAACGTCTAAGCTGAACGTCCAAATGTATGCTATATCATTAGTAAACAAAATATGATGTAACATTCAAACGTTAATTGAAAACATTCGAATGTTCTGACATTACGTTTCAATGTTTCCAACCGTTAATACGTAACATTCGAACGTTCATTAATGAACGTTTGAACGTTACTTGATATATAGTAGTCCAGACGACCACTTCTCTCATTTCCTGAAATCCATCACTTTTCTCTATTTTGCTCTCTGGCATATCCATCACCAAAGCCATCACAGCCGTCAGCAAAAGGTAGGAAACTCTACTCCCTCCATTTTGATGTATTTTTTGTTAAAATATACAAGAAATTGTAAAAAAATAAAAAAAAATGTGGTGGTCGAATTTTCTTCTTAATTTTTCAGCTACCACGGGTCTCCAATGGCCAAAAGGTCACCGTAGAAACATTCCTTAAAGTGTATACTTCATTTATACAGTGACTTTTGGTCCCAAAACTCCATAAAATGGAGTTTCAAGAATGGCTGAATCCATTCCCATGTTGCAATGTTTGAACATAAATTTGTGAATTTTGAAAGACGAAAGGTCACGTTCGAATGTACCTTGTGTACATTCGAATATGACCTTTTCCAACGTTGGAAGACAATAGTCCCGTTTGAATTTACCTTTTGGAAAACCTAGCTGAAATCCTAAATATTTTTTTATATACCCATTTTACCTTGAGTACTTCAGCCAACACATATTTTGTTATTTTTCGATTTATTTGTTTTAATTTAGGCTACCTCTCCAACGTTTAATCACCACCATTTGAACCACCATGGATAAAGCATGATAAATGATAAACATGCATACAATGTAGAAAATTATATTTGTCTCCCATTAGACACTTTAGATAAATGGTTTTGATGCACATTTTCTTACAGAAAAGATGACTTCAATTTTTTCATCATAACTTTCATCATAAAAATCATACGAATCTTGCATTAATCATAACATGTGATAACTATACAGTTTCCCATTTGCATTGTGTGTACCTGTCAGTGTTTGTAGTATAACTTTCTTGAAAATTACATTGTTTACAAACTCAATCTCACTGCATTGATAACATAACATAAGATCATAACATGTGCATCCACGAATGTTAGGTGCTATAAAAACATTTGATTTCAGTCCAGCCTTCTTTAAAAATAACCTATTTGAAGCCTATTGACTGTTCCTCGTCAATCCAATAGTTATCACTCCATATTCAAACACTTTAGAGTGGACAAAAGAGTTTTATTAATCAGGATTGAATGGTAGATTGTATGTTTGTAATACTATTCTTCCTCAGTTACTTCTTTGGCACGAAGCACATCTCTGGGTTCCTAACATCCTTCAATCCCACTCTTACCATAATAATAAGATTCGCCTAACAAATATGAAGTATGTCCAGAATGAAGGATCGACTACTTCTCATCATGGTGGCTAGGTAGGATCGTCTATAAAGCCCATCCCCATAATTGACCAATCCCCGATGCTCCTTCCCCCAAACTGCTATTGCTACTTACACCCACTTTGTCATGAAGGTTAGGTCCCTCTCTTTTTCTAAATACACACACACCCATGCATTGATGTTTTCCTTAGTAGTGTTTATTTTTGTACATGTATGGTTGAGCTCTATAATGGTCTATATTGATTTCTAGGTTTATTGGCTTCATTCACAACATCTAAATCTGATAGGAAGTGGCTTGGAAATAAAAGCCATGGTAGAAGCAGAAGGACTAGAGTGCATGTTGAGAGGTAGCTTGAATCCTTTTGAAATAGTATCTCTTCAGATGTTCGCTCGAGCACTGTCTCTAGTACTTGGGCAGGCACTGCTGGAGTGAAACCTTAACCAGTGAGTTTGTTCGACACCACTTGGTAGTCACTTTGAAAGGAATGCCAATCCGAGAGTTCACTTGACACCCACTTAACAGTCACCTCGAGTGGGATGCCAACCTGAGAGTACACTCGAGTTCTGCTTGACAGTCAGCTCGAGTTGGACGTCAGCCGTAACATTTGCTCAAGCAGCTCTCAATATCCGCTCAAATGAATGTTCTATTTTAAGGATCTGCATCATCTTACTATAAATACAACATGTCTTTTTTTTTAGCAATCATAAGAGTTCATTAAGGGTACTGAGACTTTCGGATTGAGACGATTATGTGATTGATTTTTTTTACTCCACCTGTGTTGATAGTGAGTTCATTTAGACCAACCTCACCAGTGGATGTAGGCTCAGATTAAACCAAACCACTTAAATCTTAATATTCTTTGTGTGATTGTCGTTTTTTGTGTTAATTTTATTTTCTCTATGATACTTCAAATTAGCCTTTGATAACCATTTTATCCCAACAAACTAGTATCAAATATAGGTTCTGTGCTAGATCTTGAGGGGTGGCTATGGCAAAGTTTGAAGTGGAGAAATTCGAAAATCAAAACAATTTCAATTTATGGTGCATAAATATGAAGGCTTTTTTGCAACAATAAGGGTTGTCCAAGGTATTAGATGGGAACATCTCTAATGATTCTTTTGCACTGTCAAGGGAAAGAAAATGAAAAGGTATATAGTACTATTTTATTGTTATTATCTGATGGAATTTTGAGGGAGGTTGTTAATGAGGAAACTGTTGGTGGTCTTTAGGTTAAACTTCAGAACTTGTATATGAAGAAATCTCTCGTCAGTCAATTGTATCTGAAGTAGCAGTTATACACACTCAAAATGAAGGAAAATACTCTTATCTCCAAACACTAAGATGAATTTAATAAAATCATTATTGACCTGAGGAAGATTGACATTAATCTTGAGGAAGGGGATCAAGTCTTCATTGTCTTGTGTTTGTTGCCCAGGTCGTTTGATATTTTTTTCAATTTCAAGTTGTATGGTAGAGACAATATTTCCTTTACATATGTAAAATATGGTTTAAATTCTATGTAATTGAGAACTAAACTAAATGTTAAGGGTATGGATAATCAAGCTGGTGGTTTTTTTTGTGAGTAAAGGGTTCCTTTGGCAGGGTAGATCCAGTGAGAGGGCTTCAGAGAAGAATAGGGGTATACCCAGGGGCAATTCAAAGTCAAAATTTAACAACAAAAATGTTAAATGTCATTACTTGCATAATTTTGGTCATTACAAAATTGAGTATCCTAAATTGAAAAACAAAGAGGAAGGCTCTACTTCCACTAATGTCGTTGGCATTGCTTAGAAAAGAACTACCGGTTCAGATATTGTCTTTGCAATTACCTACTCCAACAGTCGCTTTGGTGACAAGTGAGTTATGGACTCAGCTTGTACTTTTCATGTGTGTCCTACAAGACAATGGTTCACTAATTATGAGCTTGTTAATGGTAGTTGGGATTGGTTCAATAAGAATTAAGATATTTAGGATATTATCTAACGTTTGACATATTCCAAATTTGAAGAAAAATCTTATTTCTTTGGGAACTTTTGATTCTTTGGGTTCTCGTACACTAGTGAAGGTGGAGCCATTAAATTCAGTAAGAGTTACATGGTAATAATGGGAGGACATAAGATGGATGATCCTTATTTATTTTAGGGCAGTACGATGACGAATGCAACTATAGTGTCTATTTCAGATAATCCAAACTCAGATATAACCCATATGTGGCATATGCATGTGGATCATGAGTGAAAATGGATGTCTATTTCAAGTAAACAGAGTTTGTTGTGTGATTGAAAGATAGGAAAACTTGAATTTTGTAAAAATTGTGTGTTTGAAAAATAATGCAAGGTTCAGTATACTGCTGGGGTTCACCAGGACTATAATCATTTTGATATTTGAGGTCTATCTTCTCTTCCATCGAAAAGTGGAGCCTAGTGTTTGCTTATATTTATTGATGATTACTCACAAAAGGCTTGGATTTATTTTTTGAAGTAGAAAAGAGATGTATCTGTTAACTTTAAACAATAGAAGGTTTTAATTAAAAATCACACATGCAAGAAGGTAAAGTGACTTCGAACTAACAATGGTATGAAATTTTCTTCAAAAAGCAAAGTATTGTTAGTCACCACACAGCTAGACTACCCATAGCAAATGTGGTAACTGAACGGATGAACGTGACTCTCTTAAAGAGAACCCATAATATGCTTTCTATTGTTGGCTTTTCTTTGGAGCTTTTAGCTGAAGTAGTCAACATAACTTGTTATCCGATTAACCGCTCTCTAGCCACAATATTGGTTTAAAAGCTTCAAATCAGGTAAGTTCTGATACTCTTGCTAATTATTCAGATTTGAAATTTTTTTTATTGTCTTGCCTACTTTCATATTAATAAGGGAAAACTTGAGCCAATGGCAAATACTATATTCATTGGGTATGCAAGTGGGGTGAAAGGTTTTAGGTTGTGGTGTACTGATCATAAGTCATCTAGATTAGTATGGATGTAGATTTATAATTAACCCAAGAAAGAAATTTACTATGTCTATAGGTGAAGAGCATGGTAATGGCAATAAGGTGGAGTTGCAAACTTAAGCTTCAGAAAAGGT